>CAHIKZ030004970.1:2080000-2170000 GCA_903632075.3 Acanthosepion pharaonis | reverse complement strand
ATTACTATCATTTTGCTCGAAATATTTCCTAGCCGAATGGCCTTAGGAAACCTGAATGACGCACAGATTATGGTCAGCACGTATTTCGCACCTGATTTCGTCTTGAGTAGTGGACCCATGCAATCCACAATTACCTGGCTGAATGCTTCTTCAAAGACCGACACGCCTCGCATAGGAAGTTTATTTAACACAACTACGATGATTGTTCCAGACACTAGGTTTGATTTTACATTAACTTTATGAAGAGCGATGCTCACTGGCCTATTGCCAACTTCTTGGATGATTATTCGTTTACGACATCGATTCACCCGGTAATCAACCTTGTAGCAGCTGTGAATCAGCTGTGTGTCTTTAAACACGGCTGATCGGTTGAACTCTCTGCCTTCGGGCGGGGACGAACCCGAACGAGTCTACGCCGAAGGGCGGGGTCTCTTTCAGGGAGGTAAACCGACCCTGAATCCGTTTATACGGTTCAAAGGGCATATTTTTGGCCGAGTCCACAGCCGAGATTCTACGTTAAACCGGCCTTGTGCCACATGATACCCTCGTGGGGTTGGGTGACTAAATACTAGTGCTGACTGGTTCACCGTGTTGTCCCCGTCACACTCTTTATTTCATCTAAAGGTTCTGAAGGCACTTTACATCGGGTCCCGCAAGCCTTCTTTGTGTAAACAACGTGAGTCTTTGTTGGGGATCGCTGTCATTTGTCTCTAGTTCCTTTTGCTATTTTTTCTCCTCCTACAACTTTCTTTTATTGTACATTTTTCTGTGTTAATTTTAAATTAAATCTCCCGTTGAAGCCTGAAGAGCGGGAGCGAAACCGGTTGCTTCGCCCGTTTTTAATATGTCTCGTAATATTAAGTTTTATACTTTTATTTCGATCATTAAATTTTGTACCTACAAAAACATCTTATATACATATATATATATATATATATATATATATATATATGTATGTATTATTTCTATTTATTTTATTTTAATCTTCTCAACTACTCATTTTCATTTCATTTATTTTACCAAGTTTTTTCAATCTTTAAAAATTCCAGTTTGAATATTTTAAAACATTAATAAAAATATAAATTAAGTTACCGCCTATCTTAACGGTTAATTTTAAATTGACTGTGTGTGTGTTTATGTGTGTGTGTTGTGTGTGTTTGCGTGTTTGTGTTTGTCTCTGTGTGTGTGTTTATGTGTTTGTGTGTGTCTGTTTGTGTGTGTACTTGCGTGTTTGCGTGTGTGTGTGTTTGTGTTTGCGCGTGTGTTTGCATGAGTGTGTGTTTGCATGAGTGTGTGTGTGTGTTTATGTGTGTGCTTGTCAGTGTGTGTTTGCGTGTTTGTGTGTGTGTTTGAGTTTGTGTGTGTTTGCGGTTGTATGTGTTTGTGTGTATGTGTTTCTGTGTGCGTTTGCGTATTTGTATGTGTGTATTTGCGCGTGTGTGTGTTTGCGTGTGTGTGTTTGTCCGTGTGTGTGTTGTGTTGTGTCTGTACACAAATCAAATATTACCAACTGATCGAAGATGGTTAAAATATTATCCCCTTCTGTATACTATTTAATTCTTCCACTTTCCATTTTCTGAGGTGAAGGTGGGGGGGGGACTGCCAAGTCTCTCTGTAAATAGTTTTAAGTGAAATCGAATCGCTTTGCTCCCTGCGTTTTGAAAACTTTTATGTCTGTGTCTTTTGTGTTACCATATTGATGAAGTAATCAACCCCAAACATTGGAAGAACCTTTAGGACATCGGGTCGACAATAAGAGTATCTTAAAACTTTAAACTCTGAAAAATAGTTATACTTGTTTGGCAAATTGGAAATATTAATAATAATATACAATAATAATAAAAATAATAATAATAAGAAGAAGAATTGCAACTATCACATTTCTATGGAAAATATACAAATTATTCACAAACAAATAAATTAAGACCCGAGATGAAACCAATCCACGCCAACTGCTAGGTTTTAATATTGGCAACTCAAGCAATAAAACGCCTATAGATCAACTAATTTTTAGAAAAATAAACAATATAACAAGCACATTACTAAGATTTAGATGACTATGAAAAGGCATTTGTCTCGGTAGAAAACTCCATAGTTTATATCTCACTAGTAGGACAATAAGTCACAAAAAGTCATATATAAAAATATATATAAATATTGGCAAAACTACAATCATGGACGTCATGGGAGATAAATAATTAGATAGATGAATAGATAGAAACGGAATGATATATGGAACGAGACAGATAGATACATAGGTAGATAGAAACGTAATGATATATACATACATACATACATACATACACATATATATATATATATATATATATATAAACAGAATGAAATAGATAGATACATATAAACGGAATGAGGTGTATATATATATATATAGAGAGAGAGAGAGATAGATAGATATTTACAGGTTGAAATGGATAGATAAATAGTTATATAGATATGAAAAGACTGTTATCTTACTTCTGCAAGCCATTTGCGTTCTCAAATGTATCGTCACTTAAAAGACTCTCCTCGCTTTCTTTTATTTATTCATTTATTTTCTTTGCTTGCTTGTCAGTATGAATGAATTCTTAGTAACGTTACCAACACTATGGAGAAAAGACCACCCAATATAGATTCGTGAGAGTATTCTCTTTCTGTTTTGGCATTCCTTGGAGACCCTTTTGCAGAAGATGGATAGGAGATCAGCTTCATATTTTGGCATATACATCTTTACATTCATACTCAATAGACCTTCATTTGAGTTCCCTGTCAATTCTCCAACAATACTGGTTTTTCAGGCAAATGCCGATACTTTCAAAGATCTACCAAATTCTATATATGTATATAAAAACAGAACATTTTCGTGACGTTTCTGCAAATTCTTGTTTTATACTTTTTCTTTCCCTTTAGAACTTTGTTGATCTATACCTTTTGAATTCAGAAATGGCTTCGCACTAATAAATGCATCTAAGTCATGTCTCTCTAGAAATTATTTGAATGAAATCAAAATACCGGAAGTACACAAAATTATGCCGCTGAGGAAAAATCTTCGTAACATCAGAAAAAATACTTCCAATACTCTTGGTGCAAATTCTTTCTAAATATCCGCAATTATAGAAGATGGTACCAATCTTAGAAACTAATTAATTTGTTTCTCAAAGAGGTACCGAGAGATTCTCAAAAAATCTCAAAATCTATCTAAATTACCAATTTTCTTATTGGAATCACTTGTTAGTCGAGCCGAGAAATGTTTATTCCCTGCTCATATAATTATAAATATATTTATTTTGGTTTGGTTTTTATTTTACGACATATCAACCTCAATGGGTTATATAATGCCGACAAGATTTTTATTGCTGGTAATGTTTTTCTTCAAAAATCTATTTCTTGGAATATTTTCCTTGATGAAATCTATAGCTGTTCATATTTTTTCAAAGAATGTATAGCTGTTTGTATTGCTCGTAATAATTTTTTTATTACAAAGTATTTCTGGTATTAAAACCTATTTTTACACAAGTTTGGGTGTTAACTATTTCCCATAGCTGGGACCCTGACAGGTGCTACCACCCCGGGTCAGGATGGACCTGGGAACATCAGTAATTAAGAGGTGGTTCCACACTTCTCAAAACCTTCTGATCAGAGGCCTTGCTGTTGGACGTAGTTTAACATCTTACCCAGGACGCGGATGTACTTTATCGTCATATCCATGACGAAAATATAATATTTACCGACTGCTTCGACACAATAAAGATACAACCCAGATAATACTCCTTGATGTACTACTATTATTAAAAAATCTCAGTGATAACAAATTTAGTATAGATCATTATACTGAACACATGAGTAGTTACGCTAGGATTACTTTTTAAGCTAAGAACTCAAGTTATGTTCTTAAAAGACCCTGTCAGATCCAGATTCTCATATAAAGTTAATATACTGTCAGCTATATAGCACTGTTTTCTCAGATCAATGATTTTAAATGACTTCAGGCAAACGATTCCTTTGAAGCCACACAACTTCAATAAAAGAAGAGAATCAAATAAAAACCACTTAAGGACATCCAACAAAAAAGGATAGCACATTTAACTAAAATGTAAAATAATGACATGATAAAGATATAGACATTCTACAACTTCCTTAAACAAAAATGTAGAAAGGAAACTTCCATCAATATTAGAAAGTACATTTAGTTGATTTGGGAAAGTGTATTTTCCTGAAAACCTATTTTAAAAGGAAGGTTTATGTTCATTCGGGTAACGAACGGGGAATTTCGAACTTTGTTTAATCTACGGAGATAGATTCTTCTCGTTCCGTTTCCCATGTCTCGGGATATCTCGTTTAGTACAAATTCATAATAATGATCAGTTATTGTTCGTCTCATTTCTACTGACACCAATTGCACAATACCCAGCTTTATATTCTTCAAGAAGATAAAAGTGAAATAAGCCAATCCCTAAATATAAAGCTGGAGCAACATCGAGAAACAGTTGTGAGACAAGGAAATTAAGCATGGCTGATCATGACAATATTCCACATGTAAATAAGGTGCATTTAATAATAAAAGAAAATTTCATTCTTTGAAATATATCAAGAAACCACATCCACAAGATTCTTTGAAACTTTAAATCTAATGTTATTTTACAAGTAATCGTTCCCGCCTACGGTGGCGTGGCCGTCTCAGAAGACCATCGGTTTTACTTGCTCGAGAATCAGACTTCATGCAACGTCAGATGTTGCGGCAAAGTCCAATGTATGAGAGGCAAACATGGCCACACATGTTGAATGTACAGACAAGACCCAATGACACTGATAAAATTGTGGTACCTTTGTTCAGTTAGCCTTTCTTGTTCGCGAATAATGATTATATTTACGCACTGTTGATTGGATAAAAGAGCATATGATTTAATTATTCCACTCATTTTGAATTGGTGCCATTAGGGTCGGTGACAGATACCTAGGGGAGGCTGAGATATGCAAATGCTTCAAGGCTGGGAGAGAGAAAAAACAAACAAGAACGATTAAACAGATCCAATTGAATCCACGTGTAAAAGTAGCAAGAGTCCATTTCAGAATTTAAGACCGAAAACGAACGTTTACATAATACAGTGTCTAAAACGAGAGAGGAACAAGAAAATGCAATGAAAAACGATCCGAATAATTCCTTATATGCCAGTGTCAGAAAATGAGAAAAACGGTCATAAAATACAGCTGTCGAAAGTTGAGAATTTACATAACAAAAATGACATCAAATTATGATACATTTGCTGCTTAGAGTTACCTTAAACTGAAATGCTTTTGTCCATTTCATGTAATAATAGTGATTCCATGTTCATTGCGTATATAAGCAAACATTCAATTTATCATCGGTGTCCCTCCGGATATCACATTAAGTTATCAATGTTCTTTGTCCATTCCATGTATTTATTGGTGTCTTTGTGTCAACTCTGTTTATTTCTTAGTGTCCATGTGTCCATTCTGTTTAATTATTGATGCCCAACTCATTTAATATTTGGTGTCCCTATCTCCATTCTGTTTAACTTTTGAAGCACAATTCATTCAAAATTTGATGTCCCCGTGTCTATTCATTTCTGATGCCCAATCCATTTACACTTTGATGTCTATCCCATTTAATCATTTGTGTCCGCGTGTCCACACAATTTACACACTTCTTTTTCATGCACATGTACTAAATAATCGTTTTGCACTGGCTCACTTCAAAGACTAGATTTTTCCAGATTTTCTATCCTGATTTATACAATTTTTTCAATCGTTTCTTATTTTTAAGCAATCATGAAATTTCAAAAATGCATATTTAAAAATAAAAATCATGTTCAGCTTTTCATCTCAAAGACTTCCATTTTCCTAGTTCACCGTTGATTGCTTTTAATGTCGTTTACAGCCAGACTGTTTTTTACTACGGCAAAAACATATCAAATGAAATCAAAATAGAAAAGGTGACTTTTTTTTTTCTCTTTTTCAAATACGTTCTGAACTTTTTCTTATTACCGGAGATTACTTTTATGACGTCCTTTAATTTCATTTTCTTTCTCCAATTTCATTGAAGGCTTTTAAAGCAAAATGAAACCTCTTGAAAACAGGCTGCTTTTAATTCCCTTTTTCTTATTTTATTTGTTTCTTTCACTTTTTGTCCGGAATTTTCTTTAAGCCCAAAATATCTGCAGGATTTAACAGAAAATGCTTCACCGAAGATTGGCACTATTCTTGAAGATTATGCTTTGCTACTGAAATTGCTGTTTAAAAAAATTAATGAAAATAATTTCTTCAGTACATATTTTTTGTCCAAATAAGGTTTAATCGAGAAAATAACTTTATATTATGACTTTCTTTCACTGTTTTTTTATAATGTGTATGTATGTTATAATGAAAGAAAAAAAAATTGAACAGTTTATTTGGTAGATATGAATTATTTTTAAAGGGGAATTCGGGAGAAAGAAAAAAAGATTGACAGACATATATATAAGCTGTGATACGGCGGAACTGGCTTGTATGTGGATGACTCTCTCGATTTATATATATATATATGTGTGTGTGTGTGTGTGTGTGTGAAAAGTGTGTGTATATAAATAAATATATATATATATATATATATATATATATATATAATTTATATATTATATGCGCGGTACTTATTAGAAAGCGCTCAATATCAGAGATAGAGCTAACATATTTGGTTGGATTGATGTGAGTTTGTGACCCTGGGTTTCACGCTTTTGCGATCGTCAGACAAACTCACATTCGTCTGACGATCGCAAAAGCGTGAAACCCAGGGTTACAAATTCACATCAATCCAACCAAATATATATATATATAGAGAGAGAGAGTAAAAAGTAGTCATTCAAAGAATAAATCAATAAAGTTATTGCAATTAATGGCGAATTCACTTCGCTAACAGATTAGGTAAGGTATTAACTCACTGAACATTCGTTGGGTGACGCGATCCTTGTTTTATTTAATTGTAAAATTGATTAGATGTTCGGGCCATATTGCAAGTACTTTCGGTAACCATATAAAATCCTCAAGAATAGAGGTTATTTTTTCTCAATTTCAGATAATTTCGAGTAAATTTCTAAAACGAGAATGAATGTAACACTTGTCGAAAGATGTTTTTCTTAAAAAGTGTGTTATTATTAACAGTTAAGAATTTTTTGACCGTCCAGTAATGCGACGCTAAATTTTTTAAATTTGTAGGAACATTTATGAAAATAGTAATGTAGTAATTCATGAATTCTATTATTGTAATTTGTCGCCATATTTATTACAACCTTTCGGCCGTTGTACGCTCCGGCCTTCTTCAGGTGGTTGGAATGTCGAACTTAACCTTTTATTTCGTTCACTGGGGGAGACTGTTCTAGTTCCACGTGCCATGTTTAATGGATGTCAGTTATCAGTTATCTCCTGTTAATTTCCCTCTGAAAGTTCTCCACTGCCTTAACCGGGTATTGAACTCACACTCTTTGGGTCCTCTCACTGGATCTAACCAACGCCTTTATCCACTGTTCCATGTGTCCTTGTAATAAGTGTGGCAACAAAGATGAAGTCCGAATAATGTAAATAATGTACATAATAACTTATCTCAGAAATATAGACAGCGTAATTAATATTGTAAAAAAGTAGTCATTCAAAGAATAAATCAATAAAATTATTGTAAATAATGGTGATTTCACTTCGCTAACAGATTCAATAAGACATTAACATATAATTTAGGAATTTAGGTTTGTAAATTTTCGCTTGAGGATGAAACAGGGCTTGGTACGTTAACTCAATTTAATTTTAATACTTATATTGAGGTTTTCGGCTCTCGTTTTTGAAACATGAGAACTCTTATGTAGCAAAGGAATCATATTTTTTTAAAATATATATACTGACGTTAAACTAAATTCTGCAGCTATCAGAAGATTGAGAATTTTGAAGAACGTGGGACCCCCTTTTAATTGCTGTTATTCCCAGGTCCAACCTCATCTGAGGTGGTAGCACCTGTTAGAATCTTAGTTAAAATTACAAGCAATATATTTTTATATGACAAATTTACCAACAATACCTATTGATAGTAAAATTACTAACAATGCATTTTATCGCTAGTTGAAGGCATACAAATGCTTTCAAAATATTTAGATTTATGCATTAAATAATCCTTAGAGGTCGATATACCACTAAACTAAATCAACCAAACAGCCAACACGACATTCATCCTTATAATTCCTTAAAGCAATCAAACTATATTCCAAAATATAACATCAACAAAACTACAATATAAAACACATATATCACCGCCTTTAGTAATTATATCCACACAAACATGTATATGTACAAAAGCTGAGTATCATCTACCATGTATTCAATTGTGAAAGCAGAATAACATATTTAAATGCTCCCAAGAAACTTAAATGTTGACATTAAATGACCCATAAGGAGTTGATATACCGTTAAACAAACATAGACTAACTCATAAATAAATTTATTTTTTACTGTCGATTTACTTCTTAATAAATAATCAAGACAAAAAATTGCTTCATTTTGCATTTTTCAATTGACTTTATTAAAAACTAGCATGGATACCCGGCGTTTCTCGGAAGAAATAATTTCATGTTTGATTTCATTGCTATGTTCAAATTCAATAACATATTGATTCATTGTTTTGATAATCTTATGCCATCGCAAAGACATAGGAGTCAGATTTCTTAAGAATATAACTGGAGGTCTCCCCTTTTTCCGAATGAGATTTTAAAGTGTCATGACAGATTGTTGCAGGGAATTATGAACAAAACTTTTTTTTTAAACAGAAAATAATTATAGGATGGACATTCCACTATTTATTAAAGTAAATATAGAAATATAGACAGACATTGTTTATGCATTTTATCAAAATAACACAAATAATTATTTTTCTTTTTAATTCTGAGAATTTCGAATGCGTTCTGATGTAATTATTACGTATTTTTAATTTTAAAATATATTTGTAAATACAAATCATACGATATTTTTTTTACAAAAGGTAGGTTGTATGATACTGAGCCTGTATATATATTTATTTTGTCGTAGCTTTTGTAGTTTTTATTTTTATCCGGACACACAACACATACAGAAAACTGCTCTTTATATATTTATAGATAACTAAAAACAGTGGTTCATATTTTACATAATGCCTTTTCAAATGCCATATTTGAAGAAAATATTCACTAATTAAGGTTTCAAACCTTAATAAATTACTTTTATTCGGTTATAAAAAATGTTATGTTTTTCTGGTGCTGAGTTGTCTCGGTCCTGAGTTGTCCCGGCGCTCAATCGGAGGTGGTCAGTCAGGAATATTGAGATGGCGATGTTGTGCTCTCCCTTCCCAAACTCAGACATAAGATAACATAATAATACTTTGGCCGCATCACGTGTTCTGTAACCCTTTAGAGTTGTACGAGCACCACATGTGCTGCTACAGCGATGTGTCTAAGGCAAAATATCCTGAAGGCGAACATCCCTCATCAGACTAGTTTTAATTTTAAAATGTCTTTTCTTCTAAACTGGTTGCCATCTCAAGGTAAGCGACCTCAGTCCGCCCGACTATTTAGCGCATAACTGGAGGGATGTGGTGCCATGCCTTTTCCAAGGGTAATAGTACAAATTGAATGAAATAGAATCGACCAGAATTTGAGCTCTCGTGCCCAATCCATTCGTATTCCATTAGTAAGGAAGAATTTACATTCGAACAGCTTCTTCTCAAGTGCCGCTACTTAGTGGAAGAGGTGTCTGGCTGGTGGTTTCCTGATCACTACAACCTTAACTTCGAGTCAAGGGATAATATTTATCTTTCCTATCTCCCCTCTTGCATCTTACGCTCAAGAAAAAAACCCTAAATCAATAGCCCTCTACCTTGAGCGGCTCTTAGGTCTTGTATTAAGTGAACATTAGTAAAAAAAATGTCAATTTTAATTTCTCTGCTATAGCTGATACATATTCCGCGCTTCGAATACTCATATTAAATCCTAATAAAAAGTCAGATAATTTTATTCAATATTCTTAAAAAATAAAACAAGGTAATTACTTGGAATCCCATGACATGATGTAGTATACGTAATATAATCTTAGAAAAACCTACCAAGTGTTTTTTTATTAGTCATTTACTATAACGTGGGTAAAATAGTGTAGATTGAACTAATAAGCGAATTTCCCTTGCTCATTCTTCTTCTATAATAAGTACATGTATGAGTAAATCTGATTCTAATCAATGTTGTTGGAGTTTATTTGCAGGCAAATAAACACGATTTTCAGGCTTAAAAATCAGATTAAATGTCGGATAACTGCAAAATCTGTAAACATTCTTTTGGGGGTCAAAATAAGACATTTATTGTCCTCTAATCAAAAGAATCCGAACCGAAATCCTGTAAGAGATTATCCTTTATGGCCCGCGTGTCACCAGTAAAAATTGTGCTGGTCGAAACCATTTTCGAAGAGTTCATTGAACTTTTTCTTATTCTTTTTGCTGAGTTTTTTGTTTCTTTTAACGTTTTGGCTTATTTGTTCTCAGGTCATCCTCAAATATACGAAGTAGGGAATGTCTGCTTTTTTTCTTTTTTTGTCCAAGAATAATATTCCGAAACAGAAGAATAATCCAAACAATTTTTGGAATAAGAATGACTTGTTTCAGAAGACATCGATTTATGTTTCTTTTTTTTTTAAGTAAAAATTCTTTCCAACAGCAAATTATATTCTAAGTTTGTTAAGTTGCAAGGTTTTCTCCCAGGATATACTAATATGCTGATAGACCGAGTACCGCTTGAAGCTATTTTTCCGAAGAAGAATATATTAACTAAAATTTGGCCAAAAAAGCAAGCAAATGATAAAAATATAAATAATCATGAATTTCTACTGCTACTACTACTACTGCTAATATTAATAATAATAGTAATAATAATTAAGCGAAGACATATGGATGTAGTCCGAAATCGGACAATGTGCCAAAGCCACCTTCAAAGGCGATAAACTAACGAAAACTACAGATTTAGACCTTGATATCAACAAGAAGATTAAGAAACAAATACATGCAAATACTTAGGAATTAATGAAGGAGACGGAATCCACCATTCAATTATGATGAAAAAGACCCGAAAAGAATATTATAGGAGAGTGCGTTTGATACTAGAAAGAGAAATTAATGAGGCCGATAAAATGAAGGCTATCAACACCTTAGCTATACCCGTAGTAACATACAGCTTCAACATTATTAAATGGAAGTTGAATTACATTAAAATACTGGACGCCAAGACCAGAAAAATGCTTACCCAAATGAGGATACATCACCCGAAATCAGATGTTGGTAGGCTGTATGTTCCAAGAGGTTTAGGAGACCGAGATCTAATTCAACTTGAACTAGCTCTAAAAACACAACAATCGGATTGGAAGCCTACCTCACAAAAACCAATGACCCTCTTCTACAAATAGTAAAACATCAAATCCACTTCATCTACAAAGGAGCTGCACTATTCTAAAAACAATTTAATATACCTGAAATCTTACTAACAAAGAACCAAGCGTATACCATCTACGCCAAACGAGTGAAGCAGAAAGCAAAACAATTTGGCCAAATGAAATTACAACAAAAATGGGAGGACAAGGCTTTGCATGGCAAATACCTAAAAAGAAAGAAAGAAGCCGATGTAGGGCAACAGAAGACACATCATTGGCTGAAGAGCACCGGGTTGAAAGCTGAGACAGAAGGCCTAATTATTGCAGCTCAGGACTAAAGCCTCACAGGCTATCATTGTCATATAATCAAAGACGGAATTAACCCGAAATGCAGAATCTTTAGAAAATATAATGAAACTGTCGACCATAATATCTCACGATCTCCGGAATTAGCAAAAAATGAATATACCCACAGACATAACAATGTAGCGACATATAAGCACTAGAAAATATGCAAGAAGCACAAAATCGAAACCACTGAGAGATGACATAAGTACCATCCAGACACAATTACCCAAAATAACGATGTAACTATCCTCTGGGACATTCAAACTGACAGGGAAATAAAAGCCAAGAAATCTGATATTATCATAAAAGGCAAGAAATTCAGGAAGTGTATGCTTATTGATATAGCAGTACTATCTGAGAGAAACACTTCCATGGAAACTATCGAGAAATTGTTCAAATACAAGGACCTGGAGATTGAAATTAACAGTATATGGGGAATGAAGTCTGAGACTGTACCAGCGATAATCAAATCTCTGGGCCTCATGAGAAAAGGAATGGACAATTTTACTAACAGTGTCCCAAGTAAGATCAACATACAAGTTGCCCAAAAAATTGCCCTACCTGAAACATCCCATGTACTAATAAAAGTGCTATTAATTAAATGACAATTCTCCTATTGGGCCTAAGGACCATAGTTTGGACACAGTTCGACAGGATACGAAGCAGAAAACATAACATACACAAATAATAGTAAATCAATCAACATAACGCTGAATAAAATATAATAAAAATGAAAAATTTATTCTATTTTATTAAGAAGATAATTGTTACTTTATCGTTTAAAATCCATCATCACTTTATTTATATTACGGCCTATCATTTATTATAGAGTGGCATATTAATGAACAATTTATACATCCGGTGAATATGATACCAAGATGACAGAAAAACATATAAAAAGGCCGGACATACGAACAGCAGAACATTATTATTATTATTATTATTTCATTTGTATTTCTCTTGTATACCCATTTCCTTCCAGGTCCCAACCAGAGACAGGGCAGGAATCTCTTCATGGCAGCTTCCACTGATCTTTTTTTTTTTTTTGCTTGAGAAAAAAAGCAAAGATCACATCCATTTTACGTCGATAAAGCTCTTCGAAAAGTGTGAGCTGTACTTGTGAATACAATTTTTTATATTTCTTTACGCATGGGATACCATAAATCTCTTCAATGAGACTATCAGAAACTTTTCCAATCAATCTGAGGGCTCCAACTACAACGGGAATTATTGATGTCCTCATGTGTCACATTTTTTAGATTTCCACTTCAAGATCCTCGTATTTTGATACATAACTATCTTCAGAGACTACCTTGTAAATAAGAAAGTACTTACTGTTCTTTTTCAATGTCTGGTGGATTATATTTGATTGTTCTGTGTGTATAAAATTGTATACAGATATATTTGAAGACTAATTGTTTTGGTTTTGTAAGACAATTCTAGTTAAAGTAATCCACTGCCTCCTTCAGATCTGAGCACATACAGACGATCAACATTAGTCTTAAGATGATGCATGCGGTGTCAAGTGATAAGCTTTCTCGTTTTGACGTCAATTCGCTTAATTTCAGCAATAGTCTAATTAAAGATGTTGAATCTGTATTGCCCCACAAGGATGGCCAAAACGTTTATGGCAGATATTCCGTTGTGTGAATTCAAGTCGGTATTTTAACAATCAGTCGCACACGCCTATAATATTCTCTTCTTACATTCTTCTTCCTTTAGTTATACTTTATTCCATCTCCTTCGCTGACTCTTAAGGATTTGTATGGATTCTTCTTGTAAAAATTCCATAATCGTTGTGACAAAACCTGAATATATTGAGTGTGTTTATGTAATTCTCCCTTTTTAGAATCCATACTTATGTCATCACTGAAACATTTTACAGTATTGAGAAAACCTTCGATTCATTTTCGTCTTTGGCAAAGAGTTTGATATTATCTATGTAGAATAGGTGATTAAACACTTCTTTTACATTTGTATCCATAGTTATTATTGTTTAGTTCATGTGAAAGGGGGATTAAGGACAAAACAGATGGTCTGAAATGGAGTCTCTTTAAATGATTCCACGTTGGATATTCAAACAATTAGTATCTTTGTTGCCATTTAGGTATAATGTGGTTTTCCCTATTACGATGCTATATTTAAGGAATTTTACTATTGCAGAGGAGAATTTGTGCACTTCCAAAGTGTTAAGGATCAATTATCAAAGGCTTTGTGGTAATCTATCTAAGCTATGCTGAGATTTCAAATTTTTATTGCAATTTTCAGGATCATTTTATTTATTAGTAGTTGATCGTGAAACCATATAAACCTATTGAACATCCCTTCCGTTCCAGGGAAAGAATTTTGCCTTCATCATGAGAAGAGTAAGTACTGTTCGTCGGAACAGACGTGATCAAAGTATATGCTATGGACAGGCATGTTATTAGCCTATAACTTTTTGGTTCATCTGTTTCACCCGATCTTGGTAGGAGACATGTAATTCCTTCATTGTTCCATTTTGGAATTTCATTGGGGTTATTAATTAGCATTGTTAATATTTGTGCAAGAGTTTTATGGATTGGTGAAAGATAAGAGCCAAAAGTTGGGTACCTTATCATTTTCTGGGGATTTCCTTTTTGAGGATTTTGTTAGTTTGACTAACATTCTTCTTATTGTTCCATTCTTGCACAGGTTTATCTTTTATTCTTTATTATTATTATTATTAATATTTCTTTTTATTTCTGTTTTAGGTTCATTTCCCTCTGACCTTTAATCAGATATGCTGTCATGACATTTCTACTTCACATTTGAGTAAAAAGAAATAAAATAAAAACACACACATTGAATGTACTTGTGAGAACTATTTTTATTTCTTTAAGGCATGGGCTGCCAGAGGTCGCTTCAAAGAGTCTATCAAAACCTTTTCCGATCAAACCCTGGGTCCAATAACAACTGGAATTATTGATGTCTTCATGTGTCACAAGATCCTTGTGCTTTTGATTGTTTTTTGAAGAACTGTCATGTCAATAAGAAGGTACATTCTGTTTTAGTGGTCTTTAATCATTCTGTCAAAGCGATTCTTCTTATTATTATTTATGCTTCATTTAAGAATCTAAATATACAACTACGACAAAGTAACGAAACGTAGAGTAAAATTGAAATAAACTGACAGAAGGAATTGCGATGCGAAAGTATTTTTATTGAACGATATTTATGCATCTTTTGTCAAATAAAAATTTATTTTACTGTAATTTCATTTGAAGTCAGATCTGATATATAAAGCTCAAAGTTTTCTGAGTCTTTGCTCGAAACCTTAAAGTTAATAATAATTTCTTGTGTATGTGTGTGGGCATATAAATCTGACGTTAAAATCTTTACTGTGGATGATCTAGCAATCAAACAACTTTCTATATTTTTCACCTTAGTAAATTGCTATCTTTTTTTTTAATTACAGCAGCATTTTTTTTTTATCAAAATTATGGTCAGACTAATTACGGTGAGTAACTAAAGTATTGATTGTGATATTTTGTAAAAAATCTCTTTTTTACTCATATAATCTTTTATTTAAGTTCCTTGATACTTTTTCCTGTGTATTCCTTGTGGCAATCATTGTTTGTTATAGAGTAAATCCCTGCTTCAAATTTGAGGTTATTCATAAAGTCCATAGCGGAGAGTTCATCCGACCAATTACCATGAAAGTATTTACAGAACAGGCACGGGGAAGTTACATTACGGCGGTGGGAAAGTGACTAATGTTGAGATGCCAGGTCAGGATCAATAACATTGCGGATTCGGCTATGTCTTTTATCATGAATCTCTAAATATATTACAAGAGCCACAAACGAGATGTGGCAGCAATATTCGAACCATGGACGAATGGTAAACTTATAAATATGCAAGATAGATTCTGGCGAGAAAAACTGCCTCCTTTGATCTTAAATGCAATGTCAATCTGTGTCCTCTGTCTTCTTATTTTCTGTTTTTTTTATTGTCCTTTCCCTCCGTAATAATGTTTTCTTTTTCTCATATTCTCTAACACTCAGTAAACTATTTTATCTTAGAGGCTTTCGTACTTGGCTTGGGGTGAAATGATTAAAAACTTTTGAGCTCTCTATGAATTTATTTATATTCGATACACAACCAAAAGTAAAACAACTCCAGGCAGAGAAAATTTTTTCAATTGATCTCGTCAGCCGTTAATAATTTTAGTTTTTACTAAGCATTTTTGCGGAAATAATTTTTTGATTAAGTGAATAACAACAAAAAAGTGAGGACGAAATCGAAATTAAGAGAAATAAAAAAAACATGAACAAATGAATCAGTTTTGCCAATCGATTTAATAATCGAATTAAAAGGCAACAATTCAAATTCGTGAACGTAAAAATGAATGTTTTTTCCCCTGATCTGGAATTAATCCACAATCTAACGTTTAAGCTGGTCTTAATCCACCAAGACTCGTTGTAAAATTAAATCTTATTATGCATCTTGAACGAAAAGCATAACTGATTAAATTGCATTACATCTTTACTAAAAATACAGGTTGCGGGTAGAGAAGTTAATGTGAATAAAACATTACAAAATTATCTAAAATAAAATCCTGAATAAAATGAAGCGCTCACCTTCGCTTGAAAGCTTTGAGAAATAAATAGGTAAATAATTAACAGCAAAATATGCAGACGAAGAATTGATTTGTATATAGTTGCATAGAGAGCACTTAAAAAGCTGAAGTATTCAATGGCGACTGTTAAGGCATCAGACCTTCGTGAATTATTGATGAGAAGTTACAAAATTGTCTATACAAATGCAGAAAGATCTAGATCTGTATCTCTACTTAAATACGTTTGTGATAATTATTAAATAATGTCCCAGTCTATTTTTCCACTTCTACTTTGGTTTGTATTTTATTGTGCATTGTATTTTTGAATGACAATTGTTAATTTTATATCGAATTAAATTATCTATGTAAATCAAAATAAATATAAACGTCGGAAGTATATCAAATAAATATTTTACAAGTGTCCAAATAATTCTTTGCTACACTTTACAAGTTTTAATAACTTTCCGTACGTTGGCATATGCCCATTTCTTTAAATAAATCTTCACAGTGACCGAGCATTCTTGCAGAATCGTCTGCCTCTGTCAAATTTAATTGACTTTTCAAACAATACTTCCAAATATAGCAGAAAACGTTTACATATTCTCTGGCCAACGTTGCAAGTTCAAAAAGAGGCTGGAAATATTGATGGTTGTATAATTTATGTTGATATGGGGAATCATCGAATAAATGTATCGGTATATCGTTTGAATGTTCGCTCTGAATATATTTGTCAGTTACCCTTTTTCTCTTCTGCGATGCCTAGCAAATCAAATACATCCATATTTTACCTCATTTATATAAAATGTAGCGGAAAGAACAAAGTTTTGCCTATAGCGGTTTCCATAAACGTAATGGAAACAATGTTATCCGACTTCGATCTCACTTAGTGAAGGATATTGGCAATTCGTCCCGTGAGAAGAAGAAAGCAACAGGTTTTCGTAACTAAATGGACATGTAGTAAATCAGAATTTAACGGTATATTTTATATTGTTATTCGTTCTCAGATTTGTTTATCTTAATTACCGCAGGCTTTCCAACAATTCTTCAAATGAAACCATATTAAACAAAGCTAATAAAGACTACGAAACAGCACTAAATATAATGGATTCCCAGCATTCTCACATACATACCAGAGAGGATAGAAAAAAAGCTAACAGTAAGAGAAACATCATATGGTTCAACCCACCGTATAACAAAAATGTAAAAACAAACGTAGGAAAAATATTCATCAAACTCTTACACAAACACTTCCCCAAGTCAAGTTCTCTCCACAAAATATTCAACAAAAAATATAGTAAAAATCAGCTACAGTTGCACCAAGAAGATGACACAAATAATAAAAAGCACAACAGGAAAACTATCAACAAACCACCCGAAAAATTAAACCCACGTTTAACTGCAGAATAAAGAACGCATGTCCCTTAAATGGCAATTGCTTACAAAACAATGTAATATACCATGTCACGGTAAAATCATCAGATAACGAAGAAAAACATATATAAAAGTAACTGAAGAACACTGAAAACAAAGAAATACATACACAAAATGTATTTCACAATTAATAAAACACGCGAACAGTACAATGCTTTCCAAGTATACCTGGGAAATTAAAAACAAAAAGCAAATCACACCACAATATCATGGTGTAGTAAAAAGGAAGCTTTAAACTTATTGTAGCAATTGATGCCTGCAATCAGTTTCTTTTGTCTCTCTCGTCCGCGACACTTGTAGTCACTAACTCGTCGCCACGTTCTTTCCGTTTTAATCTATCATTGACAGACAAAATTTTCCTATGCGGAAATATAATCTCGCGAAAGTGCATCTTACTCCGAAATGTATCTATTTAAAATATGTGACCCACAAAGCCGCCATTGCTTTCTCTGTTGGACAGTTTACACCGCGAGACACGTTCGAATCTTTGAATGTGCTGGAGCTATCGTTGCAAATAATACATGCAACAGTGGGCCTCATTGCCCTCTGTGGTAGTTCACTACACTCTCCACTGATCTCATGATCACAGCAAATGCAACCAGTGGATGATCTCTTCTGTTGGATACTCCTCCGAGTGGGGAGCAACATAAGTTTCGTCTTTAGATGAATCAACACTTGACGAGTCATTGGGTTGTCTTTACACCAGACTCCGCGATGCTGGTATCAAGAAAAACTCCTGGCGAAGTCGATCTCTATTCGGCTAAAAGCTCACTTTCGGTTGAATCACCTCCATGTTCAGATAGAGACCCGCGAAAGGGACGCAAGTCCTTCACATGACGAGGAATTCAGTCAGACTGTACTGAGTGTGAACTGTTCATTTTGATTATGCAGCCCGTCTTAATCCTGATAGTACACCTCCTTTGCGAAATCTTAACGCAGACAATGTCTCCCATCTCGTATACGCCTCGACTATTCCATGGTTCAAGCGGAGGCGTCGCATCTATGCCCCATACGCGGACGTGATACTTATATAGTATATCTTCCGGCGTTGTATACGGTGAGAGGTTTCCTTAAGGGTGACGTTATGCCAGTAGACTGCCTCTGGGGCACTGATTTCTGGCGGCAATGTATTCATAGTGGTGTAGCAGACAATAAATTTCATTAGGGTTTCGTATTTTTTTAACGTAAGAGGGTACAAAACACGTGACCTTTTAAGAATATATTTATCAGTTTGTACATCCATGCTTCAGAAATTCTGCATCTATATACATATATAAAAACAAATCGAAATTCTTTTTTTAAAATAGTCGGGGTCTTCAGCTTTAAAATATATGATTAGTAAATATGGTTTTACTTAATAACAGTATTCCGTAAATATTATTTCATCGAAATTGAACTTTACAAGATTCAAAACTTTATAAATTATTCAATTGTAAAGTGTTGAAATCGTAAAGTGTTGTGTATGATACACCTAATTTACATAAGTGGAGTACCGACCATATAAATATGGGTTGGTACCGGAAGACGACGGAAGATTAAGAGATCGAATCCAGAGACTCTGCCCGACTGCGACTTAGTCAACCCATTCTGCAGGAACAGTCTTCCCAAGAATATACCAAAACTACCTGTAAATATTGTGTACCTTTTTTCATTGTTTCAATACATTTTGTTACGTACATTTTGTGTTGTATTATTATTATTCCATGCTTATTCAAGCTTCAACATAAAGATATATGAAAACAATTCATATAAAAATTCATTTTCCATCGATTTTTTTCTTCAGATAATATTTTCTTTGATATATATATATTATTCATAAAAGCAATTAAAAGCTTCTCTAATTAAATAAAGTTTCATTGCGTTTTTTGTTTTTCGATTCAGAACTGATTTTCGGCAAAACCGGGACCGATTTTGCAAAACAAGATATTCTTTTAACTAATATTTTCACTACAAATTATCGCGATGAATTTCTCAAGTTTTCATAAAATTAAAAAAGGGGGAGAAACAGATGAAAATTAAAAAAATATTTTTACTATGTTCTAATAAAAAAAATACTCAAAATAATATTCGTATGTGAATAAGTCCTGAAAATTTCATTACAATCCGACAATTATGTGATTTTTACAAGAATTTTGAATTAATGTGTCTCACCGCAAAAAAGGCGAAAAGTTTCTATGCTAAAATTTAGTACAACCGCTGACGCAAGAAAAACAAGTTTTTTTTTTATCAAAATTTCGAATGTTCTAAATAGGACCAAAAAAAATATAATTTAAAAATACTTTGATCCTTCCTCTTAATAATTACATAACGATTTGGCAATAAAATTAAGTTTTCATTATGTTTGAAGCATGTTTTCATCACATTATGTTGATTTTTTAGCGATTTCGTGGAGGTATCTGTGCATATCTTTGTGTATATGCGTGTGTGAGTGCGAGACATTGCGTAAAAGATGAAATGAACGGAAAAACATAAATAATGCAAGCTTCCAAAATTGATCCAATATTTTTTGTGGTTGTTATTGTTCATCCGGGTTTTTGATAATTTCTCCGATTTTCTGTTCTGGCTCAATGTAGATACGTGCAATAATCTTAACAGATCTTTGTAGCTAACATCAAAGACAAATATGGCCGGCAAACCTGCTGTGTAACACGCATGCGCAAATTTATTATCCTTGATGCGTTCCGTTCGAATAAGGCAAAGAACGAGTCACTCGAAATGTGCGCTACAAACTAACAACACTAAGAAATATCTCAAACAAACATCTTTAAAATGCCTATTTTTAAGCCATGATACATTTTTCCTGTTGATGCTCGTTAAAATCGCTCGTGCAGACACCGAACATTCGATTATTATTCAGAAGCAATAATAAAGCAACTTCAAAACAACAGGCATATGTATTTGTTTTGGGTAAATTTGGAAGCGATGCTGAAAAGTTTTCGGTGCTACCTAGAAGCCCTTCCCAAAATAAACATCATCTATTCGATATGATTTTGAGAAGTGAGCCGGGCCGAGAGAATATATATGTGTGTTTGTGTAAAATATATAAAGTGGACTTTGAAGTCAACACCATGTAGCAACAGATTGTTTCATGCTAAATCGTCAGGCTATGTGCGTTGTGCTTTTCCTTGACATTTTACAAGTTAGTGATGCATTATGGGTATTCTATTGCATTGTGGGTAGTCTATTGTATTATTCTATTTTGGTGGGCGTGGTTTGTTAATTTGTTTATTATTTACTTAGATTATTTACTTATTTATTTGTTTGGATTCATTTATTTTACTTGCTTTTGTTTGTTTTTTATTCATTTATTTTTATTTATTCTTGTTCGCTTTCAATTTTCGATTTTTAAGTGACATAGTAAAAAATTGTTTTCGTGTCTGACTTTTGCCACTGTTGCGGGTTGAGTGTTTAATTTAATATTAATCCTACAAAAATGGCGGACTCGGAATGTGAGTCTGGGTAATAAAATTTAAATAATTAAAAAATATATATATAAACAAACAAGTATGTATTAACAAAACAAAGGTATACATAGACAATAGGATATTGTGACGTGTTACAAAACCATGAATATGAATGAAGAAAACATTTAAACTACTGAAGGTGTTTGTGTAGAAGTAAGTGTAAAAAGCGTGTGTGATAGACACATGTGTATATATGCATGTGTGTGTGAGAGAGAGTTCAAAAGTCAACACAGGATCAAAGGAACCGAACGCGCCTCAGCGGCAGCGTTCTTACCTACTTGCGACCCAAATCTTACTGTCCCTTGGTAAAATTGATTGTACGAGCTAATAGATTAATAGCGGGCGGTTGGAAGATCTGGGCATGCATAGGGGTTTGTCGTTGTTTTATATATATATATATATAATATGCTTGACATGTACCTTTTCTTAGACTGAATGTGACATCTAGGAAAATTACTTATTCTAGGTTTGTTTCTATATCTATCCCATTGTTTTTAAAATTGTTATTATTTTTTCTGGCTTTGTCTGTTTTTTATCTGTTACTGTTTCTTACGATTACGAAACCATTGCCCCTGTAGAAGTAAAACATAACACGCATCACACAAGGCCTGAAGATTGCGTTTAAGCATGAAACAGACTTTCGCCGCTGGATGTTGTTCTCTATAATCATTTCATATATATATATATATATATATATATATATATATATATATATATATATATATATGGGTGTTGGGTTGAATGCTGACATAAAAGAAAAGGGGGTTTACGACCTAAAAGTGAAAAAAAAGACTTAAAAATGATAATAATGTGCTCCAAGATAAATCAAAGAGATCGAAGGTCGAATTAAAATCAATAAGCACAGCAACTCGACTTACTCTTCGTCAGACATCCAGTACCAGGAAAAAGTGGTGCAGATGAAGCGATATGTACATAAAACTTTAATTTGATCATATATAACGGGTGTAACAGCAAAATTGTCCAAATTGTTCATCTCACAAAATATTTAATATCCAAAAAAAAAAAAAAAAACACTAAACTAATTGAGTTTCTTTTTTTTTTTTCAGGTCTTCAGATACGACGTTTCGCCATCTTGATACCATTTGTCGTAAGAGTCTCTGTAAAATCCTTTGAGGTATTCAGCTAGAACACGTTAAAATCGCTTTGTGTCTGCACAACTATGTCTTCCCAACTGACCAATGGTGAGAAGGGCTTCAGTAATGGTAACAACATTCGTACTTTGGCTTACATCTTCAAAGACTATTCAAGAACCATCAAGAGAACGGTGCATGTTTTTTTTGTTTTTGTTTTTTTAAAGGTGGGGACAGTAGAGAGGAAAACAGGAGGTCAAAACAGGAAGAGAGATCATCATTTCAACTTAGCTTTAAATACATTCTCATTGTTCAAAGTAGAGTCTAATAGCTTTATAAAAACCTCGGAGATGTTCAGTGATATATATTTAATCATTTCTAAGATACATCGGTTCAAATGGACAATTTTTCTGTTACACGATTTGGACAATTTTAGGTTATACTCGGTATATATATATATATATATATATATATATATATATATATATATATATATATATATATATTATAGAAAAAGATAGAGAGGGTAAGAAAGATGATGATAAAGAGTGTAAACATAGAAGTCAATGCATTATGGCGAATGTCAATTTCACACACCTACCCCATGTGATCACCATGTGAACATCAGATATAGCTATTCTTTTTTTTTTCTATTCTTTACACTACACAAAGCAGTAAAGCCACTAAAGCACATGGCCATGAAAGAAGAAGAAAAAAGAGAAACAAAGAAGCAAGACCAATAGAAGAGTAAACCTAAAAGAGAGTAGATAACAATTGACATTGCATTTAAATTTTTGAAGATCAAAGTTGGCTGAAAATCATGGAGCCGGAAGACAGTTCCACAAGCAAGAAGTGCGATAGAAGAAACTGCTAGCACTTACGGTTACATCTATCCATTTCAACTGTAAGTTGTTGAGACCTTGTTGCTAATCTAGTGCTACCCTTAAATTCATAAAGTTTGTCAGTATAATTACTGTGAAAGTATTTATAGAAAATGCACAGGGATGTTTCGTTATGGCGGTGGGAAACGGACTGAAGACGAGATGCCATGCCAGGACCAATAATATTGGAGATTCTCCTTTGAATGTTATTAAGAATCTCTAAATATATAGCAGGAGCACCAAACCAAATGTGACATCAATATTCAAAGCATCGGCGAATGTGGCAGCGATAAAAGGAAGAAGAATCAAAAAAGAAGAAGAAGAAAAAGAAGAAGAAAACTAATAGTTTCAAGGCAATAAATCCACTAAGACGCAAGCAGGAAACACTATTAAGGAGCAAGAACAATAAAATAACCGGAATTAAGAAGATAGCAATTGACATTGCATTTATATTTTTGAAGATCAAATTTGACTGAAAAGCATGGAACCGGAGAGAGTTCCACAAGCGAGAAGTGCGATAGAAGAAACTGTTAGCAAAGAACTTACGGTTACATTTATCCAATTCAACTGTAAATTGATGAGACCTTGTTTCTAATTTAGTACTGCGCATTCGAACAATTACCATGAAATTATTTATAGTAAATATGCAGGACACTTACATAACGGTGGTAGGAAGGTGACTGAAGCCGAGATGCCAGGTTAGGACCAGTAATATTGTAGATTCTACTTTGAATTTTATCATGAATCTCTAAATATATAGCCGGAGCAGTAATATTCAAAGCATGGACGAATAGTAGACTTATAAATATGTGAGATAGGTTCTGGATAAAAGAAAATCGTCTAACACAACACAGTGAACCAACTTTCTTTGCAGCAGACCTAGCAATAGATTCAATTCATTATTTACATTATTCGAACTATTGTCTTCATCTTTGTCGTCATATTTATTACAACGTTTCGGCCGTTGTACGCTCCGGCCTTGTTCAGGTGGTTGGAATGTCGAACTGAACCCTTTATTTCGCTCTCTGGGGTAGACTGTTCTAGTTCCACGTGCCATGTTTAATGGATGTCAGTTATCAGTTATCTCCTGTTAATTTCCCTGTTCAAGTTCCCCACTACCTTAATCGGGTATTGAACTCACATTCTTTGGGTCCTGTCACTGGATATAACCAACGCCTTTATACTGTACTTTGTATTCTTTACACTTTGTGTCAGCTGAGAATATTAGCACGAGGAGGCGCAACGAGTCATTCTCCTGGAGGTCTCTCAGATGATTAATAGAGAGAATTTTCATTTTGAAGGTGTTAATGTTAACATGCCATTCCTTACCCCAGTTAACAACAGCCAATTTGACGTTATCGAACTGATCAGACTCACTATTGATCTGCTGTCCACTCAAGAATTAAAATTATCTCATTTTGGAAAATAGTAGAGTGGGACTCCACAGCTTTTTTCCCGGTTTAAAATTCAGAATTATCTTTGTCTTAGATTGGTGGCCACACAAATCTGGAGATGTCATTCTAACCTGCTATCTAATCTATAGCTAAGGGCAGATGCATTCATGCCTTCCACTGGTGCTAAAAATAAAACGCAAAAGACTGGGTCAAATTTGAACGGAACTTGCTTTTCGCTTTCTGCTTTTCGTGCCGATAAACGTTACCCTACGCTACCCCAACATCTTTCTTTTTCTACCCCGCATAGAGGAACAATTTAAAGTGAACTGCGTAATTCAGATGATGTAGCAATCATACCAAAATGATTAATTAATATAAGTTATACAAATAGTTCAAAAGTCTTATAAAGAAAAAATAATTTATATTCACCCAATTTATAATGATTTATTTTAACTCTACTAATACTTATTGCTTTTGTGATTTTCGAATATTGTTACATCTCTCCTACAGTAATAAAGATATTTACTTCATAATTGTACTTTTTGTATCTTACGACGTTTAAAGGACTTAATTTTGACAGCTTATCAACCCTTTCTGTTTTATTTGACACCGAAATATATAGTAAATAAGAAAAATAATTATTAACATTTTTTGAAGATAACAATGATTTTCCATGTACAATTCGTGCTATTTAATCCATAGACAGTGGGAGAAGAGATTGCTTCATACACTTACCAAGAGTAATTGCGCGGAAGTTAATGTAAGTAATTCGATTGTAATTCGAACGTCTCATTTCTAATCGATATTCATTACACTAAATATTTTGACGTAATTTGGACTTGAAAGTTATTGAGTGAAAGTCAGGTTCTTATACCATAGGACTACTTACTGCCACCCCCCTCTCTCTCTCTCTTTTCACTCACACACACATAGAAACACACACAGCAACACACACACACACACATACATATATATATATATATATATATATATATATATATATATATATATATATTGAGACATGTTTCGTTGAATAATTTATGTTTCTGACTACATATTTTTAACTGGATCCTTTCATATTTGCGTATAAGCTTTGTTCGTGTCGTAATTGAAAGACAAGAGAAAATCGCCGTGTTGATACATATTTCTTTTATTTTGGAGTACTTTCGACATAGCACAATGTCATCATCAGGGTATTGTTTATTGCAAGACAAAATTGTTGTGTTCATCTGAAAGTTAAATTTCTTACTTATGGAGTGAATAATGTACTAGGAATAAAAGAAATACGTATCAACAGGGCGATTTTCTCTCGTACTTCAATAACGACACCAAAAAAATTATTAGGTAATATGAAAGGATCCAATTGAAAATAAGTAGACCGAACATGTCTAAATTATTCAACGAAATATGTCTCAATGAAACATGCTGCTAAAATATAAACATATATATATATATAGAGAGAGAGAGAGACTGGGTTCTATAGTCTTGGATGGCAACTGGTCTAGGAGAAGGACAACTCTGAATTCAAAACCTGCGGAGGGTCTTTTGGGAACCTTGTGGCATGCATTCGGTGCACCAGGTTTCTGTATTCGTCCCTCCAAAAAGTGTGGCTGGTCCTGCACGAGGCCTTCACCACTATAATCAAATCTCATGAGCCGGTGTCGGGATGTCGGTTTCCTGGGGACTTATCGGCCTGACCCTCATACGTCGAACGCGACGGGAGAGTCGATTATATATATATATATATATCTTTCTTTCGCTCTCTCTTCCTATATATATATATATATATATATATATATGTGTGTGTGTGTGTGTGTGTGTACTAGCTTAAAAGCCGCTCTTGATTGGGTGGAGGAGTAGATGCAATAAGAAACAATAAACCACTGCATTTTTGTATTGCATTAATATTTATGCTTGTCTTTTAAAAGTTCCACGATAATTCTTCTGCCACCGATTAATTTAACAACGGTTTGATGTACGTAGGTCCTTACTTTCAGCACAAACAATTATTTTTATTTCATGGCTGACTTTCGCTGGATTTCGCAATTCATTTTGATTATTCCCATATTTATTTCCAAGTTATATCGTACAATAACATTCAGGTAAAAAAAACTCCACGTCATTTGGGTGACGAATTATTGTACAATCACTTTCCCATGGACGAAACGTCGTAAATCTTTCGCTGCTCAATCGCTCTTTCCATGGAAAGTTCTCAGACGAGGTACATTCCTTAGTTCAGCCATTTCTGACCTAGGATCCGCTATGCCACGCATATCGTAGTGAATCACCGTCATTCCCTCTGTATTCCATCGGTGAGATGTAAGTTTCACTCGAGTAGCTTCTTCCCACGAATGTCTTCTTTAGGGAAACCGAGTCTCACGATGATCCTTCCCCGATCACTACAATATTAATCTGTTCATGTCCAGTGTTAACTGTTATCTTCCCCACATATCCGCTTAAACTGTACCTCTTACTCTGTAACCCTCTACCTCGAGTGACTCTCAGTCCTTGTACAGGGTGAACATCATTCTAAAAAATATCTTGGTTCTTCCAAAAATGGAGTTATAAATGAAAATGTCGGAATATTTCAGATATGCTCAAGGCTATATTGAATTTCCAATACTCTTGGAAATGTTGATATTTAGCTAAGATAAACGATAGAACAATAAATGCTGGATGATACAGCTCTCTATTTGAAGGTGAAAAATAAAAAGAGAATCATAGTATCAATATCGTTTTGTCCCAAAGATTTCCGCCAAAATTTACTGAAAAAAAACATTAAGATAGTTGTATAAAATTAATTTTTCATTTCACTTTTCCGCAGAAATCAAGTCAATTCGTTAGTGTTAATATTATACCCTATCCTGTCAATTCGTCCTGGGTAAGACGTTAAACTACATCCAGCCACGGGAACTCTGATCGAGAGGTTTTGGGGAGCGTGGAAATTAGTTGCTGGTGTTCCCGTGTCCACCCTGGCGCGGGGTGGTGGCGCTATGGGCAGATAGTTAACTATTACCAACAATACTTTTTTGAAAAGAATTATTACCAGCAATACAATTTTGAAGGAAAAATATTACCAGAAACAGATTTTTGACAAAACAAGGTATTACCAGCAATTAAATAACCCATTGAGATTAATATGCCGTAAAACAAAATAAACCAAACCAATCTAAACCAAAGAATACATACTCTATTCATACGAATCTATCCTAAAAATGTTGTCAGCATTAAATAACCCATTGAGGTTGATATGCCATTAAACAAAATAAACCAAACCAAACTATCCTGTCAATATGGCGAATATTGATTCCAGACTCACTTTCTTTATTGTTTTAAATAGATTCCTATCATAAAATCAGTAAGAATACATTTACACTATACATATAATTCGCCTTTTTTTATCAGTAAAGAATGCATTGATTCATGGCCACTGATAATCCCTTCTCTTCTAATTTTCAATACATTCCTATCATAAAATACTTACGAATACATTTATTTTCTGCATACAATACAACTATACCTTCAGTAAAGCTAACGTCAATTACCAACTACTGACCTTTTTCGTGATTTTCACTGTGAAACACGGGGGTTGTCTGTCGAATCTTAGTAAATTCTTTCCTGTGCCCAGAAATATTAAATTTCTTAGTACAGTAGCGGACGAAATGTAAGTGAGAGTATATTACAGTAACAGTAATGTCAGTCGGCAGTCTAAAAAAAAGCACAACCATATTCATGCTTGTTTAGGATTTAAATGTAGTCAGTGCTAAGTATTGTACTATGATACCAGAATTAAAGAGACAGAGAGATAGTTACGAGAATGAGATAGATAGATAGATAGATAGATAGATAGATAGATAGATATGAACAGTCTGAGATAGATAGATAGATAGATAGATCGATAGATAGTAATAAAATACTGAGATAGTAATAAAACGACTGCGATAGATAGATAGATAGATAGATAGATAGATATGAACGGTCCGAGATAGATAGATAGATAGATAGATAGATAGTAATAAAATACTGAGATAGTAATAAAACGACTGCGATAGATAGATAGATAGATAGATATTGATCACACAGGAATTGATAGATTTACCAATAGTTCACAAGTTCATCTCACAGAGCATTATTATTTTTGTCAGTTGAAGCGAAGGAAATATTGAAGTAATGAAAATGTAAGTGTGCAGTGAAAATAAAAGTTTAAAAACTTTTTTAGGTATTTATGATTCAAGTAGAATAATTATTAATTTACAACTACGATTAAGTTTTCATTCAACGTCATGCCACCAAAGCTTTATTTGCCACTGTATATATAATCATTAAACAGAAGGGCTGTTTTGTTGCATTTGTTTAATAAATGCTTTGTGATGTTATCTGAAGTATATATTTTCCTGCATATAAGCCTAGAGCCGCGGTGTCTGTCAAGATAATGGCTCTCTATCACGCCAATCAATAAAATCACGATATCTATTAAATTGGATAATTAAAAGAATTCATTAGTTCCTTTTTTCTAAATTCCAGAGTGTACTCTATGAAATATACGTCGAACACCTTAGCTATAGGAAAACCATGATTTCATTCAGACTCTACTGACACGAACGCCCCCTGGTGTTCAATTTCCATATCATTTATTCTCATTTATTACTTGAGGTTGCACCGTCAAAACACAAGGTCGTCTTTCTTGACAAGGAAGATGCAACTCACGATTCAAATTAGATAAATAGATAAATAGATATGAACAAATCGACAGAAAGAAAGAAATCAATCAATTATAGATAGATAGGTAGAGAGAGAGAGAGATAATAAAGAGACTGAGATAGATCAATTATAAATAGATAATGAACAGAGTAAATAAGTAAGGAACGTAGATAGATAGATAGATAGATAGATCTTTGTGACCTATACTTTCAGGGCGTTGTCGATCATGGCTCTCCAAATCGTTTATACCTTATAGCTTCTATCAACGTTATTACTATGTTCAGGCCTCCCACATCCATTCTGACATCCAATCACACAAGATCATCAAGTATGTGGTCCACTGCCATCTTACACCCCTTTTTACTTTCGATGTGCCCTTAGCATTGTTTTCAAATTGCATCACACCGATGTTGTGAGTTTGATCCGAAGATATTCATAAATGAAAAAAATAATTCTTTCAAAGATAAAAGAAAATGCGAAATAAAACTTTTATCTATGCTATCTTATAAATAAGCGTACCATTGTCTTGTTAACGGATATAAGAGTTGGGCACCCAATGAGGATAGAAGCCAATAGACCAGTAAATTCCTAATCTCTATTCTAGATTGTTTTATTGATCAGGTAATCAGCCGATGACATAAGGAAAAAATGCAAAGGGAAAAGATCAAAAATCGTTACAAATTTTAAAAAAAAATTGTAAAGGAAATCACCTCCTGACAGAATTTCAAGTTTCAATAAATTTCTGTGAATAGGAGTTTAATTATTTTTATAACATGAGAACAGCTTTAAAACTGCGAAAATCTTTATAATTGTAATCTGTCATATAGGAAGAAAAGGAGTAACTACCAACACCGAGATTCGAACGTGACACTCTGGACTTATGAATATATGTTTCCCGCCAGGTGTATAAATAACGGTGTCAGGCTCACAATTTCTCCAGTGGCAGTTACTTAATGTGCCTATTTGTTGTGTGCTTGGCGGATTTTTGCTTCAGTATTGCCTGTCGGAATAAGTATTGTTTCGGTAGGGTCTCTTGGACGAACAAGTATGATGTTGCAAGACCCGAAACTTGTCATGACCCCAAGTCATAACATCACTGACGAGGCGATCCTGCGCACTCGTTGGAGTGTTTTCATAACAAAGTCTCAATCTTGCGAGGCTGTTTAAGAATTTGACTCTCATTTTGAGGTTATATTTATAGTTTTGTAGCAACTTGCGGTGTTGGGCGAAACTCTCTCTAGCGCAGTCTATTCTATATTCCATTTGTTTATCTCCTGTACTAAATTTGCCGTAACTGATCCATACACTGAGCTATTTGAAGTCTTTGGTATTTACTATTTTCACTTTCTGCATTTTAAATGAAGGGTTCAGTCTACCCACCATCACATCTTTCATTGTAACTGGTTGTTCTAACTGATCTATACACCATGTATTTTAGGTGTTTTGTATTTACTAATATAGCATTCTACATTTTTTAAATATATTGAAATATTTAGTCTTAATCTTTAGCGTAATTTTTATAATTGTTTTTTGTGTGAAAATCTCTAGGATGCTTTCAGTTCATTAATCAGTTGATTAAATTAGAAAGTAAATTCTATGTCATGTGTACTCTTCACGGGGAATCAAAATTTCCTTGACTGTTACTTTGAATTTGCTGAGAGGAAGAATGATTTTTCCTCAGCCCAAAAATAAAATTGTGACAATGTACCGTATACATTTTTTTAAAGACGAGTTAGAAAACATAAATAATTCAACATCTGTAAAAGAAAATAATGTTCTCTTTATTTCGCCCACGCTTTTATTATTCATCTCTTTATCTATCTATCTATCTAGCTAGCTAGCTATTTCTATAAAAAAAAAAAAAAAACGATCCCAAAGGGCACCTGTTTATAAAATTTAAATCTAATTACTTCCTATCCAGTTTTCTAAATCAATACATTTTTTTCTTTTACTAAAATCTGCTTAACACGCAGAATAAAAAGAAAAGAATATTGCCAAACGCATTTTTTTAAATTAATTAAAATTTGCGTCAAGACGGAAAATCTGTCAGCGCTGCCTTAAAGATTTTGGTTAAATATTTTTCATTTTAAAAACTATTATGCGTCTGTAGAAACTCGTCTTCTTATTCCGATGGTGTTTCTCACTGAGCGCACGTCATTTAACGGAACTAGTGAAATTAGTTGAAAGTAATTTTGACGTTACGAAAAGGAATAGTTGTTCACCGAAACAAAAAAAACTAAAAGTCAAGACTTTTTGGCATGAAATAATTACAAAAACTGCAAAAATAAAACAACCAAAGAACATCTATCTTCAGTTGAAACTCAAAATATAACAGAATCTCAATAATGCGAGATCTAATTTTCTCATAATTCGCAAATCTATAATGTGATTTTTCAAATTTATAATTAATTCTTAATTTGATAAAAATTGTGTTAATTGGCGACATTTAAAAATAAACTCTTCTTATTACAAAAAATATTAAATTATGGTAAGCACAGCCATTCGTGACGGCTATAAATGACTTCTTTAATAAAAAATAAATAACCTTTTGACTTGGTAAAATATTCAGAACACCGTATATTATGAAATGGACAAAGTCCGACAATTATTTTAACACATTTTTATGTTTATACATTCTTTTTTATAGATACAAATATTTAAATAAATGCTCTGTTTATAATAAACAGTATTAATAACATTTACTGTCCTGAATTTCCGAGAAATTGTCGTAGAAAATATGCGTCCTCCGACGGGAATCGAACCTGTATCCTATACGGAACCGTCATATAGTCTGACGTGCTTTTACTGATTTCGGTTAGCAAGGTCGATTTAAAAACAGTAAACTCGATTTTGGTCATAGCTGAATTAGACCAGGAAACACTAGTATTAAAAAGTGCTCAAAACACGTAGAAAGAAATAGGAGATCAGCTGATCACGCTACCTTGGTATCAACCTTTCCGTATCTTCAGCCGCGATTCTAGCTAAATATTTTCCTAACACTTTATTATTTACAAATGAATAAACGCAAAGCTTAAAAGAAGGGAAGGAGAAAAGCAAGGCTATTAAAATTGAATCGAAGGGTAGGGTTTATGAAATATAAATCCTCCATCCTGATACGAATTCAAAAGGAACTTTTTAGTGTGTATGCATCGTGTCACTATTTCTGATCTCTTATTCAGAAGGTTTTTCTGGATTGAAAATGTTATTATTTTTATTATTGTTATCTTTTCTTCTTGGTAAAGATAGCAGACATCACTACGATTGTTGTAAAGTTCGACTTTTTTTTCAATATTTCCCACTTTACAAACGGATCTTCGTTATTTTCTTCTTTTAATTTCCACACATGGGTGGTTAGTATGGTAGACTTCCTAAGATGTACATATCATCTACCCCACTCCGATACAATTTCAATACCCTTGCTTTTCTCCATCCCTTTTATTACCTTTCAGGTAGTGAGTTTATTTAGTTTTAAATAATAAATTGTAAGGAAATTATTTGACCCGGATCGCTCAAAGATACCGAAAGGTTGAAACCATGGTAGCGTAATTTTTTTAAATACATATATATATATATATATATATATATATAATATATATATATAAATCTGTTCATTATCTCTCTGTCTCAGTTTATTCATATATATTTATCGCAGTAAGTTCAACTCTCTTTTCTCTGTCTCTGTCTCTCTCTCTCTCTCTCTCTATATATATATATATATATATATATATATATATCTCAGTCTGTTCATATCTATCTATCTATCTATCTATCTATTTTTTTTATATAATTTACCCCAATTACCCCAAGGAAAACAATAGAAGCAAGGAACAGGTTTCATGAGGTCCGAGAAATGAATTTTCTCGGAACTCATATTTACAAGTAGCTGTTTCAAAAGTCAAATTCTGAGACCTGGCTGCCAATCTAGTACTGCCTTTAAATTCGTGAGGGCGACGTACCAAAGTATAATTATTCTCAAAATATTTGCAGGAATATTTCTACTTCTCTTTGGCTACTATTGCTGCTCCTAATGTTACTACTGCTCGTCTAGCACGCTTGCTTTGTCAGAGATTCTATTTTTTTTCTTAAAAAACCACCAATGAAAGTAAAAGGTAGCAGTGAAAGCAACAACGACAAACTATAATGCACATGTTGTTGCCATACGTGACACTAATTTGCCAATGCGAAGCGGAAATAATTTGGAAAGAATACAACGGGATCACACACACAAACTTTTCAGATCTGAAGTGGAATGTAATAGTTTTTGCATTGCCACTTCTTTTAATTTTAATTTTAAATTAATTATCAGCTTTTTAATAATATTAATGCTTAGCTATTTATGTAACAAGTAAGACTTATTAAAAAAATAAGCTGAAACATTCGTTCATTCTAATAATTACATTTTGACTCAGAAAGCAAATGCGAAAAGCATATATAGAAAGACATTGTAAATTATTTTACTATACGAATGCATTAGAATTATTATACCAAAACGTCATAATTTTCATTATATATATATATATATATATATATATATATATATATATATATATATATATATATATATATATATACACGCGCGTGCGCAGGGTACGATAGATAAACTGTCGTCTAAATGATGCAAAATGAAAATAACACTGACACCTCTTTTTAACAGATATATTTACCAAGATTACACCAAAAATATCTTGAAATCTTGGTTGAAGCAAATGGTGATTTATTTGCATAAATTTTCTCTTTAGTAAATTTATTCAATAAAATCGTCATTGGCTGCAACCACGGCCTCCAGACGACTTCGGAATCTCCTGCAACTCTTCTGGGAGGTCTCCTTGTTTAAGTTGGTGAATGCTGCCATAATCATTGTCTTCAGTTCATCTTTGGTATTACAAGGAGTTTTGTTGGTCTCTCACTCAGCTGCATGCCACACATAATAATCAATTGGGGTTGCAGTCTAGGGAGTTAGGTGGTCAAAATGTAAGGGGTGATTTGATCGCAGCATTTGCCTGACAGCCATGACTGGGTTCTCTTGCTTGTGTGGCATGTTACAGAGTTCTTAAGCCGGACATAGGGCCTCCCAGCAGCTACTCTCTTGACTGTTGAGGAAGATGAATGAAGGCATAACGTTGCCGTCATTAGTGATCACTCCAAAAACCTTCGTAATCACCATTAGATTTACCCAACTCTTTCCGAATCCTCTGTATTGTCCTCGGATTGACATCGAAATATTCTAAAATGTTCGCATTGTAGTTTTTGGCACGCCGTTTCCAAATTTCTGGCGGAGTGAATTATGTCATGGTAATATTTTTTTTCTCACAGAGGGTATCCAACTGACCCTATTATACAGTGCACTCAATATAAAAGAAAACAAATAACGCACATGATGTATGTGATATGAGATAAAAAATATATATTTTTATATATCAAGAACCGTATTGAGAAAATAGTATGACAAATTGAAAAAAAAATGTTTTTTGTGACGCGTTTCAGTCCGAAGAAATCCTAACGAATGAAACGCATCAGAAAAACTTTTTTTTTTTACAATTTATAATGTGTGTGTGCCCACGGGCACCTGATCCCAGTCCGCGTTTTCAGCGTCCACTCCCCTTCATACGTCTGTGTACTGACATCAACGGAAACGATGTCGGATGTCGGATATATATATATATATATATATATATATATATATATATATATATATATATATATATATATATATATATATATATATATGAAATGGATTAAATCCGACATATTTTAATTTGTTTGGCTTAAACGTTATTTTAAATGAATATTCATATTTGAGTAAATGTTTATTTCATTAAACAGTATTTTTATTTAATTACATTTACTGGCCCGAATATTCGAGAAATCTTGTCAAAAAATATGCGTCCTCTGGCAAGATTCGAAACTGAATCCCTTATGTGGGATCTGTCACTAGATCTGACGTGCTTAACCGATTCGGTCAAGTTGGATATTCGGTTAAGCAAAGCCCGAAATAGTGCTTTTGAAATCACATTCTCTGCAGATTCACGAATCATCCATACCTTCTCTGTTTTGTACCCTAACGTATACAAAAATATTTTTTATTTTTGAACTGGAAAGTAACCATTTCAAATAACGTTTAAGCAAAAGAAATTAACACACACACACACACACACACACACACACACACATATATATATATATATATATATATATATATATATATATATATATAAGTGAACACTGAAGTCAACACTTAGAGACGACAGTCTGTTTCATGCTAAATACAATCATTAAGCCTGACGATTACGTCTCGCATGAAACAGACTGTCGTCTCTAAGTGTTGACTTCAGTGTTCACTTTTATATTTACACACGCTCTATATCTGATATTGACCACTTTATCCCATAAATATAGCACACCTTAAGACTATATTCCTCATATATATATATATATATATATATAATCGGGATTTTATATTTTTTGAATCAGGGTAGAAATTTTCTTCTGAATGCATGATACCTGGCTTCTTTCTTGATTTGTTTTTCAATTAAACATTTTGAGCTCTGATATTTTGGGGACGTCTTAATCTACAAAATATCACAAGAGCCGCTCAGCAATAATCATTGTTTTGTTTGCTTTTCACTTTCTCTATCTATAAATCGTATTGAATCATTATCCAATTCAACAAGGATATCCTAAAATAACTCATTAAAATCTTCTGCTGTTATCTTGAGCGATATAAACGAAAGGAAACCTGAAGACATTTGTTATTTGTTGGATGAATTCTTGGAACATTGAGAATTCTCCAATTTAGAGAGCATCAAGTATATAATGATACATTACAAACATAGAATATCAATTTCTTTCTCCTTCTCTGTGAAATGTCACTTCAGAACGTGGGTGATTATTTGTCTATATCTCTGAGATGAGGTATTATGATTACTAACAATATTTACATTATTCGAACTGTTTTCCTCATCTTCATTGCCATATTCACAACGTTTTGGCCGTTGCACTAAAATGAGAACAATCTTCCTCAGTAGACGAAATAAAGTGTTCGGTTCGAAATTTCAATCACCTGAAGAAGGCCGTAGCGTACAATCGCCGAAACGTTGTGAATAGGACAATGAAGATGAGGATAATAGTCCGAATAATGTAAATAATGCAAATAATCATAATACCTCATCTCAGAGATATAGACCGAAGTAGAATTCCAATCACCTGAAGAAGGCAGAAGTATACAACGGCTGAAACGTTGCGTATAAGGCTATGAAGATGAGGCTAATAGTTTGAATCATGTAAATAAAGCACGTGGGTGGTTATGGTTCTCCACAGCTACCTGTATTTTATTACTCTCAACGATCCCTCTGTTATTGTAGCATTTGTGACTTTATTCATTCCTTCACTCTGTTAAGTAGGTTACTCGCTGCATATATCTGCTTCTCGCGCCTTGTGCCGTGGGTGTTAAATTCTCCAATCCTTTTTCTTCGTTATTTGTAACAAACACTTCGTTTCTGGTTGTTTGCCGTAGTTTCTTTTACTCCTCAAAACTTCGACCATCTGCTACATGTTCTTCTATTGTTCCTTGAAAGAACTATATCTACATTCAAATCATCATTTTTTATTAGTGACGATTTTGTCGAATATTCATGGGTCAGATATTATAGATTCTTCCACCATATTTCTTTCTTTTCTTATTCCTCGATGCTTTACAACAGACATGGTCAACCTTTTACGGCCAGTGGGCCACATGAGATATTGTTCATCATAAAGTTGGTCGCACTGCTAAAAACTTTAAGGTTTCGTTAAAAATGAAGCGACTAAAACAGTTCGCACAAACATCTGCCTAAGAAATGGAGAAAATTGATAGTTTTCCTGAGAGGAAAGACGTTTTTCTACAGTTTAAAAACTGAAGTCTTCATTTCAATAACTCTTCACCCAGTCGAAAGCCACAAGAGACACTGAATTTTTTGAGTGATTAATATTTTTTCAAAGCTCATCAACCTTTTGCAGGTTATTTAAAGCCGAAACATATTTCGCGATTTTAAGAATTTTTGGGGAGATAACTATAATTTTCTGATACAAGTCTTATTATTTAACCCATAGCTGGGAGGAAAAGAGGTGAACTGATACCTTTCTGAATGATACTTGCGCAAATAGTGAATATAACGGAACCGAATGGAATTGTAACTCAGCTATCCGATTAACACTTTCGAGCTGTTATCCATTGCACCAACCGCACATCCACGCTTACAGCACTTGGTATTCCTGAGCGGTCACCCATCTACGTACTGAACGTTGCTTAACTTTGATGATTGTATATAAATCGATGTCTCAACGTGATATGGCCGTAAGCTGAAAAGAGTGTATTATTGAATAAGTTTGTTGCATGGACGCAGAAGGAAGAAGTGAATATACCTAGCTAGGGTTGAAGATACTATGATTGTAATGTTCGAGGAAGCATACCTGTGGGAGTTTGTTCAATAAAGTAGAGGCTCTTGCGAAAATGCTGATCGAATGGAATTTCCTTCTTACCAATGAAATACGAAGGAAATAAAATAACTAGCATTATCATGACTGACATTGGAATTAAAACAATGCTGATGTGTGTGATTTGTAGCTGGTTTCTTCATTTGACTATACAAAAATATTTTGGAAAGAAAAACGTATTTCTTCTCCAAAGAAAAAAAAAGATGTGAACTTTTCTCGTTTCTAAAACAAATGATTTTTCTATGTATCGTTTTTTTAATGAATATCACCAGTCTGTTAAAATGCTGAAAACCTTACAAAAGGTTACGATATTCAGGAAATATCGTAATTAATCATTATTATGTATGTGAACTGTTTGAATTGTATTCTCAACGCAACATGTATTAATAAATAAGGCAGGTAACTCGGAAATTTAACAGTTATTCCCCTTTGATACCAGCTTCCATAAACTTTTTAAGTGAAAGAAAGTGTCAGTGAACAAGTGAGAATAAAAACGAAACAAATTTTTAATAAACATTATTTCCCTCGTGAAATTAAATCTGCCATTCGGAAAGCCAAAGTAACCCCTTGATGTCGACATTTAACCATGACTGCTTTACAATTTTGCTTAGTTTCTGAAAAGCATCTTTGCGTCTTCTGTTTTTTCTCATACTTTCCGTCATCTGTTAACATTACATAGTGTTGTATTTCTCCATCTGCTTGTTTTTCAAGATTCTAACATCTTACTGCTTCTTTTTGCTCGCAACTATATCTTCCTACAATTAATATTTAGTCCTTTCTTTTGTGTTTTGAATGTTAAAAAAACTGCTTGTTTGTTGTTTTTCTCTGTGTATATGTGTACCGCGTGTGTGCAAAGTGGGGGGGCGTGTCTTAGAAGACGAGAAGTTAGCATCGGCAAATTGAATTACGAACGTTCTTATTATTCAATTTCAGACAAAAGAAAGAAATAATATTCTTTTATTCCTCTGTGTACAAATATCAAATGAATTTAGTTGAATAGAATAATTTTGCAGACAGTGTGCTAACTGAATCATTCATCAGCAGTAGACATCTGAAATGGGTGTTTATTTTCTTCAGAAGCATCTTATACTGAGTTGCCCGAAAAGAATGTACTCTCTTATTAAGTGATTAATGCCGTTTAATGATAAACGGGGTTTCATTTTAATTAACTTAATTGTTTTTCAATTGTTTTATTTAAATATATTGCAGTAGCTGTTATATTACTGTGCATTGTTTCTAAATTGATACATTCATCTTTATTTCTGTGTGAAATGTGAAATATGGCGAGCAATAACTGAACAGTACTAAAAATAAAAACTAGACGAGATATCTCAAGATATGGGCAGCGAAACGAGAGCAATCTACCCCGTGGATTAAATAAAGTATTCAGTCCAAAATTCTTTATAAATTACGCGGATCAACATACACCTGATGAAGGCCGTAGGGCACAAATGACATAAACGCTGCAATGACAACAAAGATTAGGACAACAAAGATTAGGACAACAGCGCACATGTAGTGTTAATAATTATCTTTATTTATTATAAACTAAAATAAGAAACAAAAATGTCATGTTTTTATTTTGGAGAAAGATAAAAGCAGCTGAAACTCGAAATATTTGTGCATTTGATGAAGAAGGTTATGTCAATAATCAAAACTATCAAAAGTGGTTTGGGAAGTTTCATGCTAGAGATTATCCAGTGTAGAAAACCAGTTGAGGTTGATAGCGATCATATAAAGAAAATAAACTTAACTGACGGGGAAGTTACTCAAACTATGAAAAATCAAAAGCTGAAACTACTTTTCCCCCCAGATAACTAACGTTAGTTGATTTCATGTATGACTTCTAAAAGAGTAAAATAAATAATGAACTGATCCTCTAATTAAAACTGGTTTAATTAAAACTAAGGAAAATATCGCAGTTTTGAAAGAATATATAATGAGTGATAAAAAGTTGCTGCTAATGAGTTATTTCTGAAGCTTCTTGGCACTTATTACGGAAAAACAATTTCAAACGAAAAACAATGGAAGAATATCAATAACCTAATGAAATCTGATATTTCCATATGATTCCTTTACTTCTATTCTTGTTCTCACATCCGTAAAGTATCCTTCTTTTATTTTTGAACCTTAAAATATTAAATGTATGTGGTTTTCTATTAAATGATCCTTGTCTTTGTTGCTTGTTTGTCTTTTCACAAAGTTTCGGCTATGAACTCTCCAAATTTCTTTTGTGATATGCTTTTCTTACGGAAATGCAATCGACGTTGAACCCAGATGTAAAATTACTTGAAAGAAGAAAAAAGATCTCAAAAATATTCCAGATCAGAAACTCGAGGAAGGCCGAAGAACATACGGCTGAAAAGTTGTAAAAAGTTCTCAAAAAGAGACAAAATTAAACCGTATAAAAACTCATATAATCATTAAAATATAAAGAAAATACAGAAAAAAAATGAAAAATCAGTATGAAATGAAAGAGTGAGATTCCCATAACCTTATACAAATATAAGTTTGGCTTTGTAAGGGCTTCATATGAATATAAAACGAAAATGCCATGAATCTTCGTGCCTGCAAAAACGGAATGTCACTGCTTTCACTCTTCGGAAATGTTTATTGTTTAAAAAGCGAGGATTAGAATTGTAATAAAACTTAAACATATGATGAAATCGAATTTATATATTTTTTTTTTTGTTCTTGAGAATTTACAACAAAAATATTAAACATGATTTATTTGTTAGATTGTTTATTTACAAGAATAATTTTATATTTACAACGTTCTAAAAACTAACACAATTAAAACTAATACAATGCAATATATGAAAACTATTTTTCTTCTTAAATTTATAGACATTTACTAAAGTATTAAAATTTGTGAGCCATCTTTAAGGAAACCCATTTTATAAAGTTGGAATCAATTGGCAATTAACTGATGTTTTGCCAACTCTTCCAATAAAAAATCTAATAAATAAATAAATATCTTAAATAAAAAAATCTAATAAATAAATAGTGTTTATCAATTTGGTGTCAATTCTCAACAACGTATATATTCACTTTCATCATATGTTTAGGTTGTATTACAATTATAATTAGATTGGGAATTGATGTAAATTTCAAATGGAACATCATCGTCCTGGACAATATTTGATACTATCATCTTTTATATATATATATATATATATATATATATATATATATATGGAGAGAGAGAGAAACCAGTTGTAGCAGCAAAATTGACCAATTGTTGTATTAAGCTTTGAACCGTTGTATCTTAGAAATGATTAAAGATATCTTACTGAAATTCTCCCAGGTTTCTATGACTTTTTCAGTCATCTCATAATTTAGTATTTCGTTTCTGAGATGAGTAATTGTCAATATTTTTGCATTATTTCGGACTATTGTTCTCATCTTGGTTGATATAGATGTTAATATAGTCACAAAATTTCGACCAAATATCCCTTGATCATCATCAGGTGTCCATTGATTTATTCCTGTTGAATTCATGCATCACTACCAGGTCTTACATTTTTTTTAAATAAGTGAATAACATTATTAATTCATTAATGACTATCATCTCATTTAAGGAGGGTATTGTTTAATGTTTAATTGATGTGCCACTACCAGATCCAGGGATTGAAATCTTCACAACAAGATGACAGTAACTAATGTATAACTAACTTCTATATCCATTACGCCATTGTCCTAAAGGTGTGTTATTTTGAGCCTTTTATATTCGATATAAGATGGTTTTGGCAATTCGTTAAGATGATGGGTTTGTACCAGTTTGTTTGCATAATTTTATAAGTTTTTATCATTTATCAACTAAGAAGGGAACAATAGTTTGAAATAATACAAGAATATACAAAAATACTAATCTTAAAAACTTTATCTATTGTTTTCATCTTGGTTGATATAGACACAACATTTCGACCAAATATCCCCTGGTTATTGCTCATTGATTGATAAGCGATATATTTTATTGATTATTGTGATATTTTGTTCCCGTGATATCAGTTATCGTTTGATCTTGCTAAATTGGTGCATCAATTGAAGCACAAGATGACAGTGTTGACGAATATGTGTGAATAAACACGACTCTAGAAATTTAAATAATTTTTTATTATTAAGTACTAATTTTCTCTCAGATTGAAAGAAATGAATTACAAAGATTCTTTGCGAAACAAATATACACAAAATATTTCTGTTTGTATTTATTTACATTAAAACCGAATCAATTGAGTTAGTATAAGAGAAACAGAATGCATCTACATATGAGAATGAGTGTGTCACGAATTTACGTCTTTTTATGTATGAGTGTAATTTTATAGTAGGCAGTTAACTGTGTTAATAATACTGCTTACGTTTGTAAACATAGTTCTTATGTTTTGTACTATATAATACTCGAATAAATATGCGAAAATGTGAGTAATTAATTAAGGTTTGAGAATTTCAGTTTGTATCACACACGAACGAACAACACTCGTGAAAGATTAACTGAAAAACTAAAAATAACTAATTCTTGCGAAATAATACGAGTGCTTTTATAACTGGAAAATCGGTTTCAAAAAGACTAAAAGTTAGATTTTATTAAACTAATAATTTTATTGTTTAATAAATATTTTCTCAATTTTCAAATATCCATCTTAAGGAGGGGAAATATTGTTGATTATTTTCTGAAGTGTTCCTATAAAATTTTATAGCAGACGTAAACATTGTTGTTTGGAAATTTATAGACGACCGAGCGTTTCTTATGACGCCGCTGATTGGTTAATATATACGAATATAGAAATTGAAATCTGGAGCTGACTGGTGCTCTAGAAATAAATCAATTTCTGTGTGTGCCGGGGTTAGTAGAGAACTGGGGTTGTTAGCGACCTCAGTAAAATCCATTTCATTTTTCTACAATTTTTAACGGTCTTCCACAACAGTAACGCATGTATAAGCAGCCCCTATATCGACTACGCCATATTAGTGATGTGTTATAAATACACCATGAATACAGTAAAGTTGTATAACTATTTACTAAGGGGAGGTTCGATGTGGTATAATGGTTAGCAAGTTTGACTCGCTAGATCAATTACGACTGAGTAATGAAGTCTATCATCACTCGGTGCTCCATACTTGTGGCCTTGTGCCATATCTAAGTTACACTTTAATTATTTGTGTTAAATTTTCTTTTATCTAGAAAAAAAGCTAAAATAGTTAGGTTCGAAACTACACACGCAATATTCCCGAAAATTAGTGTCAGGTTTCGCGTTGCGGAAAACGTCAAGTCTATATTTATTAATTCCATATTAGTTTTATCCAAAATAGTCAGGTAATCAGTGAGACTGTAACTCATTACAATCGTAAAGATATGCGAGATTAGATTAATAACATTCGCCCAATGACATATCACTCTGCCTGGGAGACTGGCTGTATATGAAGATGTATTGCGTTTTACGACAAATTCATTAAGATCTCTATTCTGTTGCACATTTAACAAAAGAAGCTCTTCGTGAGGATTAGCTGAAGGCGATTTGTTAATAAGATAACTCCAGAATATAATGAAGAAGATCTGTTTGTGCGTCGTCATTTCCGAATGAAGTAATTTTTAATTGGAAAGAAATAAGATCAAGGGATTAAGCGGATTAATGAGTACCAAGTATTTAGGCTATTTGCAGCTTAGCACAAAAAAAAAGATCTCAATCCGTAATGACAATGAAGAATCGAACTAAACTGATGCCGACCTCACGTAAACGACAACAAACAGCACGCAAGGAAAAATAACATTGAGAATGTTAGTCTGAATATTTCATAGCAGGAAAAATTTTGCTTTTTTTTCTAAGAATATGTCGTGCCTCTGATTCTCTTCTGTCAGTCACTGTGGTGTTTTGTTTCACAAAGCTGCTTCTGTTATAAATCTACCAAAAATATACTAAGTTATTTCAGATGTGATAAAAAACGTTAACTATTTTTCCTTAAAATATACCTATTTTAAACATTCTTTTTTTATATCATATTTTATGATTTATTTAGAAATATCTACGATGGTAAGTCTATTAGTTCTGCAGCAAGTTCACCTTTATTTTTTACAGATATTTTTATTTTATTTTTACTAAAAATAACTCTAATAGAATTTTAACTGCAATAAAATACCACTAATAGCATCACTATAATATTCACTGACGGTAGATGTAGTAAAAACATACCTATAATAGTATTATGACATTATAATAAAATAGTTACATTAGTATATCTGGTGCTTCTATTATATATTTAGATATTCTTGATAAAATCCCAAAAAGAATTTGCAATGTTTTGATTCTGACCTGGCACCCAAGCTTCTAGTCACTTTCCTAATGTAGCTTCCCTGTAACTCTTCTATAAATACTTTCATAGTAATTGTTCTGATGAACTTTCAACTATGGTACCAAGATTATAAATTTAGCACAGTGCTAGATTGGTGGCTAGTCTCATCATTTTTACAGTTGAAATGACAAGATGTAATCGTAAATTCTATGCTAATAGTTTCTTCTATTGCACTTCTCGCTTGGGTGACTTCCTTCCTTTATATATATATATATATATATATATATATATATATATATATATATATATATATATTATTTATTTAAAATATGATTCCAAATTGCGACATAAGTCCCATGTTTCAAAACAAAAGTTCCAAAACTTCAATATAATTATTTAAATTAAAATGAGTTAAAATAAAATTTCTGTTCACGTTATTCAAAAAGAAATTTTTTTTGAAGATGGAACAAAACACGTATTTTAACTCAATTTAATTTAAATAATTATATTGAAGTTTTCGGCTCTTGTTTTGAAACATGGGACTTTTTATGTCGCGATTTGGAATCATATTTTTAAATAAATAATTATATTTATGCTCTACTTTTGTATCGAGCACTATTTTTTAAAACAATAATTAAATACTAAGGGACTTTGGATTACTTACCTAACCAGTTCCTTCCTATTTTCTATATATTTTTCACACACACACACACACACACATATATATATATATATATATATATATATATATATATATATATATATATATATATATATATATATATAATAAAGTATAGTAAGTATAGTTTTAAGGTATTCTATATTTATGGGTTAAATATAGCAGGGAGAGAGTATATCTAAATATAAATGTGGCCAGTCAAGTCAGCACACAGGAGCAACAGACTGTTTCATGCAAAATGTACATAGATAGATAGATAGATAGATAGATATACTGTGTCCAGAAAAGAAAACAATTGTTCGAGCACAGAAAAAATTAAATATAAAAGCTTAATCGCAGTACATTGACTGTCGTCTTTAATGAAACATGTATAGATGGAGGATTGCTTCCCTAATACATGATATATATATATATATAGAGAGAGAGAAAGAGAGACAGATAGATAGATAGATAGATAGATAGATAGATAGATATTAGTTTTTCAGTTGATCAAATTTGGTTAAAGATCTAAAAACGTCATTTGTTAAGGATATTTGTTCTATATTTCGGACCATTTTCCTAATTTCCTGTACATATCTAAATATAAATTATCAAATGTCGATGTTCTATATTTGTATTTTCAGTTTTCAGAAACCATTCTTAAGAAGTTTATATTTTATTTTGCCATATCGTTATACATCTTATTTTCTGTAGTAGGTTATAGTATATATATATATATATATATATATATATATATATATATATATATATATATATATATATATATATATTTATACTATTATAATAAAATACCTTAAAAATTGTATATATATATACCTATAGTACTACTCTGAAGAGAGATTTAGACAATCGTTTGGTAGTAATGTATAAAGAATCGACAATGGAATGTCTGCAACAAAATGCTTCGTTCAAGGCCTGTTATTCACACCCTTTCGACAGCCGACTGGCAGATACAAAAATTCTTGCTATCTCTTCCCACCATGTGATATAAATGACTCCACTTTCTCAAGGACCTGAAAATGGAAGAAAAAAAACAGCTGCTTAACATTTAGGGGCTTATATATTTATTGACGTGCAAAATGAGCACACCTGGAATCAAAAGAACGAACCACTGTGACGTGAAGAGGCAAATTCTTTAAACTGATGTCATCGATAGGCACCACATGGACTGCTGTTTTCCTTTACCGTGGGCAGACTTGCAACAAATGGCAAATAAAAGGAGACCACACTTTATTAGAGAGTCCGTAAATCAGAGTAGGTGCCGTTCCGCCGTCGATACCTGAAGAAAAGTACAAGACTATTTAGATATCTATCGACGCGTCCATTCAAATGGTATATGGTACAAGACCATGTTTTAAAAAAAGAGCCCACTTGTATGAAACAAGAGATAGAAACGGCTCAATGCCCCTCAGAGCTACTTCTACTGGGACGCCTCAGACGCCAAAGATTAAGCTTATTCCCACTTCACGAAAGAAAGACCACAGTCTCGAGTACATTTGAACATCGATAGATGACCGAATGTCCCAACCATAAGATCCGTGTACGAAATCACGATGATCAATTAGAAAAGGAGGATAATGTCATCATGTGGAGACGAATCCCAGCATGTGGCAAATCTCTAGAAACTCCATCATGAGTTGTTCCAAACCTTGTGACTGCAATTGAGCAAACAAAGCTGTTTCGAATACATCGATGACTTGCTAGTATGCAACCTCAAGTCCGCAAATAATTGACAGAAAGGAGCTCTTTAACCTTGATTTTGGTTAATGCTTTTACTAAAAACACGCATCATCTAACAGTCTGGCTACTCGCGGGGATGTATCGACCTGAAAAACGCTCGACGAAATTCTTTAAAAAATGTTACACGAGTTCGCAACCTGCCGTGGGTTGAAATGGTGCGAGATTATCAGTAACCCCGTCTAGGTTTCAGTTACCACATTGGATTTTTTTTATATTTTTTTTTAGTTTTTTACAGTGAGTTTCACCATGTACAAACCCCGTGAGCAACTAAAAGTCGATGGTTACAGAGTAAGGGGCAAAGTGTATGCGGATATGTGGGAAAAGATAATTGTTTACCCTAGACCTGAATAGGTTAAGATTACAGTGATCTAGAAAATATCCTCTTGTGAGTCGGTTCCCCAGGGAAATGGTTCACGGGAAGAAGCTGTTAGAGTAGAAACTTACTTCTCACCAATGGAATACGGAAGGAATGGGCGGGTTGAGGTGATGATTCGCTACAATCTTTGTAACATGGCCGGTCCTAACCGGGAAGATTAGAACTGGTGGTACTACCTCGTTTGTGCAATTTCTATGGAAGTAGCGATAGAATAGTGAGAAGCTTGCGACGTTTTATCTGTGAGACAGGGTCTGCAAGGTGAAAAATAATTTGTCACCCACAAGAATGCAGAGACACTTTCGGTCTCTATCCAAACTGGAAAGTAAGGACTGGGCAGCTCCTGTCGAAATATGAAAAAAGTACCCCATTTTTAGCCTGATCCGGCTTTTTAGCGATGGATCGTGTGTCCCAGTTCCACTTAAGATCTGGGTTGAGTGAGTGTCAATATTCATTCAAGATACGGTACCTCCTTGAGGGAACTTCCATTCATCGTGACTGGTGGTAGTTCAGGGTTCAGTCAGTAATGACGGAATAACTAGTTTGCTTTTTGAAGCATTGAATGTAACCAGCCATTTTCCACCATCCACACTGAAATGTTATATAGTTATATAATCAAGCAGGAAAAAAACGCAATCTTAGTTATGATAATGAATTTAATTTTGAATATTTATGACTAGCAGCCATACCCAGCTAGTCAATCAATGTGCTACCAGGGATGTAAAAGAAGATACATGTATAAAGCAATTGTTAAGTTTGATGAAAATTGGTTGAAAGATCAACGACAAATAAGAAAGAAACCAGTAAAAAATCGCTATTTTCCGCTATTTAAGCGGGTTTTCACTATATAGGTGGACTCAATTATTAAGTTAAATGACTGTTAAGCAATCAACTTATTGTTGCCTAAAGTTGAGTAGAGTTTGTATTTAGATTGCTTAAAAATTGAGGGAGTTTTTTGTTTAAAATTTGTGTTGAAATCGATTTACGTTAAAATCAATTTTTTCGTTTTTCGCGTTTTTTTTCCAAACGCAGTGGAGTAGAAATAACAGTAAGGTATCGTAGAACTCGTAATGATGTTAATAACCTATATACCGAGTTCGAACGAAATCGGAGGAAGAAAGTTGAATTTATCGATTTTCATTGGTTTTATCTATTATTGATTTTTTTAAATTATCAATTTTTCCCGCTATGAACCTATCTCTTACATTGTACAATGTATATGCCAAGTTTGGTCAAAATCGGTTGGATGGATCTCGAGCGAAAAGGTATCACACAGACAGACAGACACACAAACAGACATCCTCTGTTTTACATATAGAGATGTCACGTGCGTGTTCTGAAAATCAACAAAGGACAATTGAATTTGGGAACAACCTTGATTTTAGGAAGAGGATTTGATTTTTAACTATTATTATGGGTGATTACTTACCGTATTTCACGGCATAATGGACGCACGAATGTATAAGATGCACCCTAATTTCTGCAAGAAAAAATTTGTAATTAGTAAAATTATTAGTAAATGGTACAGCCTAGGCTATATTTATGAGGTATTCTTTTGTTTAAACAAGCCAAGATTAGAATTAAGCGAAAAATCATGCGGAAAAAAAGAAGACGAGACGATAAAAACTTTATTATATACAAAGGCAAGAAAACAAAATAAAAATCAAGCAATTACTACAATTGAGCAAAACAGTAGAGTTAGCATTAAAATTCAGACAAAAATGTTCCTTTATGTGATCTGTACAACATGCGTATTCTAAAAGACTTAGTGCAATAATGAGGATATATAAATGCTGATTGTATTTATACCAATGCAACCGGAAGTTATTGCAAGAAAAATATTAATGAACCAAACATATCTTATAAATATATAATTTGAATTTATTGCATATAATTTTAGTGAAACAAAGTACTAATATTAAATGTGATGAAATTGATATGTGACACTATTTAGCTAATGGTAATTGATTAACTAATTAGCCATAAAATTAAAGAAGAAAATAATGAGAACGAAAAAGATATCCCGAGATTTTATGTTTACTTTAAAAAGTTACTTTTCTCAAGAAACCAGGGATTTGCGTCAACGATAAAGTCACAAAAGGGCAATGTGGTGAACTTTTGACAATTGATTGATGATGATTGTAAAAGTAATGGTAAAGGAAGCACGAAAACCAGAAAGCGTCGAAGATATCATTCGAGATCGCAAAGATTTTAGGAGTCGACCAAGCGACAAAGACATGTGTTAATTGTAAGAATTTTTGGCATAGGAAGATGTTCCGATAGATATGCCGCTCTATATGGAAAGATTTTATTTTTACTTGTCTCAAGAACCCGAGGATTTGCGTAAACGGTAAATTCACAAAAATGGCTATGCGGCGAGCTTTTGACAATTGATTAATAATAATTGTAAAAGTACTGGTTAAGAAAACACAAAATAAGCAGAAAGCGTCGAAGACATCATTCAAAATCGCAAAAATTTTAGGAGTTGGCCAAGCGACAAGGCCATGTGTTATTTGTAAGACGAAATAGAGGGAATTTCATAAACAAAGTTGATAATTCTGAACTCAGAAATCCTGAATAAACAGGGATGTCAAAAGAGTTCATTAATAAAGCAAGTTTAGCCACACCTGCACGACCGAGACGCCATTGGTCAGATGGTAGCAATGATGTTAGGCGGAGGTAAATTGGTAAGAAAGACGGAGAAATTACTAACGCCCACCGAAAGGATTTGATATGAGATACCAATATGAGATGGAGGTGGTTTAGGAGAATGGCTATCTTGCAACCTCTCCTCACGGAAGAATGGGTCTCCCCAGAATTAGGAAGTAATTAATTTTCCTAGCCAGACAACAAAGGGACCCTTGTAAGAATCGGGGAATTACCGAAAACCGCAGGCTGCGTCTAACCCCGCACCGGTTTTTGGTCGAAGTCCATATAAGCGAGCGCCCTCGGGCAGTTCGCCAGTTTTGGTTTTTTTTTTCGGTTCGATAGCCAGAACCAGAGAGTTGCCTTGCAAAAGCTGGCCGAGAGATTCCATGACTTCCGCCTCTGACCTTGCCTTTTGACAAAACAGCAAGTTATACTGACGAACGAAGCTAAGCCAACACCTAAAAACTAAACCAGTTGACTTAAAAGACCAGAACTTGCCTAGAAGTATAATAGTATCACTCTCAGAAGAAACGGGTTGGGGAAAAACATATTTCTGTATAGAACAAACCAATAAAAGTTGATTTGCTTTCTTTCAACATAACCGAATCTTTTTATGGTTTTTATTTATTTCTTTTCATGTTTGTGCGGCGTCACCTCCAGTTTAGACTCATCTTACACTACGGCCCGATGCCTGATTGATCTCGTCTACTTAAGATCAAATCACAACGTAGGTAGGTTAGACTTGAGATCGAAGTAGTTACTTCGGTAACCAGTCATTGGAAGTGAGCTGAGAACGACGGAGCTGGTGTTGAACCGGTTTCATCTGGTGTAAAGCCGTTAGAACCGACCGACCATCCCATACCCTGACCAAAGGATCCCGCCGGGTAGCGACAACCGCTGATCGACCAGGTCACGTGTTGGTGGCAGCACTGGTAGGACAAGTATCACAGCTTCACGCCGCGACTAGAAGTTCACCCCGGGTCGACAATACTGTGTCAAAAATATAATGAATATTATCAATGATAACACTTTCAATTTGCATAATAGCCTTTTAAATAATGACAATAGGTATATGAAAGTTACTCTAAAGTCTAAGCTAATAGGAGTTGCCAGGTAGCTAATTTTGACCGACTATCGCGAATTTTAAACCTATATATGGCATCTAAGATGTAGGGGAATTTTAAAAGATATTTTTATTAACAAAAAACAGTGCGTGTTATATGCCGTCAAATGCGTTTAAGAGTTTTACTCTTTTAAAAAAATGAATTGTAGATATTTATTGATATCTATCTAGATTTTATTTTTATAGACTTTCGTCTTTCTTTGCATTCTCTGGGCATGTGATTCCAATAAAATAAATTAATGGTGCTGTTCCTTCTGTGTTCGGCACTGTTATATATGTTAATATTCTTCAAAAAAACTTTATTTGTTCACTGTAGATATAATTTGGAAACACATTAGTGAACCCTTGTCTAACGTTATTTAATTCTTTGTAGAAAATTGTTTTACTTTAAATTAGCTTTATGAGTGTTTTGATAACGACTATTTTATATCAACGAAGGCGCTTACTTTTGAAGTCAAGAAGCCAACAGTTAGAACCTAAGCGATTTTTGAGGGGGGGCGTAATAAAAAGAGATTTATTAATATCTATTTTGCATATAAAGTGAACGTTAGCGAATTTGTAACCAACACTGGTCTTATATAGATGATTTCATTTTAATGAGTTTTATTAGTAACTTTCTAAGTATTTTGAAGAGGAAATGAATCGTAGCTGTTTATTTCATTTTGTTTTATGTTTTTCTGAATTATATTTTTGTGAATATTTTGTATTGTTGTCAGATTTAGTGAATCTGATTACAATAAAATAAATTATTGACTTTGTGCTTCTTAAAATGCTCGGCACTTTTTTTTTCCAGTGTTACTCTTCTTTGTTAAAACGTTTTTGTTGTCGTCGATATAATTTGGCAAATCACTATTGATGAGTGTTTGTTTTAATTTTACTTAATTTTTTTGCTTTAAAGAGTCTAATTTGGCTACATTAATTAAATGTTTATAATTTTATTTTATATCAAGGAAACAATTAACTTTTGTAATTAAGAAGGCAAGGCTTAAAATGGAAGGTTTTTAATATAAAATGTTAATAAAATAATGACGATTAGATTTGTTAAGGACGTCTACTGAATAATTATAACTTAATGAATATTAATATTAATATAAAGCACTTATAATTGGGCAAGAAATATTTTGTAAAAACTAAGAATATTCAGCTTATGATTCAACCATACTTAACATATTTTCATTATTAAATTTGTTTTTTCTTTTAAATATAATTTACCGTTATTTTATTTTCTTATCATTCATCATTTACAATAAGACGTAAGATGAAGTGTGAAAAGATCTCGGCCTGACCAACTTCTCAAAAATCTGAACATGTGATTAGACATCCTATTTTTATTTTTTTGTTTTTCAAGTTTGAAAGGCTTCTTGATTAAGCCGAGTACTTTTCAGCACCCATTCGTATCTCCCTTCCTTAGGGGACCAGTGACAAATATTGGTGCTTAGGTATGACTATCGTAACGATAAACCAAACATCGGAACATAGGTATTTTTGAAGAAGTTACTTTCGTTTTTACAGTGCCACTTATATAGAAATACATTAAGAATATTCCGAGGTCTGCTTGGTGAGCGAGATAGTTGCGTGTTTTCAATTGGCGCTAATGACATGTTGTTTGTCGGATATGAATAAAACCAGGATTTTAAATGCTGGTTTTCAAGTCTGGTTTTCTAGCCCACTTTGTACAAATTGCGCAGCAAAACCTACCTATCACCCGCCTTTCCTTTGGCTAAAGTTGAGTAAATTTCACAAATATTTGTTGAGTTTGAGCTCGACATAAATCAGTCTTTCTGGTTGTTGGGATAGAAAAATATTGCAATATTGTTTTCCTTATTCTTAGAGTAACATCATCATCATCATCATCATCATCATTATCAGTCCCATGATCGGATGTGGTCGTTGGGTCGCTTCGAAACCGAACACCTAACCCTAACCCTCCACTTACCTGGGTTTGAAGCCACACAAGTATTCGTCTATGCATACTGCGATATGGCTAAATAGACCAAACAGAGTCTATCCTTATCCAGGTCATACAATAGTCGATGACCTCCGACTTGAAAACCGCTTTGTTCATATACACGTTGTCGTTGATTCCATCGTGCAAACTTACCGCCCTGGTTGTTGACTTCAGTTTAGAAAGCCCTCCACATAGCGACGACGTGATTCGCTACACTGACCACATACACATAGCTATGGAACCCAGTCTGCCCAATCGCGTTAGATGGCCCTAGAGTCTAGAAGAAAGTTCAACCTATTTGTCAAATCTTATTTTTAATCATACTGGGTGTCTAAACTCTCTCCTCATCAGAAAAACCTGGAAAGGTGACTGGATTAGTCGTCAATGGCCTAACCATGCAACAGGGTTGGTAATCTGTAAAAAAAAAAAAGCCAAACCAATAAGGTAAATATTATATACAAATTTTCTTTCTACTAAATGGGTACCTTAAAAAATGTCTGGCATTCCTAGTCTGATTACTGTTTAGATTACCTGAACACCAACCTATGTATTTCTACGCCCCCGCGCATCTGCCACTACATAAAAAGATACAAACGCATGCATATTTAAAATTACAGACACGCACATCGTCTCTAATTTACTTTAGAATTTTTCTTTAAATGTTTTCTAAAGTAAATTTTTAAAAACAGTTTATTCGGGTGATCGCTTAAATTCAATTCCTGTTTCAACATTTTTTATCAATTTATTTCAAATTTAAAGTTTAACTCGGAAAAAAAAATTCGTTTTGACATTTTAGCTTTCTTCACATTGTTCAAATTAGTGTTTGAAATAAACTCACTATTTCTCTTTTTGATAAGAAAAATTACTTTCTTCTGTCTTGTTCCCGACGCTGAACTTGTTAACCATATCATCTTCTCCCCTGTTTTCTTACATTTTTCTCTCTGTATGCACATGCTTTACAGCTGATCCCCGCTTATTCGATTAAGCCAACATGTTTTACTGAAAATTTCCGAAAAATACAGTTTATTACCTTTGTTGGACTTTTACTTAATTATCGAAGCCACTTGAAAGACAGTAGAACTCAAATGAACAAATTACTTTCGTTTAATTTTACATTCACAAATTAATCCTCAAAAACTTATCCTATAATGATTTCTGGCGATTCAAGCAATTTATTTATGTCGTCGAACGCACACATTTATTGCCATTTTTCAAGCCTGGCTTAGATGTGCCACAAGGCCAAAAGTATGGGGCACCCAGTGAGGATCGAACTCACTATTCAGTTGCAATGGCTCTAGCGAGACAACCTCGAGGTGCCAAAAATGATTTTCTAAGCGCAGCTTAGATATGGAACAAGTCCGAAAGCAGTGGGTACTCAGTAAGGATCGAACTCGCTACTCATTTATAATGGTTCTAGCCAGACAAGCTTGTTTACCATTACACCACGTCGAGGGAACACAAACGCAAATATTTATATCGTATTTGAAAAAAAAAACAACTTGGGTTAAAGGTTAACAAGCATGACTGTTTGATCTTTATTATTGATAAGTGAGTGTACTTACGGCTTTCTTGATTATTACTACTGGCTTTACAACACTCTCTTTTTGTCTTTTATGTTATTATTCACCCATTATAAGGCCCAAGAAACACTTAAGGTAGAGTGTTACTGCATAAGGTTGATGTAAGTGCGTAAAAGAAGGAAGTAAGTAGCGAATATTATGAGGATATGTACGATAGATAAAAGCTGAACTTTGACTTAAAGAAATTAAAATCCTATCGAGCAAAAAGGGTGTAAAGTGACATATGCACTTCTTGCCTGTTTTCCATCTTTGACACGAGGAAAATTAATTCTATAAGAATAATACAAACGATACACTGATACAAAGTCTTTGTTGAGCCCCGATGGAAGAAAATGTATTATGATTTTTGTCTTCTCTTATAGTTTCAATGTCAGTAATCCTTGTTTCATTTGGAGGTGGTTCTATGTCTCACAAGAATTAAAACTTCGCCATTGCTACACGTCTCTTCTTCATATTTTAGGAGATTGTTCAGCATTCACTGCCATATAGGCGGACTTATATTAAGTAACAGTTCAGTAGTCTTTCTTTGCTTCTTTCAAAATGTTTCTGTTTCTTAATATTTTGATTAGCTTTTGGAATGCTTTATTTCGCTACCCTGGGGCGTTTTCAGTGTCGCATCTTTTGTCCTCTGTTAAAATACTTCCCAGATAGTTATCTTGATTTTGGTATCCCCAATTTGTAATTTGCATGTTGGGCTCCGTCCCTTTTGCTAGCAAACATTCATTTTGTTTTTCTTCCAAATGATGTTTAGTCCTTTCTTTTGGCTTTCCTTTACTAACTTCTAACTTGTGTTTTTCATTCTGTATTTGCTATCAACACTGTGTCATCTGCATGACTGTAGAAGGTATACAAAATTGAGAATCAATAATTTAGATAATAAATTCTCTCTATTAATCACCTGAGATACTCCCGTTTGCCTTTTCGGTCTAACGTTCTCGGCTGACATGAATTAGAAAGATTATATTGAATCCATTGTTAGGTCAGCTGCTAAGAAATTTGGTTCTCTGTCTTGTGCGAAACAATTTTTCTCTCCCGAATCTATCATACATATATGTCTACCATTTGTCCACTAGAATATTACATTCACATATGGTCATGTGTTCCTGTTATTTACCTTTCAGCCCCTTGATAAAATCCAAAGAAGTATCAGCAATATTATTGGTCCTGATCTCGCGGTTCGGCTTCAGTCACTTTCCCACCGACGTAAGCTTGTTTCCTTATGTCTTTTCTATAAATACAAGCATGGTAATTGTTCGGATGAGCTCTTAAATATGGCACCTAGACTTTTTTTTAATTTAAGCACAGTACTAGATTGGTGTCGAGACTCGTATCAATTTACATTAGAGTTGTCTAGATGTAACCGTAACTTCTATGCTAATAGTTTCTGTTCTCGCACTTCTCGCTTGTGGAACTCCCTTCTTGCTCCATGTTTTCCAGCCAACTTAAATCTTCAAAAATCCAACTGCTCCTGATTATTCTTTTTCATCCCACTCATTAGTAATGTACCTGTCCGAATTCTTCTACACCCAATAGCTCAATATGCCTTGCATGTGGTGAAATCGATAAAAAAAAACGATAATGCACTTTTTAATATCATCCTGGAAGTTATCCATTTTCTGTCAATGGTAAAGGCAACGTTGCTGAAACATTCTGGGTAGTCGAGAAGAAATTGTTTTGAAACCTCTTCTCTTTAGCAACATCCTTTGTTAGTTAGGTAAAATGTTTTGGACTTGAAATGTACTATTGTATTTACTTATATTTACAGGGTTTTCTACGTCGCTTCGTTTCCCCATGAACTACTACTTAAAGCTCCTTATATACCGTCATAGTAACATAGCCATTGGCAACCATATGGCGGATGTGAGGTTATAGATACCAGTATAGCCTGACAGGTTCCTTATTAATTATCAAACAGACAGTTACTTTGCCAACAGTGTCTCCTTTGCCCAATATAGTTTTCTATACTAGAGCTTTAAGACTTTGAATTTGAAAGACATCTTTTCACTTTCTTAATATAACATAAGTTTAGCGTGCCATACCTCTTCAAGTAAAGTTGTAGCCTCTTCTTACGAAGGAAACATATCCATCATTAGAAACTAAAAACCGGTAGACGATGCTTCGCTTTCTTTGCAATCGACGTCCGTACGCCTAACTTGCTTGAATTCAGCGTTTTTTTTCTCTTTTATTGGCTACTATCCAAGGCATGAGAGCTTTGTATGTTCTGCTATATAAATTGTAACTTGGAGGTAAAAAAATGATGGATTCATGCCTTCTCCAAGGTCATTAGTACAATATGACCGTAACAGATTCGGCAGGAATATAAACTAGGTTTGTTGTATGCACTTTTTTTGCACTGATAACATTTATGTCACCCAAACACGGAAATATACTATTCCATTTCTATATAAAATTCCATCCAAAAATGTCTCGAGAGCCCCTCAAGGAATGAGATTGATAATATTAAAATTCATATGATGAATCAGGTGTGTGAAAAGAAAGACAAAGTGGGTGAAGATTATGAGAATAAGTCGGATAGATAATGATCGACTCTTGACTTGAAGAGGTAAGCATCGCATTGTTCAGGGAAGCAACTACACGTTACTGTGTGGAATAATGTAGCCATTTTGAGAGGAAGATTGTCTGATTGGAAAGTAATTCTTGTAATTAGAATACGGAGGAAATGAAGATGATTCGACTCCGTGGAAGTAACATGGTGTTTCCTAATTGTAAAGGTCTGAGCTGACGGACATAAAGAAGTGGGCGCATTCTAACATTTGCTTGGACATAGAAGTACAGTAGCGATAAGCTTTTGACGTTGAATCTGTGGGGAAAAAGGGTTGCGAACTGGGAAATAAGTCATCTGCATAAACGATTTTAGACTCGCCCAAGTTTGTAAAATGAAGATTGGATAACTCCAATCCAGATATAACAGCAATTTCCTATTTTTAGTCTAAAGATCAAGCATGACAAAGGGACTTATGTACTTCAAGCGGCGATAGAAGTTACAGAAAATGGACCCGTATTTCTAAGAGCTCATTTGAATTTACGTAACCTTTAAGATGGCGTCTAATTTCAAATTTTACAAAGATCAATATTTCTCATGAAAAATATTTCTGCCTTTTTTTATTATTCTCTTTATTTCAATGCATGATTTTAACATTTCAGTTCAATAATGGAATTTGATCTTCTCAAAATATATTTTCAACATTTGAGAACGTATGATATTGAAACAAACAAATAAAAAGCCATACCCTGTCGTCGTCGTCGGTGACAACAATATGACAATTGCATCCCCAGATAAATGCGTGCAAACATGGGTATAAATCCGTTGACTTATTAATTCCTGTAAAAAAATGAACAGACGCTATCATTTTATCTCTTGCGTAAACTGTATGTATGTCTACCTTTTAAAGTTAGTGTAAACTGAACCTATGTCGATCCTTTTAATCTAGTTTTAACCGGGCCTATACCCTTCTTTTTTTATTCTAGTGTAAAACGGATCTATGTCTATCTTTTTAAACAAGTGTAAACTGGGCCTATGTTGATCGTTTTAATCTAGTCTAAATCGAGCTTATGTCCATCTTTTTAATCTAATGTTTTGACTCTAGTGTAAACAGGGGCTATGTCTGTGTTTTTCATGTAGTATAAACCGGTCCTATGGTATTTTTTAAATCTAGTGTAAACCGGGCCTATGCCGATCTTTTTAATCTAGTGTAATCCGGGCCTATATCGATCGTTTTACTCTAGTGTAAATCGGGTCTATACCCATTTTTTAATCTAGTTTAAACCGGACCTATGTCCATGTTTTAATCTAGTGTAAACGGGGCTTATGTTGGTCATTCTAGTACAAACCGGTCCTAAGTTTCATATCGATTAATTCATCGTAAAGTTGGCCCTATAAGACTTATATTCTACATTAGATAACCAAGCAATGATTGATACGTTGTTAATTTGACCAACGTGACCATAAACAGCTGATACGATTCGTTGTCATTATCAAGATCAATGTATTAACTATTGATCTCTAATCTTCACCAACAGAATCAAATATGATTATATAATAACTTCATTTATGTAAATTATTGAAAATTACTGTAATGGCGCCCTTTCACGAATCTCACGAAGAACAATATTTTTTGTTCATCGGCGCATATCCTCAGTTTTAATGTTTCAATATTTAAATTTCCCGATATCTTTACTGTAATAAAACCAATGTAAAATGTAAAATTGTTGTGAATAAATACTGCTAGTAATATAACCTTTGGCTATGTGTTGCCACTAATTGACGTAGGTATGCTTTTTCCATCCTTTTGAGAGAAACATCGGGTAAGTGCTGAGATAAACTTGTAACACAACTGTTTAAGGTGAATGGATACAGCGTTTGTATCGGAAAGTGAGGCACAACCAACTCGATAACTGATATTAAATGGGGTGGCAGGATTCTCCATTCCGAAAATGATCCTACCATTATCGTGTCATTCTTCTCATGATAAAAATGCTTCAGTTGTTATCTTGGAATATTGAGGGCTGACAGCGCGGAGGTAAAATTCCAGAGAATTTCATCTGGCATTTTCAGACGTCAGTCAGAAAGAGCTGCAATTACATGCGATTAATTTACTCTGTTTTATATAAAATATTTCCACAATTTCGACTTGCATATTTTATCACTTCACGTTTGAAAAAGTTTCAAGGTTGGCATTTCACTCTTTTTAAGCATAATTTTACTATTATCTTCTTTTTTTACTAAAGTTACCCTAATACAAGGCTCAAGAGACACCCAAGTAATTGAAGCCAATAGTAATCTTATTGAATAAATCTACTCTTTAGTATTTTAAAATATTTAAGTATAATGTTGGTAAATATATCTGTCAAAATGAGATGTGATATTTTCATTTTTGCGTCATTTAGACAATTTATCCATCGTACCCTGTAGAGACATTAGATTACAAATTACGTCACTTGGTTGCTCAAGGTTAAAACAAATCATGGTTTTAAAAATATAGATGCGCCGATATTAATGGCAAAATAATAGACTAATAATTTATTCTGAATAATGGGATATTGAGTTAAACACGTAAAATAATAAACTAATAATTTATTCATATTTATGGGATATTGACTGCTTTAAACAAATATATCTTTATATGACCTATGTTGTAGGTCTGTTAATAATAAACAAAATTTTTCTTTCATATAGTTTGTTTAGAAAGTAAAACCTAACATCTCTGAAACAAGTTATCGTAATTTTTATAAGGATAGATATTATAAACTGAAACTCTTTATGTTGCTCTTATATATGTACTAGTCGAATTATCCGCACCTTGTTGGGTGTCACACTGTTTTTTGTAAGAAAACTATGATTGATTTTAATTTTCTTCTTCAAGTTCTCCACTGCCTTAACCGGGTATTGAACTCTTTAGTTAGATCCAGTGACAGAATCCAAAAAGTGTGAGTTCAATACCCGGTTAAGGCAGTGGAGAACTTGAAGACGGGAATTAAGAGGAGATAACTGATAACTGACATCCATTAAAACATGTCATGTAGAACTAGAACAGCCTACCCTAGTGAGCGAAATAAAGGGGAACTGAACCCTTTATTTCGCATTCCAACCACCTGAAGAAGGCCGGAGCATACAACGGCCGAAACGTTGTAATAAATATGGCGACAAAGATGAGGACAATAATCCGAATCATTTAAATACACTGCATGAATTTTACTTCTTTCTTAAATCGAAATTTCCCATAAACCCTAGCCAATTTTCGCTTGTGCCTTTATGGAGATATTTGAAGAATTTTCTTATTGATTTCTCGTTTCCCCGAGGTATTCACTAAAAAATAATTGTCCGACGAGACAGCCTTAAAATCCTTACAGAAAAATGACAAGAAGACCAAGAAATTCTCAAAAAAGCAAGAACGATTAAAAGAAGACCAAAAACAGATGTAAAATTATTTTTATATTTCTCATTAATTTCTCGTAGAGAATCGAAAGTGAAATCTTTAATATCTTTCACGACAAAGAGTGAAAAAAGAAAAACATTCAGTCATTCGGCAAGAAAACTAGACATGAACAGTCGATTAGTATCCATATGTTAAAGAAAGTCCTAGACTTCCACTAATGTGTCCCTAAAGAATGATTAACATACTGTCCCCATGTGTTTTAGACACAATCAGGTGACAGATATTTACTGTACTAATACACCAACTAAAATAATATTGATTCTTCAGGAGTTTGTAAACAAAGTACTGGTTGCTTACTATCCTGAGAAGCCAGACGATATCATTGGGAATTAGAATCCGAAAAATCTCAAATACACAGACCCAAAAGATTAGACATTTCACTCACCACATTATACGTTTCATCCAAAACAATAGACGTTTCACCCAATAAATTTCACGTTTACTGAAACACATTACACCTTTCACCTAACTCTATTACACGTTTCACCCAAGTCAGTTACACATTTCACCCAACTCTATTACGCGTTTCACACAAAACTCCATTATAAGTTTCACCCAACTCTGTACATGTTTCACCCAACTCTATTACACGTTTCACTCAACTCATTAGACGTTTCACTCACCACAGTATACGTTTAACCCAAAACATTTCACGTTTACTCAAACACATTACACGTTTCACCCACATTTATTCTACGTTTCAATCAACTCAGTTACACGTTTCACCCAACTCTATTATACGTTTCATCCATAACTTTTCACGTTTACTCAAATACATTACACGTTTCATCCAACTCTATTACACGTTTCACCCAACTGTATTGTACGTTTCACTCAAGTCTATTATACATCTCTCACAATTCTATTATACGTTTCCCCCAACTAAGTTGCACATTTCACCCAGGTCTATTACGCGTTTCACCCCACTCTATTACACGTTTCACCCAACTCCATTACACGTTTCACCCACCACTATTATACGTTTCACCCTATTCAGTTACACGTTTCATTCAACTCTATTATAGGTTTCACCCATAACATTTCACGTTTACTCAGATACATTACACGTTTCACCCAACTCTATTAAACGTTTCACCCAACTCTATTACACATCTCTCCCAATTCTATTATACGATTCGCCCAACTGAGTTACACAGTTCACCAACTCTATTTTAGGTTTCACCCAACTCTATTATAGGTTTCACCCAACTCTATTACACATTTCACCCAACTCTATCATACGTTTCACCCAACAATTACACATCTCTCTCAATTCTATTATACGTTCCACCCAACTCAGTTACACAGTTCACCCAAGTCTATTACGCGTTCCACCCAACTCTATTACTCGTTTCACCCAACACTATTACACGTTTCACGCAACTCTATAATACGTTTCACCCAATTCTATGTATAGGTTTCACCCAACTCTATTACACATTTCATATAACTCTATTATACGTTTCACCCAACTCTATTACACATCACTCCCAATTCTATTATACGTTTCACCTAACTCAGTTACAAAGTTCACCCAACTCTATTACGCGTTTCACCCAAATCTATTATAGATTTCACCTAGCTCTATTGCATGTTTCACCCAACTCAGTTGCACATTTCACCTAACTCTATTGCACGTTTTGCCCAACTCTATTACACGTTTCACCCAACTCTATTATAGGTTTCACCCAACTCTGTTACACGTTTCGCCAAACTCTGTTACACGTTTCTCCCAACTCTATTACACGTAAACTCATTACATGTTTCACGTGTTATATAAAGCTGCAATTCTTCATCTTTGCGTCTGTACCTGGAAACAAGTTTTTTCTATTTGTCTTGTCCCAAGGACAATGGGATCATGGCTCTTTTTCTTTTTTAGTTTTTAGCAGTGTTTGTCTTTTTACTAACATTCTCCCTCCCCGCCCTGTCACACAATGACACAATTTTTACATTTAAAATAGCATGATCAAAATTCTTAAAATATCTTTTTTTATTTACATATATGCGTGTGTCTTCATGAGTCCTGTAGTATGGCAGTCTTGTTGGTGAATGACGCGTAGTGACTCCATAGTAGCAGTGGTTGTGTTTAGGGCAACATATCCTGATGGAGGCCACTTCACGGTTCAAGCAGGTTTTAAATTCAAAGGTTCTTCCCACCTCAAAGCAAAAAAAATCCTTATCAACTCTGCTATTAAACCCATAGTTGTGGGGAGGAGAGTTTAATAATTTTCAAAGTGAACGCAAAGCACGCGCCTGTACTTCGAAATCGTTTCACTGAATCCTCTTTTCGAATCGTTACCGATAACTCACTCGCACACCCAATTCTTAATTTTCGTCCATTTGTGTTTTATTTACTGTTATCCATTTGTCTGTCTCAATCTCTGTAACTTAAAAAGTTAAGTCTTCCCAAAATCAAAAATCTGGTTTGCAAAGAATCGTATAATTATTTACATTATTCGGACCATTGTCCGAATAATGTAAATAATGTCCATAATACCTCATCTCAGAAAAATAGACAGATACTGAAGAATCGGATAAGTTTTGCATTCCAACTGCTGAAATATTCCTTGCTGCCAACACGATAAAGATATTCGATGTTCCAGAATTTCAGCTTCAACGTGGACGGACACTCTAACCAACATTTACATATAAGTAAAGCACGACGAGAAAAACAACTTTTAATTAACTACAAAATACCATAAATAAAATAATGGCTTCTAAATCGAGCGGTTTTTGATGGGTTGATTTTGTTAAGCATCATATCAAAATCACTATAGGTTATTTAATGCTGAAATCTAAATATTTACAGTATTTACACTGTTCGGACTGTTGTCAACATCTTTATTGTCATATTCACGACGTTTCGACCATTGTACGCTCCGGCCTTCTTCAGGTGATTGTAATTTCGAACCGAATCTTTTATTTCATTCACCGAGATTATTCTATTTCCACGTACCATGCCTTTTCTGGGTATCTCAGTTTTCAGTTTCCTATAGTAACCTCAAGTATTTGTTCAGCTGGTATTGAACTCACACCTCTTTGGGCCAATTCACTGGATTACTTCAACCAATGCTTTTATCCACTGGGGCATATTTGACTATGGCAACAAAGATAAGGACAACAGTCCGAACAGTGTAAATGCTGTAAATAGTTACAATGCTTCATCATAGAAATAGAGACAGATGTCCGAATATAAATGTATTGTTGGTAATTTTACTATAAATATATCGTCTTGGTAATTTTTCATGTAAAAACGAATCGCTAATATTTTTACTATAAAAATATATTTACATACTTTCACAGTCTTTCGTTTTTTGGAGGGGGTCACAATTTGCCCATAACTGTGACCCTATCAGGTGCTACCACCTCGGGTCAGGGTGGACCTGGGAGCAACAGCAATTAAGAGGTTCAGTGCTCCCAAAAATCTCCATTCTCCCGATCAGAAACCTTGCTGCCGTGTGTAGTTTATCGTCATACCCAGGACTAAACTGAGAGCGCTTACTAATTCTCGAACAGGCATTACGATTAACTCACTCGGCTGGCACAAGTTGATACTCACTGCACGGACAACTTTATAATATAATCCAGCATGAAACAATCAAATACTAAGTTGAGTTTTATCTAGCGCAAGATTATAGTTTTGAAGCACCAAATGCTGATCTACACAGGCTAATTTGTCTGCTTAGCACAAGCATATTGTCATCATTTACCATCATTTTCAATCACTTCTTTAGGAATATCATGTTTGGTTAGGTTTGTTTTACGGCATATCAACCTCAACGGGTTATTTAATGCTGACAAAATTTTTATTGCTGGTAATATTTTGTTTTATAAAAAAATCTATTTCTCGTAATATTTTTTCCTTCAAAAATGTATTGCTGATAATATTTTTTTTCAAAAAAGTATTGCTGGTAATATTTTGGCCTCAAAAATGTATTGTTGGCAATAGTTTTTTTTCTCAAAAATTTATTCAGTATCTGTCTATATTTCTGAGATGAGGTATTATGTACACTGTTTACATTATTCCGTCTATTGTCCTCATATTGGTCGCCATATTTATTACAACGTTTCGGGCGTTGTACGCTCCGGCCTTCTTCAGGTGGTTGGAATGTCAAACGGAATCCTTTATTTCGCTCACAGGGATAGACTGTTCTAGCTCCACGTGCCATAACACAGTGAATAAAGGCATTGGTTAGATCCAGTGACGGTACCCAAAAAGATGTGAGTTCAATACCCAGTTAAGGCAGTGGAGAACTTGGAGAGGGTAATTAACAGGAGATAACTGATAACTGACATCCTTTAAAAACATGGCACTTTCAACTAGAACAGTCTACCCTAATGAGCGAAATAAAGGGTTCAGTTCGAAATTCCAACCACCTGAAGAAGGCCGGAGCATAATAGTGGCTGACCAATTATTTTCAAGAATTCTTTTCTAACATATGAAATTTCGCAAGCCTCCCGCTGCTCGATGGCTATTTCCATGAAAAGTGCCCAGGCGAACCACACTCCTTAGTTCAACAAGTTCCAACCTTTACGGCAAAAGACCCCACCACGCCCATTGCATCGAACCACCCTCATTCCCTTCGTATTCCATTGCGGAGATATGTATTCCACTCGAGCAGCTTCTTCCCACGAACCGCTGCTTTATTCAACCGACTCCCAAGAGGATGCTTTCTTGATTACTACTATCTTAACCTGTTCAATATAGGGTCAACCGCTATCTTTTCCAAATATCCCCATAAACAATGCCACTTACTCTGTAACCCTCTACCTCGAGTTGCTCTTGGGACTTGTGCAAAGAGAACATCACTTAAAAAAAAAAAAAAAAAAAAAACACTACCTTGTATTAAATCCCCAAGGGTAGATTGGTTTCATGCCACTGTCTATGACATGAAAAATAACTCGTATTTTCTTTCATCTTTTTCTTAACTCTATACTTTTCTGGTTCGTTCCGCTGTAGCAGACTGTATAGAAGTCGAAGACTGCTACCGGGATTGAACTCATAACCCCCAGATTAGCTGCAACATATAGCTAAATATAACATTTAGAATAAATCATTACATAATAATTATTTTCCATCTCTCAAAATTCAGTTAGCAATTTTAGTTTGTCGCTTTTTATATAAAATATAAATGCCGAATCTTCTCTCCTCATTGTGACATGATGCTGGCAAAATTTTCTACCAAGAATCAAATCTGTTAAGTACAAGTCAATGTAAACATCCGTTTTTATCACAAAAGAAAATGCAGTCAAAAATTTTTTAAAAATAAATCATTATCTTCAAAACTTAATCTCTGATTTAACAACGAGCTGATATATACATGTATTTTTTCTCCTTCAGTGCTTACATTTAGGCGACATTGGAAGAACATGATTTCTTTTTGATGAATCAACGCTGACAGGATTGTGATTAATCAAGTCTTCGGTAGCGGAAGACATTTTTTTTACACCTTATATATTAGTCGCTTGAATAATTACATTCACTCGTGAAACACAGTCACAGACGTCGAATTCTTATCTGCCAGATACCATGATTCGTTTAAAAGCAGTACAATAAATGGCGTAAAGAGATTGTACAAAGGCCTAATGAGTTTTCAGTTGGGCGAACCACAAAGTAAATTGATTCACTCGATGAATTTATAAATTAGGAATCTGGATTTAGAAATGGTTTATTTAGACTTTTAGAATCTTTAAATTTACTCGGAGAACGGAATTATCTTTGTTGCTTTGAGAAAGTGGTGATATCGCTCAACCCTTGGTAAATATATGTTACTAATTTAACCATTAACTATAGAGAGCCGTCTGTCTTTTTGATACGAGGTTTGATATCAATAAGTATTTAAGATATTTTATCAGACGTAACACTTGCGACATATACTTATATTACATGATTCTTGAACTGAGTAAGCGCCTTGAGACGAATAAGTGTTAGATGGTCACTCTGGTAGATTCCATATTTTCATAAGACAAGACAAACGTTTGCCACACTTAAAATTTAGGCAAAAAATTAGCAAATTTATATTAACTTTTGCCGCAATTGAATCTTGAATCGGATTATTTCAATGGCAACAATTCAAAAATATCCAACGTCTAATCTTTTGTAAGGAGTCTCACCAGTTAGGCATTTAAATTCGCTTTTTAGTACACGGGTGTTGGGATTACATTATTTCATTAAGTTTATTCTTATGAAATAAAAACGTGAGCTGTTATTTAATTAATTTTTAGAAGAACATCCTCATCTTTATTGTGTTTATCGTGATATTTGGAATGCTCAAAGCTTTGCTTCTCGAGCTATCTTTAAAATTCAGTAATCGTCAAAGGATTTAGGAGGAAAGTTTAATTTTTTTTCTCACTAGAAATATATTTGCGTTTACAATTTTCTGACATTTATTAAAAGTAACTGAACGAAAATTAGAGAGTCAACGGGTCTAAGTATTATCTTAAAAACAATAAAGATGAGGACATTAGTTTGAAGATTCTATGTGCCGTATACTTTCAGGACTTGGCGTTTATGGTCCTCCACAATTTCCTGTCCTTTGTAGCTCTTAATAAATTTTGTCTCTTTGTTATATCTCCTAATCTTGGTTCCGCTATTTATTTACTGAAGCTCTCTCGGTAGGTTATGCATTCTTTCCCCCTACCTCTCTTGCCTTTAATCTGAGTATCAAATTTCCTAAGCCCTCTTTCCTCATTATGCGTCCTATAATTTTCAACAATCTCTTCCTGATGTTAACTATGTGTCCTTTTTGTTTCCATTTTCTCTAAAACTCCGTCATTGCTCACGTGTTTAATCCATAGTATTCTCAGCATCTTTCTGTAGAAACACCTTTCTTTTGTTTCAAGTTTATTCTTCATCAGTGAGAAGATTGTCCAGCATTCAGTGCTGTATAGAACTGATATTATGTAACAGTTCAGTATTATTTTCTTTCTTAAAAATCCCTTTAAGTCTACGTGCCATCGAAGCATCTGATGCCTTTACTTTTTTCTTTCCACGACACAGCGAGGTGCTAGTTATTCCTAAAACAGGTCAATGCGTTCTGTAATCTCCAACAAAGATGTCTCTATATTCTTTGTGATGTTTTCACATGACATTTTATGCAGCTGACAGCATCCAAAGAATTCTCTCTTCTTAATTTCGGGCTAGGATTCTTAGATGCTTGTCCATTGAAGCCAAAGATATTTCACAACGCCCGCATCTGAGGAATTAGACTTCGCTTGAATAACTCCGCAAAGCTTTCTTAATTTCCACACCTATCCCACCGCAACAAATGTTGATAACATTGATTTTAAAACGATAGGATGCTGGTCAAGATTAAAAGCAAGCATCTTAATCCGACACAACTTTTCTACATATATCACTATCTCGATCAATATTTATTTGATCATCAATCTTGATACATTCTTTCTGGGGTTTATCGGCAGCGGAACAAAAACGCTCGCAGTGACTCCTGGAGGCTAAACTTTCAAGTCAAATCTTCTGATAGTTGTCAGCTTCTACTATACTCGTAGAGTAATATCAAGATTTCCTTCTTTAAAATTGCCTGCTAAATGAATTAGGTGAGTCAACAAGTTCTTGCTTGATATTAACTATCAATAGAAGTGCGTAATTACTAATAATATTTTTTTTAAATTATTTATTTTGTGACGGTTGTCGCAAAACATATAACAAATTTTCATTTATTGTTCATTCATTTAACAGTGGAAGAAAATAAGCCATATTTTCGATATGTTCTGCTTTTATATTTTAAGATACAATGCGACTGAAAATCTTACGTAGAAGAAGGTTATGTTTAATTTTTGAATATGTCAAAAGTTTCTTGCTATGTTGTGTTGGAGACCTATCCACAATTTAGATTGAAAGCGATCAAACCCTGACATTAGATAAGAATAATTACTACGCGACGTGAAAGTAAATATACACTAAATATCCGAATCAAACGTTGAAAATCATTTGCAAAAACTCGGTTATGTTAGTCGCTTTGATGTGTGGCTTCCACGTACGTTAAACGGGAAAACCTGCTTAGCTATAGTTTCGTATGTGATTAATTAAAAGGGGTGAAATTTTCTAACTCCGACACTAGTGGAATAAGAGACAGAAGCACCACTGACTGTAGAAATTTTAGTTATCGTCCAAACATTGATGGCACTGGGAACGAATCATCAAGTAAAAGCTACTTCCAAACAAATATTAATTCAAACAAGTAATGACCGCGATGAGAACAGTTGAATAAATGGTGTCTGGCATTCAGAGTTAATCAAGTAAATGTCACAACCAGGAATCTTCATTTGTTTGTGATCTTGAGCAGTTATTAAACTTTTATACAATTTATTATGGTCTTGAAAAAAAGCTTTTAATAAGCAAATAAATTGATACCATAAAAGACTTTAAAAGTCAAGTAATGCAATAAAATACAAAACGTCTTGCCTAGGACGAGCTTATGGAATTACCAGAAAGACACCAAACGATCGTGAGACAAAATAAATGTTTTGCAAAAACAAACGGTCTATTTCTGATACTAGGTATAAGTAACCATCTTTGTTTGCATTTTTTCTAAAACCTTATCGTTTCTCAAGTGTTCACGAATTCCATGGAATTCTTATCATTCTTTTGTAGAACTACCTTTGTGTTGCTACAGGTCGCTTCTATACTGGTATATAGAAGCACCGATATTACATTACAGTTCAGCACACTTTGCTTTCATTTAAGTTTTTCCTGTTTTCTTGATACTTTACTTAACTTTTTGGAAAGTATTTTTCTCTAATCAAATGCGCCTTAATCTGTCATAATTTCCCTTTCTCTAAAAAAGTTTCCTATATATATATATATATATATATATATATATATATATTTGTATTTGTTTAATTTTCATTTTTTCAATTTATGATTCGCATTTGATCTGGGTTTTATTTTGGCTGTCAAACATACATTCTGTTTTCTTATAGTTGATGTTTTGTCTTTTCTTTTCACTTTCCTTCACTTCATTTTGTCGCATTTTTTGTAGTTTCTTGTCTGTGTTTGCTATTACTACTATGTCCTCTGCATATCTAATGTCAAGATAGTGACCGCCAATTATAAATCCTTGTGAGACTTCTAATTCTCTCAGGTGGGGGAAAACTCGCTAGTAACATTCAATACTCCATCATCACCGAGCAACAACTTCATATTTTCGTCTATCATAATAAAGAAGTGTTCTCTCTCAAGGAAGCTTCTTACCTTTTACGTCTATTGGGACTTCAGCTCATGTCTGACCTCAAGAGGAACTCGTATAGATGATCCATCGCTAAAGATGCTGGAAAGATGATCAGATCCATGTACCTCTGCAGTAAGTACCCTACTCATCCTGATATGCTCTACCGTTACAAGAGCCGAAAATGGAAGACTGCTGCCATATTTAGGATGGAGATACATAGTCTTGATAGAGTTTAAAAGTGAAAGGTAAAAAGATTAATTCATAATTTCCCAAGGATATTTTTTACGAAAGTGAACATACTGGTCCAACTGGAATTTGAACCCAATACACTAATCTTACTTTCCACAACGACAAGCGCTGCGCCGGTCGCACATCCGGTCCTAGAGTAGGAGTCAACACTAATAATCATACGTCCAAGCTTTATAATCGCTTTCAACACCACGTGTGATACATTTAATAATCTCACGTTCTCATTGGTTGCTGCTTTTCAATAGATATTGTGATATCAGTGTATCTTTTCTATACGGATTTATCAAGATTTATTTAATCCGAAGAAAAGTTAACATGAGAGATTATAAAAAAAAGACGGCGTTGCGTCTGTCATTCATCTGGAGAAGAAATACATTCCTATCTATCTTGGGACTCTGTATTCGCAAAACCGTTTTACTTCTGAAATCGAACACCGTCATTATGTGTGATTAAGTAATTTGCAACTATTTCAGCCACCAGACAGATCAACACCTCAAGGCTTTTGTCTAATGAAGATAAACGGCTGCTAACAAGCATAGTGAAACAACCGGAATTTGAAAGATGCATAATGAGAAAAAAAAGCTTGGCGAATATAACATTCACAGGGTAAATAGAAGTAAAAGTGATAGCCCACAGAATTCTCGACTAATTAAAATCAGGCGAACCAAACATTAATTAGTCAAACGTCTTTGAAGCACGATTTATTTGGATATTCATGGAGAATTTTCCTACACAAAAAAAAAACATTTTTCTGAAAGCATTTGTATTCTTCTTGAATTTTGACTCTACGCGTGCCTTAAGAAATTAGTATAGGTCTGATCTGTCATCTTAACATCAACTGTAATTTGCCATTGGCTCACCTCTTTACCACCTATAATACCATCCTAAAAATCGCTCAAAGTTCTCAATCGCTGCCTAAAAATTCATAGTTTGACAAAAAGGAACTTTTAAAATATCTCCCTTTATATGGAACACAGATCGGTAAGATAAAATCCCCACTTTGTCACACCTTTTCCGGAGGCGTCCAGGTCGTCAATGGCCTTCTTTACAGTCCGCTATTCCTAACTTTTTACAATTTTCATTTTTCTTTATTTACCCATTTATTTGAAGTAAAACTTATTTAAGAGCTGTACCAGGATCTTTTACTTACAATAACCTTCAAAACAAAAACAAAATAATTAGCTATGAAGGTTAATTAATCAGAAAATTAATGATCTGTAAAACATTTAACATCATTTGTCAGAATTTATGCGTTATTTTTGCCTCAACCTGTATTTACTAAGTTTATTTCATATAAGCCCAAATTTATGGAACAGCACAGAATCGGTTGAATTCACTAAACATTATTCTTCAAAATGAGCTCGTTAATCACCACCCAACAGGGAAGCTTCCTGCCAGTTATTTATTCAGATTTATCCAGCAGATAATCTAAAGCACTAAGATTGATCCTCCAACCCAGTAGTAATAATTTGTTAGATGAGTTCGTTGACAGTTACCCGACTGCAAGTCTTCGTTGCGTTTAATTTGTTCTCTTCCAAATACCCTTTTCTTGTATTCAGTGCTCGATGACGAATGTTTTTATGAATCTCAGAATGAACATAAAACAAGTAACAGGCGAAAGCAATGCACAATTGCCTCGTGGCTCCCCAAGCTGGATTCACTTTCATAATTTCGTCTTCGTAACCTGGAGTACTGAGTTCAATTTCTGGTTTAGGACACCGGTCACAACGAGGAATTAAAGAACTGAAAAGGGACATATTCTAGACATCGTTGAATATCAATAATTTCCTTTAAAATAGCGCAAAAATGGAAGAGAAATTGTGTCAAAATATTTAGACGGGGAATTACCTTACTCTTATTTTATCTTACCTTATAAATTATATTAACTTATATATTATATCTTACCTTAATTATTTTACCTTACTATTCAAACCATCAGGCTTTGCTTTTTATATTCACAACGTTTCGATCGTTGTACCAGATGGCCTTTTTCAGGTGTCTCTTTTTGTACTGCGTAACCTTACCAAAATTTCGAACCAAACTTTTTTTTAATCCACAAAAGTAAATAAAAGCGGTGAGTATTAACTGTTATAAAAATATGGAAGTATACTGCGAATATTCTACCTGTGTAGAGGTTTTGTTCAAAATTAAAAAAAAAAAGAAGTTTATCAAGCTCGATGACAAACAGCTGAAGAAGACCGAAGTCAACAATGGCCGAGGCACTTACGAGTATAACAATCAAGATGAGCGTGCTGGTGTATTTTTTTTTTAAATTGAGTTCGCCCCGAGCAAGGCAACAAAGCCACTAAGACACAAGTGGTTACTGGGTGTGGAAGAATTAGGAAGCAGAAACATTACTAAAAAACGAGAACGAAAACATGGTAAGGCATTTTAAAACAGAAATAGATTTTTCAAAAATAATAAAGATCATTTTAATAGAAGAAAGAAAAACACGATGATTAGAGTGAAGTGCTGTCATGGTTTGATGAATTATCCAAACGAAATAACGCTGCCCGCTTTCGAATAACAAGAAAAAATACTTGGCAATAAATACAAATATTCTATCATCATTATTCTTTTAGATGATGCACTGTCCGGTTTTTTATTCCACCCGAATTGCTGAAATAAAATTTCGTTGCTATTATGGCATTCAGCCGTTGAAACTAGTTTCATATTCTTCTTATTTTTGTCAGAATATTTCAGCTACTGTATTGTCTTCTTTCCTCTGTTATCTTTCACATTCAGTAAACCTTCGGCTTTATTTATTATAATTCACTGGAATCTCTTGTCCGCATTTTCATCCTTATCACGTCTAATACATTTCCTAGAGGATTCATAGCATTTGTAAATATTTAAATTTCCTTATGATATTGAGACTTATAACAAAAACCAGGTGAATTTTACTAGTGTTTTTATCTAATATGCTTTATTCTTATAATTGACTGGCCTAAGAATATATTCCAATCGTTAATGACCAACTATACGAATGATACAGCACTTTACAGATGCACCTCAAAAACTCTGGAAGGCCATGACCTAGCAGCGCATCTCGCCGATTTTTGCCCTAGTCCAGGTGACTGAATGAAGGAAGGACTAGCTTGTAAAATTCAATACGGCAAAAACCTCAATAGTAATGTCCCACCATCACCGAACAGAGACCCAACTTTCACATATGATGATGGAAGGAGTCTTCTCTAAAAGAGGCTCCTTCTCGAGATCGTCCGTTGGACACAAGCTCTCTCCAGACCTCAAGTAGAACTCATATTCATGTGCCATGCGTGATAAACGCCTAGGCGATCATGTATCTTTCGATACATGACTGACGAGGGAGATTTTTTCCCGAAGTAGGTTGCCATTTATTTCTACGGTAAACCAGTTGCCATCCAAGACTATAGAACCCGGTCTGTCCTGCTATTTATCCATAAGCTGGGGCGGGGGAGAAGAAGAGTATTCATACCTTTCCCAAAGGTATTAGCGAGCCACAATCCATTACTCTTCCATGCCTCCTAATAAGCACACATAATCATAAGAAAGAAAGAAGACATGGTTTCCTACCTTTCCCAAGGGTATTAGCACGTAAGTGAATGTAATGGATTCGACTGAAATTCGAACTCGGCTCTCCGATTCCTCAATCCGAGCCACAATCCATTACTCTTCCATGCCTCCTAATAAGCACACATAATCATAAGAAAGAAAGAAGAGATGGATTCATGCCTTTCCCAAGGGTATTAACACATAAGTGAATGTAATGGATTCGACTGGAATTCGAACTCGGCACTCCGGCTCCGAGTCGCTATCTACTACTCCACCGTGCCTCCCGGAACTCATATACCCGATCTAACTGTGCTGGAAAAATAGTAGGTTAATTGTGCTGCTTTAGTATGTCTCTGACTCACTTGCTTTTCTTGAGAGTCCAAAAGCGTCTATATGGCCTTGTGGAATTATTTTCCACTCTACAACACGGTTTCCCAGAGATAAACATTGCGGGCTCTCTTGCTGCTCTATCGCTATTTCCATAACATGTGATCTAATCAGCTACATTCCTGACCTTTACAAATGAGACCCGCCATGCCACGCCCACAAAGGTGAATCATCCTGATTTCCTTCGTATTCCATTAGTAAGGAGGAAGTTCCATTTTTACAGCTTCTTCCCAGGAACTACTGCTTTGTGGAACAGACTATAGACAAGATTTTTTTCCAAACACAACAACCTGCGCTTAACCAATATTTTTTCTCTATATCATAATGAATTTTACTTCTAGCCCGTTCTTATTCTCATACAACACCACATAGTAATGCTCTAGCTTGAGATACTCTTGGGATTTGTCTTGAGTGAACATCAGTATAAAAAAGACAATATATAAACATTGGGAAAAGAATCAATGAAGAGAAACTTTTTTTTCGCAGATTCCACTCCAATCAATAAATTTCTTTGAACTGATAACCTCATAAATATAAATATACGAAAGAAAATGTAAATTAAAATTGTTATATACACCCTTGTGCAAATTAATTGAAACAACCGCTTTCTTTCTTTTACCATACAGTCAGTTCAAACCCACTGGAGTGACAGTTGTAATCGATTTCTGTTTTTCTCATATTACGTTATTTACAGTGCTGTGCAGTAATATGAATCCATTTTAGAGTTTAAGATGAAATTTGTTTGGCCTTGAAAAATATTGCGTCATCTGTGATTGCATCAGATTTTCATCACGCCGAGACACTATAGTCTCGACTCCCGATTAGTTGCCCTACAGCGGTTGTATGCGTTACACGTTTCTTCCCAGGACGCGTACGAACATTGTAACGCTGCACGAACCAACTGGCAAGCTTTACTAGTGAGAAAATCAAATTACTAAAGACTTTCCCGGAAAATTTCCTGATTTAAATCCAATCGAGTATCTGTGGTCAATCTGCAAAGAATGACTTTGTGGAATGGACATACGAAGTACTTACATAAGCACTCGGTCATGTTGCATTGGAAAAATACGGAAAAAACAGTAAATAGTAACAGAATTATTTGTTTTGTTTCAATTAATTTGCACAAGGGTGTAGCTGATAATGGCTCTCCACATCTTCCTGTATAATTAATTTGCGCAAGGGTGTAGAATTTATTACTATAAACGTTTTAGAGCGTACACTTATTTGAGTTTCTATCCCTGAAAATTAATAACAACCCTGTTAGATTGAGAATTCTTACTAAAGGAATGTTGTGTCTCCAACAGGAATCGAACATCTATCCCATTTTCCATCAGGGATACCGCTTCTATAGTTTGAATGTACCTTTACCAATTTAGCTATCGAGGCCATGTTGATGGAGCAAGCTGACAGATCTAAGTTCATAGAAGTCCCATCGAGAAATATGCATTCTTTAAATAGGTCATTCAAATCTTTTTATCTATGAACGCTGTCTCCATGGCCAAAACCTACCCAGGATCACGACGATTACGACGGGGATTATTTGGGTACGTGCTGCAATTGGCTGTGCAATTTCCTTCTCATGAAACTATGCTGTTTTATTTCAACAAGAGAAACGCAGCATAACTTCAAGGAAGACGACTAACAACCATAGAATACATACAGATGAGCGACAATAAAAGAATTGAAATTCCATCATTCAAAGTAAAAAACCTTGAAGAGTTTGGAAAACGTGCAGCATTTTTATAAACATTAGACCAAGGGGGTCTGGGGAGGGAGGACAGATATGGAGTTATTTTCAATGTTTCTGAAGATGAGAAATTAAACTGATTTACAGTGTGCTTCCAAGGCGAAACTGCTATCATAATGATGATGATGATGATGATGATGGCGATGATGATGATATTGATGATGATGATGATGATGGCGATGATGATGATGATGGCGATGATGATGATATTGATGATGATAGTGAAATACGATGATGGTATAAAAATGGTGAAGATAATGACTTCTACAGTTGTCTAACATTCAAATTTGTTGGCAACTTCTTCTTTAAATCTTGTCTCCAATTTTACCATCGAGACATTTAATGTTCGAGGACTTGTGACAAAAGCCGTAATTATTGGTTGCGGAAGTTGATTGATTTAACACTGGTGTATGTTACCTCCAACAATCGGGAACAGAAGAACATTTTATTAATATCGCAGTTAGAACGCACAACTTAATAGCTTTAGACACAGACAGAAAATATTATGGTAATAGTTTCGTCATCAATACCAAATGGAAGAATAATATTCACAGACGTTGGATAAACAGCCATGGAATACACATTGAACAACGACATTAAAAGAACGATCAATAAAATTCCATTCTTCCCCGTAAAACTTTGAAGAGCTTGGAAAAGGTGCAACAATTTCGTGACTTAATACAAGACATGGAGATGTGAAGAACACTAATATTATATATATATATATATATATATATATATATATATATATATATATATATATATATATATTGGCAACCTGTTTTCATTGAGACATGTTTTATTCAATAATTTAGACAAGTTACTCAGAGCCAATCACTCAACTCGGTATTTTTCACTTCAAATTAAAAAAAAAAAAAACTTTCAGATGATCACAGCAATTTTGTCTTTGAAAATGATGAACACAACAATATTTACCTTGAAATGATGATGACATTATGCTAATGTCGAAATTACTCGGAATAAATAACATGTATCAACACCGTAATTTCCTATCTTACTTTAATAACACCAAAAACTCTCCGTGAATATGAAAGGATCCAATTGAAAATAAGTATACATAACTTGTCTAAATTATTGAATGAAACAGGTCTCAATATATATATATATATATATATATATATATATATATAATTTAGAGAGAGAGAAAGGAAGAGAGGTTATTTAAACAATTTAAATTGATAATTTATTATTAATTTAAAAGAATTAAAAACTTCATTTTATACTTTTTTTAAAATATTTTCCATTTCTCTTCCGATTCATATATTTAAATATTAATTTGGACCAAATTTAATTTTATTAAAATCAAATCCTATTTTTATTTCTCTTATCTTATTTTCCAATTATCTTTTTACCTTTTGGCAACAGACATTTTTTATTTACTTTTCTTTTAGGTGCAAATCTTTTGTTAAAATTATTTCCGCCTTGTATTCGCTTTGTTTTCTTTATTTAATATCTTCCAGTCACCTTCTCCCCCTGTCATCGCTTTCTTAATTAGACAATTCATTTTGTTGGAAATAAAATATGGTTTATTATTTATAATACGTATGATAAATTGCATTTCAGTTTTTAATGGTGGGAATTAACAGATGAAATGTAAATATGAATTATAGATATTATATTCAATGTCGTCTTTGAGGAAAAGCGAATGCAACATTATTTGTCTCAATGGGAGTAAAGATATACTTCTTAAATCTTCGATGACAACTTATCTTAAAATGGTTTTCCGTTAAAAAATATATATATATATATATATATATATATATATATATATATATATATATATAAATTCATTAATTTCATCCAATGAAGCCATTTTAACTTCAATAATGATTTTCCTCATTATTTTCCTCTCACGAATTCAGTTGAAAATTCATTTGTGACTTTTGCTATTAATTTCCTGAATTCGTACCGTCTTCACCTCAATTACATCTTTTCTTATTAATTTCCTTTAATGAAGCCATTTTCATCTTAATTATGTTTTTCCTAATGAATTTGTAATAAAAACAAACATTTTCGCCTCAATTATGACTTCCTTTATTAATTTCCTCTAATGAAGCGATTTTTAGTATAATCGTATGTTTCTTTATTATTTATTCGGTCAAGTTATCTCGGACATTCATGAGTTTATCACGCCAACCATCACGGTCCGGCATTAATGTTGGAGGGTCATTAACTAGGCATTCTGTCTCATAACATAACTGCTCAATGTAAGAGGTTGCGGGGTGACAAAACCGTTTTCTTCAGTGGCTAGGTGTTCAGGGCAATAGATGACTCGCGAGTTCTTGCTTGTTTATTAATTTCCTTTAATCGTGTCATTTCACATCAGTTATATTTTTCCTTATTAATTTCCTTTAATAAAGTGTTTTTCATTTCAATTATGTCTTTCCTTTTTAATTTACTCAATGGAACGATTTTATGATTACTCATGTCTGTCTTTATTAATTCCCTTTAATTGTGACATTTCACATCAGTTATATTTTCCTTATTAATTTTCTTTAATAAAGTGTTTTTCATTTCAATTATGTCTTTCCTTTTTAATTTCCTCAATGGAGCGATTTTATGATTACTCATGTCTCTCTTTATTAATTTTCTTTTAATTGTGCCATCACCACTTTAATTATATTTTCTTTATTAATTTTCTTTTAATGAAGACATTTTCAACCTAATTATATCTTTCCTTTTTAATTTCCAAATATGGAACGATTATAAACTTAATCGTGTCTGTTTTATTAATTTCATTTAATAGTCTCATCTTCTGAATTTCATCTTTTCTTATTAATTTCCTTTAATGAAGCTATTTTCATCGCAATTATGTCTTTCTTTTTTAATTTCTTCTAACGGAGTGATTTTAAAATTAATCTTCTCTTAATTTATTCATTTCCTCTAATTACGCCATTTTTACCTTCATTATGTCGTTCCTTATTCATTTGTCATTTTTCTCGACGCCTTATTTGCGAAAAACAACATTCGACTGATTGCACAATCACTAAAGCACTTTATAAACTTCAAAAATACACCGAAGCTTTTATTTAACTTTGTGCAAAAGGCATTTCTAGAAACATTCTTATGTAACTAATATTTGTGGGGGAAAAAAAAGAAGAAATGATAAGTCAATCTCCAAAATAATGTCAATTAAAGAAATAAATGAAAGAAAATTGAATTTCCCCAAAATCTTTACTCAGTTGAGAGGCTTTCTCAATTTTTTCATCAGTTTTCTGAAACGCTAAAACTATACAAATCAATTATCCGACACCGCAACTCAAATACAATTTCATTTTTAGGTTCTTTTTATAAAAAGAAAAATGGTTGAATATAAATGTTTGATTGGAACGGAGGTCATCACATCGGCTCTCTTCAGCCTAACACCTAAAATAAAGAGTTATCATTTTAAAAACAGTGTTCTTTTTATGGCGAGAAAAGGAAATTAACAAAATTTTCGATATCAATATCCCCGAGGAATTTTCATCAAAATATTAGTCGCTCGCCCCAGTGAAGCCACGTGATTATATTTCTATTTCTCCATCAAATGAGAATGTCGGAAATAAGAGACGAATATTTTCGTTGGCAGCTACGACTTATCTTTTTTTCTGTTCGGCGTTAATCGTGGTTTTGAAATTTAAAAAGAAACCATTTCTAATATTGGAGATCTTTTTTTTGTGAATGCGTGAGAGAAAGAGAGAGATAGGTAAAAAGAGGGAGAGACAGATAGACAGAGCGACAGACAGATAGACAAAAAGAGAGACAGACAGATACACAGAAATAGAGAGAGAGACAGGTGGGACGTTGTTTTGGTCTTTGTTAATACGTATTCCATTCCCCTAAAGAAATGGGGTTGCCTTAAGAGTTTCAAATATTTCAAGTGGGTCAACAAACCGAGCGGATAATTGAAGTCGAAAGATTTATATATCTCTCTACAAAATTCCTTCCCCTCTCTCCCAATCTCTCTCTTTTCTCTCTCTCTCTCTCTTTTCTCTCTCTCTCTCTTCTTTTCTCGCTTCTCACACCACTCTCACTTTTATATATCTCTAATAACCACACCATCCCTTTCACTCCTTCTACTCTTATACTATGTCTGCTTTCCCCGTCTCTCTCTCTGCTTTTTCTATCCCCCTCTTTTCACTTCTTTCTATTTCTAATACTGCTATCTCTCTGTTTCTGTCGGCTCTCTCTTTGTCCTCCTCATTCCACCTTTACGTTCATCCTTCCCATCTACACTCTCCCTCTCCTCACTCTCTTTCTATCTTCTCTCTATCTATACATTCTCTGTCTCCTCTTATTCTGTGCTTCCTATTTGAGAGAAAATCTGTAATTCTAAAATCAGTTATAGCGTAAGAGAGAGAAAGAGAGAGAGATCAAACAAGAGAGGGGGGAAGAAAGAGATAAAGAGAGGATAGAAAATGATAGCGGCATAGCGGAGAGAGGTGATAGAAAGTGAAGGCATATTGAAAGATGATAGAAAGAAAAGGCGTAAAAAAGAGATGGTAGGAATAGAAGGTAAAGAGAGAGAGAGGGAAACGGTAAAGAAGAAGGAGCAAACAGAGTTTGTAGAAAGAGAATGTGCAGAGAGAGAGAGAGATGGTAGAAAGATACGGAACACAATGATATTAAAGAAAAACAATGGACAGACGGAGAGAGATGATAGAAAGACGAAAGTTGGTAGAAAGAGAAGGGACAGAGCAAAAGAGAGAGGGAAGGGAGAGAAGAGACAGAGAGAAAAAGAGACAAAAAGAGAGAGAGATGGTAGATGGAGAAGGGACAAAGCGAGAGGGAGATGGTAGGAGGAGAAGAAACAAACAGTCAAAGAGAGAGAATGTGAGAGACGATAGATAGGAAAAGAGCGAGAGATAGTCGGAGGAGAAGAGACAGAGATACAAAGAGAGAGAGACAGGATGAGACATGGTAGAGAAGGGACAGAGTGAGAGAGAGATGGTAGGAGGAAATGAGACAGGAAGACAGAGAAACAGAGAGAGAGAGGGTGAGAGATGGTAGATAGAGAAGGGAAAGGGTGACGACAGCCAATGAGAAGTGTATTCATTCATTCTATAAAGAAAGAAACAAAAACGGAGCTCTTCACAGATCTGTCTGCGATATAGAGTTGTGGTCACATATCCTATATATGGTTTTTAAATTATTTTATCGATATAATCTAGAATTTGACTAGTTCACAGCATTTGATTTTAATGAGTGGCTATTAAATGAAGAGTTTTGGAATATTTCTAATGGATAATTCTGGATGTGGAGGCACTGTAATGGCTATCAGCTTCGAAAACCAGAGTTTACAATCTGTCCTAATCTACCAAGATTATTTTCGATCAAATGCGCATAGAAAAAAGATGAATTCCTCCTTTCTTTTCTCTGGTTGTATGCCAACCAGTCTATGAGAAGAAGGGTTCATGATGCAGAGAAAGCAACGGAAAACCACTCCGCTATAGTTATCAAGAGGGAAAAAACAGGATACTTTTTTTCTGAACAGACATATGCTAATTCTTTTATATTTCAAATTTGAAATTCTTAGTACAACAGAATTACGTTAGAAGTGTTCCAAGATTTACATTTAGAACCAGTTTCCTAGGAAACGCTGACATGTTAAGAATTTCAAATTTTAAATTTGAATTAGCGTTCGTTCAATAAGAAAATATATACACTTGGGATCTGATAAGATCAACAGGTTTATCAAACGTCTGGCACAGATGAGCGCTTCAACGCGAAACTCTTGAGTCGCCTAACCAGATAAATCACACGAATATATATATATATATATATATATATATATATATATATATATATATATATATATATATATATATATATATATATATATATATGGGGGGCAGGTGTTGGGGTTCATATATACTTATATATAGATACATAGAAAAATTATACACATTTGTAAGTATCTGTATTTTCAGAATTTATCTGCATGTGCGTTTGTAAATATCATATTATATATATATATATATATATATATATATATATATAAAACTATACAGCATGTATACTATTTTACGTGCATATATAATCAAATACATATAATTTCTGCTATGTATTTGACTATATATGCACGTGAAATAGTATACATGCTGTATACTTTAAACGCGTACATATAATTTATATAAATACCTATTTATATAAATACATGAATATATAAAGAGAGAAGGAAAGAGAGAGGGGGGGAAGAAAGAAAGCAAAAAAGAAAGTAAGAAACAAAGAAAAAAGAAAGATAATGTATGTATGCATAAACTAATTTCTACTAATGCTTACACACAAAATCACTTTATTTCTTGCTTTTTTCCTTCTTCCTTGCTTTTTTTCTTTTCACTCTTCCTCTCTCTCTCTCTCTCTCTCTCTCTCTATATATATATATATATATATATATATATATATATATAAGTAGGTTTTTATATATTTAAATTACATATACGTATTTAAAGTAAATTGTTAAATCGACGATCAAAATAGTCCAGTCTAGCATTGAGATTGAGATTGAAGATCAAAGCCAAAACTTTCAGGGAAATTCCCGCTCTCTGCCAAGTGACAACGCACCATTTCTCTTGAAATGGCTTCTTGGTAAACAAAGTTCCAATTTACACAGTGAACGCCCGGAGAACCGATGTATTTTGTGGGGATTACTTAAAGACCGTTAGAGCTTATTTGTTTCTATGGCGAATTTTCTTCAGTAAGATTATTCCAGACGTCTTAATAATGTAATTATAAGTTTAGATCTCTTGAGGACTAGACTAACTACGTTTTCAACGGCCGTAGCTTTGGGAAAATGTGGAAAGGATTTTCGCTAACCGAGCACGCATTTTATGAAGGTACGTAAATATGTTCAATATTCTTAATAGGTTTTCCCTTACGACATGGCGTTTAGGTTATCGTTACACAACTATAATAGAAGAAAAATACACCAAGAATCAATACCAAGTTGTACTTACTAAAATGTATAGACTTAAATGTTCCAGGTTCATATATATTTACTTAACCCCAAGGCTTACTTTTCGGTTCAATTCGCTTTCTACTTTATATAAAAGATCTGCTTAAAATTATACTACGATCTTTTGTGAATATCTATACTGATATTAAAACGGTGTACCGCCAAAACTCTAGGTGACCAGAACCTATAAATTATCTCCCCACTGACCCCTGACCTAACTGTGGCGGCGGGGACTGACTACTCACATTCAATTCCTTGCGGTTATTCCATCATCACCCTGAATTTCAAAGTAGATATAGTTTTATGAAATACATGTACTATATATATTTAGAGATAGATAGATAGATAGATAGATAGATAGATAGATAGATAGATAGATAGATAGATACTGTGTTCGTCACGTCGAGAACGCCTCAATATTTATTGTTTTGTAATATATACAAACAAATGCGGCACAAGGCCAAAAAGGGGGGTGGGGAATGACGGTCTTCTTCTGTCTTTACTCTAAAACTTAGCTAGTCACAGACACTGACCCAAACATGCCAACAATAATCCAATCACCAAAACATCACATTCACTCTTACCTTTCTTACTACGTCCACCATAATACCTCAGTTTCTCTATGACGTCCTACCTAGTCCCCATATATACAAATATTGTTCACGGGGGGAGGGTCATAAAAATAACAACCTTAAAAATCCCCAAATGAGTATTTACACAATGAATTAATTATTTACAATGAAACTAAACAAAACTGAGTTAGTAATAAAAAAAAACCCACAAACTATGAATGTGGCAGAAATGCCAGTTAACCAGACGAAACCGATGCGGGACTAAGAAAAAGAGTACACATTCAAACCATCAAGCATTCACACAAACACTCACTCATTCATACACAACAACAAATACGAAAACACACACCCGAAACGAAAGGCGCCCCACATCCACCAGAAAACTGACATCACTAACCACCTAACGAGGGAGGGGATGGGGAATTAAACAAAAGTAAAAAATAGGGACAGAAATAAAAGGGACCAATGAGCTTACATACACTAGCTAAGTTAAACGGGAAATAAAAGAAAACTAAATATTCAACAACAAAAACCTAGCCTAGCCTAATATCGGGATGGGTTGCCTATGTTCAACCCTGTTAGGACAATATTCTGTGCCTAACCGACATCTAAATGCCACTCTAGGTCAGCCCCTTTCACTCTACACATTCGCGCCAGATTCACCCACCTTTTGCCGAATTCTGATGATGGGAGCCGCCGCCTTTCCGTCCTAATCTTGACTTTAAGCTGATGCCTAAAGTACAAGATCAGTTGGGAAGAGGTGAACTTCTCGCTTTCATAGAATCCCTTCTGTCGCGTCGTCCAAATCACGACTCGCATAACCCCTAGTAAGCAACAGAACACATAGTGTTCAGCCTTCGTCAATTGCGATACCACATTGCTACAAACAGAACTGGCTTCCAGGACAAAAAACTTTCCCTGCAGCATGCGAACCATGAGGCCTTCAACAAACTTGCACAACGGCACTACCGCACTGCACTGAAAAAAGACGTGGCCAATGGTCTCGACATTCCCAGTACAGCGACGACAGTTTGGATATTTCTCCAAGTCTGCTGAACAAAGTCTTTTGCCGACCCAGAGGGCCCCACGAATCATCAGCCAGGTGAGTGATGCCTCATCGTTATTGAGACATTTCAACCCGGGCGCCCAAGGCCATATCGAGCGAGCCTCCTGCTTCGTAAGACCGAGCTCGTCGATCAGACCATCTTGAACGGACCCCCTAACTAACACTTGATATAATGCCTTACGAGACAACGCTTGGGCGTCGGAGAGACCAACCGACGTCCGCAAGAGGAGTTTCAAAGCACGACGACATTCACGATAGAAGGAGCATTCGCCACGAGGAGTACGACCGGCCTCCCACCTCGCACGAGTGCACACTTCTCAAGGATGGGAAATGTTTACGGACATCTTCTTTCCAAACCGCGACACATTCGGTCTAGAAAGGTAATGCGTAGCATATATTGACGAATCTCAATGCTAGGCATCCCCAGACCGCCCCCAGAGGGATGAAGGCAACAGATCTCGCGAGATGCCATGTGGGCCTTGCCTCTCCACAAGAAAGAGAACAAGGCCTTGACTAACGACATTAGTCGGGCATACGGGAGTGGAAGCACAGAAAGACGGTAGAGGAGGATCGGATAGATGTGAACCACAAACTTCCGCCCTTCCCTTCAGGGAAAGTCCCTCCGAAACCACAGACTAGCCGCGGCCTCGGCCCGCCCTTTTGTACCTCCGACCAATTCTTTTCCAACTGGAGATCAGGACCGAACCAGACGCCGAGAATCTTGATCGGCCCATCCGTCCAGAGGAAAGGTCCGGGAAGAGAAACTCCCTTCCACGCACCCAACCGCAAGCCCACAGACTTATCGCGGTTGATTTTGGCCCCTGTCACCATCTCATACCCACTGATCTGCTTACTGACTTCGTTAATCTCGGCTCTGCTCGACACAAGAACCGAAACGTCGTCAGCATAGGCAGAATACCTGGCCGAGGTGTTAGCACCAGGCAGCGAAATACCGCGTAGGACCAGATTCGCCTTTAACTTGCGAAGGAAAGGCTCCAACGCAAGAACGTAAAGCAGATGCGATAGCGGACAACCTTGACGAATGGAGCGAGACAACACGAAAAGCTTCGATCTTACCCCATTCACTTCCACCAGCGCACCGGGGGTCGCATACAAGAGTCGGATCCAGGAGCGAAAGTCGGCTCCGAAACCGGCCGCCGAAAGGACAGCCTCCAGAAATCGATGGTCAACCCTATCGAAGGCCTTGGACTGATCTAAATTGATCAGCGCGGCTTCACTGTCGACTTGTTCTAAGATCAGGCGTACCATATGAAGGTTATCCTGAATAGTCCTGCCCTTCACAGCACAAGTCTGTTCAGGGCCAATCAGACTAGACAGGACAAGCTGCAAACGGTTGGCCAAGATCTTCGCCAAAATCTTTAAGTCAGTGTTTAACATCGTTAAAGGGCGAAAGTTCCCTAACCCATCCCCTCCGTCCTTGTCCTTACGCAGCAACTTGATGACATCTCTGGTGAAGCGTTGAGGTAAAGACCCCTGCCTCATCCAGTGGTTGTACATCAGCTCCAGCAAAGGCACAAAAACGTGCGACAACCTCAAGTACACTTCGTAGGGCAGACCATCTAATCCCGGAGACTTATCCAGGCCACGCTGCTTCAGCGCTTCCCAGATTTCCGACTCTGTTATGGGACCCTCGCACCTAGCCACTTCAGCTGCCGAGAGGCAGGGAAAGTCAGCTAAATAGGCGTCGAACTGAGCAGAACTCAGACCGGGCTCCCTGGTGAAAAGATCCTGAAAGTAATCTCGAAAGGCCTCACATATGCCCGCGTTTGTAGTCACGGTCCGCTTATCCGATAATGTGACGCACGCTATATGTCGCCTGGCTGCGTTTCGATTTTCCTCTACACGCAGTTCAGCGGCCATATTCGTTGCCTCAGAAGACATTCTTTTTAACCTAGCCCTAACTACCAGAGCTTGATCCTTCTTGATAAGCAAGGAGGCCAACTCTGCCTTAGCTAAGACTATGTCCCCACTAACACGGGATTTCACGGCCCGATCAACTTTTTCTTCTAAAGCCGTTTGCGCCGCTAATTTATCTAAATTGAGCCGACGACTAAAGTCGGCAGCAAACGTTCGAATTTTAGATTTTAAGTTGCCCCACCAGGCATTTCCCACAACCGCTCCCGTCAATTCCCTCTGGATCGTTAGTAGCAGCTGGTCCCGGAAACCCTGATCACTGAAAAGCGAACAGTTCAATTTCCAGTAACCAGCCAACCTAGCCTTAGGCTTATCTAAGTTTACGCGAACCCGGACAAGCCTATGATCCGTATAAACTATATAATGGAAACTTGGACACCCTAAGAGCCCTACATCGACTCTCCTAACTAAGACTCGGTCCAAGTAGCTCGCACGCGAGCCAGGATCCGAGTTGCCACTAGTTGTCCAAGTCCATACTACCTCCCGAGGATGTTCATTCCGGAACTTATCGACGAGATCAAACCCATCGATAAAGTCCCGAAATGGTTTCACACCCGGGTTGTTAGTACCTTTTTTGTGCCCGATACGATCTATATCGGGGTCAAGGACGGCATTCCAATCCCCCGCTAGAACTACCCGACGAGACGTCGTCAAGAACGGCGCGATCTGCCGAAACAAAGCAGGCCGCTCGGAATGGGTATTGGGCGCATAAACCCCAATGAGACGAAGAAGCTTATCCTTTATGGTAACATCCAGCACGCAAAGCCTGCCCGCCGGATCCGCGAAGACAAGGGTACATGCAGCCTTCAAAGACTTGCTAACTAGCCAAGAGACACCCCTCGAACAACCATCAAAACATGCTGAATAAAGGGCGAACCCCCTAGACAGTATGTCCTCACGATCATGAGAAGAAAACCGGGTCTCTTGCAAACAACATATATTCACCCCGAGGCGCTGAAGGTCACGAGAGAGCCTCGCCCTGCGAGACTCGGACCTCAGGCCCCGGGCATTCAAACTAGCTAACCAGAGAGCCATCGTGAAGCCGATTAGGGTTGCCCTTCAGGATAGAACATGGCTGGGGTGAGGACACCCACAGCTCGTCCCATGGATCCCGACGCCATCTCATTCTCGACGGTATCGTCCTGAGACAAGCCGCCGATGTCCGAAGGGTAAGTAAGTTTCAAAGCTCTATAAAGGGATGGGTGAACAAAAACTGGGACCCTCCCTTTGAGTTTTTCATTTGAATTATTAGTATCCGGGTCAAGTAGGTAGGCTGCAGGGGGCACCATTTTTAGGGCCGACTGGGCCTCCTCTATCATGCCCCAAATCTCCCGCGTACCCGGGCCAGTTCTTATCACAGTCAGGATCCTTTTTGCCTCTGGAAAATTCTCTGGCTTCTCAATATCGATGTTGTTGATTTTTTGGAAATTCCAAAGGACTTTTAAGTCCTTTGGATTTCTAGTCTGTCCAAAGACTCTTTCGGCCTGGTCCCGGGATACGCGGCAGACGTCTTCCCCTAGGAGATATGGTGGTTTGATTTTTTTCTTCTTTTTGTCAGTGACGGTTTGTGATTCAGGACTTCTGCCCCTTTTTTTGTGAGGTGAATGAACTGGTGTCGACATAGGTGTGAGATTTGGTGTGGTTGATGGGGTCCACCCCGAAGGTGTCCTCACTGGTGAAGGTTTAGGTGAATGTAGGGATTTGATTGGTGAGTTTGACAAGGATTTGGGCGGAGCTGGCTTAGTGAAATTTGCCTTAGATTTAGATGAAGAAGGGGAAGACGGGGCAGAGGATAGAGGGGCCGGTGCCCCAGTGATTTTTTTTCTTTTCCCCGCTTGGACTCCAATTTTTCTTTGAGTTTTTTGAGGTCCAGTATTTTTTGCCAACTTGGTTCGTTTAATTTTTGGGCTTCTGATGCCGTTTTTTCATAAGACGCCGAGGCGTCGCCCTCAGAGCTGACAGAGGGAATGGGGCTGTAGGTGGTTTTGTCCCTGGTGTCATGTTGGGACGGAGGAACCGCTGTTTGGCTCTTCCCTTGCCCCTAACCACGAGGTGCCATTCCCCTCCTCCTTCTCCTTAACCACACTAGTTGCAGGCGTTGGCTTCGGGGCAATGTGGGTTTGGACCCAACCGAGGGACTTTGCCCATCGGTCCGCCTCATGCTAGACCCATTACAGGTGCCGCGGATTTTTCCTTATCGGCCAAGGGGGATTTTGGTCACCTACGACCGGAACTCCAGGGGCCTTCTTCCCTGGGCAGGAGGAGGAAAGGTGACCAGTCTCTCCACACCTCCAGCAAGTCGGACGCCTACCAGTCACAATGACCGGCATTTTCCGGTCGCCTAAAACCAAACAGTTGGGGACGGACTTGAAGGCTTCTTGATCAAGCATGATGTCAAAAGTCCATCCCCTGTTCAGATTGTCGGAGAGAGCTCCTAAAATCTGGCCGTACTGCATAAAAAATGCAGCCAGAATCTCTCCCGAAATTTGAGGAGGAACCTCGAAAACGGCCACCCTGGTCCGCCTGCGGCCTTCGTACTCGGTCCTTAATATTAGATCTTTGGTGATCAATTCTTTTTTGGCCATAGCCAGGCAATCTTCTGGTGTGGGCAGCAGAATGTCCCACATGAAGAAACCCCTACCTTTTATAACTCTTTGGGGTTTTATCCCCAGGGACAAAAGTGATTTAATCACAGTGTCTTTAGTGGAGCGACAAATCTTTTTGGTTTTCTTGTCCACCACGAAAACGGTCACCATTCTCTTAGAGAACATATCGAGTTCCTGGACATCATCGACGAACCCATCTTTGTTAACAAGATGGGCGTAACCTTTCGCCTTATCCAGGAAATCCGCCATGTTCAAAATACAACTAGGTGGGGACTTCCAACAAGAGGGCAAGTCCTCGGACGTCTTAACTTGTGACTGGTCAGTTTTAGAAATATCTCCTTTCTTGGAGATACTCGATTGAGCGGATTTGGGGCTAACGTCAGCCCGCTTTTTCGTAGTTTTCTCATGTGGGTCGGCGTTGGCAGCCTTCCTTTTTTCGTCGGCCATGTTGACGTCGAGAACGCCTCTTCTCGACTGACAAAAACATTAGTGCTATATACCTGACACTGTCCCTGACCCACGCTTACGATTGGCTAATACCTGCACATGCAAATAGGCAGCGCCACCTACTCTAAGTACAGAGTCTTTTCTCAACAGCACATTGCGAAAGGGGACGCAACTCCTGGTGCTTATAGCACCATATACAACCAACTCTGAGTCTGACACGATTCTCTGTGACAGATACAAAATAATACACTTGTCCGTATTTTTAGAATCTAACTTTATTGCACCTCACAGCGGCCCCGTGCCTTGAGCGCCTATTGGCAATTCAGAACTCAAGTGGAATTTGTATCTACTATTCATCTCTAAAGATACTGCTAGGATGATCAGTTTTCTGTACCACTCCAGTTAGTACCTGACTCCTCTTGCTATCCTCTATCTTTGTAATAGAAACATCAGACCAACAATTGTGTACTGATGCCATATATAGACAACAGCTTCTTAGTCTCCTTTCCAATCTTGATAAGAATCCAACATCATCTACACGACCTTCTGAGGAATGAAATACTTTCTTCAAAACCCCTTTTCTACGTCACAAAACTCCCGCTGCTCTATCGGTATTTCCATGGAAAGTGCTCAGACGAACTACATTCTTTAGCCTCACCAATTCAGGGCTTGGAATCACCATGCCACGCACTTTGTAGCGAATCACTCTCCTTCCCTTTGTATTCCATTGCTGAAATGTAAGTTCCACTCGACTAGCTTCTTCACACGAACCGCTGCTTTGTGGAACCAGCTCCCAAGAGGATGCTTCCTCGATTATTATATTCTTAACCTGCTCAAGTCTAGAGAGTAACCGTTATCTTCCATACATATCCTCATAAACTGTGCCGTTTAGTCTTTAACCTTCTAATGCGAGTAGCTCTTGGGCCTTGTACATAGTGAGATTGTGTCAGTTTTCTTTTAGATGTACAGACGGGTGAGTTAGGGAAAATCTACATCTTTTTGATGTAGTCGAGGTCAAGATTTGTACTAGAGTTAATCGGTTAAACACTATGGCCACCGATTCGGTCTATTGTTAAGGGATGCCGAAGCCCTATGGGAATCTACTGAACTTTATACGTTTGTACAAGAAGTCAAAACTATTTTCACTCGTAATAAGCCATGAATAAATAATAGGACATATAATTTGAAAGTGTCTTCTTTG
>CAHIKZ030004970.1:2010000-2075000 GCA_903632075.3 Acanthosepion pharaonis | reverse complement strand
ATTTGTTTCCATTCCACCGCAGATATTCCAATGTAAACTTTTTATTTTCCATATTTTCTTTGGGGAAATCTGTTAACTGCTACATCCCACCTTCCTTCAATTTTACAGATATGAACTTCATTTCATTCTATACCGGAGTTGAAAAAACAGACGACTACTTTCGTCGTTTGCCGAAAGAGCCTGTTACCCATATGAGATAAAATGATTTGTTTGATTATTAATTATATTGCTCAGTATAAATTAAAGAAAATACATCGAGCGGATTTTGTGGATCAGTTCTAATATTTTCTTATTACTAGGATCCACTGGGATTATTTATATACCAATGAATTTTTTACCCTATATATATATATATATATATATATATATATATATATATATATATATATATGAGGGAAATACTACAAATAGCGGTTACAAAATGAAAAAGAAATGCTGGGACGTATAGCCTTAATTTTTTTTTTTTTTTTGGCATCCGACATATCTCATTATTGGCATCCGGCATATCAAGCATTTGGCATCCGATATATTTAAATATCTAACTCATTCAACGTCATATTGCGTTTGTCTTTATTTTTCATCGCTATTATCTTTAAACATTCCACATTTTATTAGGAAGTTTTCTTTTAGTATTTATATTTAAAAATTAAATTTAAAGCTAAGCGCTCCTGTATGTAAAGTTTTTAACCGACGTTTGTTGTATATGTTCCTACCTACCTGTGTAGTGGATGTACGGGTGGTGTAATGGATATCGACATGGAATACGAAATCAGAGAGCCGTGTTCGAATTAACATCAGTTTCTTTACATTCGCTTGAGAAAGGAATGAATCAATCTCCTCCCTTTAGCTATGGATTAAACAGTAGAACTTGCATTTTGGAAAAACGGTTATTCTTATTAATTCAAATATATAATTGTAAAAATCAAATAACTATTTTTAGAAAACCCCAAAATATATGTCGGCTCTGAATAACTCAAAATGAGATTATAAACAGAAAAAAAATCAAATCCCTAAAATATATTAATCAAACGTCCCTTTTATCTAGGTTTTTTTTCCATTTCATCATTCATTATTAATTTGATATATAGATTCGTATATCATATATGTGTGTGTGTATATGTGTTTGTGTGTGAAGGTCTATACTCTCCATCTATTGGTAAATCAGTATCCTTACTTTCTATCATCTCAACTTTTACATAATCTAATTTCTTTCATACAATATTTGTAATAATTGAAATATGCATATATATGATGAAAAAAGTCGAAGAGAAGGTTCGGACAACTTTAGAGGTGAACAGTTTACTTAATCTGTTAAAATTCATCTTTTAGACAGTAACCTGTACATAGACAAACACACACAAACATACACACACCCACACACAAACACACGCACAAACACACACATACACACACACACACACACACATATATATATATATATATATATATATATATATATATATAGGATTAATACAAATATTAAATTTGTGACTTAGGCGATTGATGTTATATTTAGCACTCCGACTCCAGAGTTTCGGAGACGAAACATTTTCTAATCGTTCGGTACACTTGTCAGGATATATTAGCAATTATCTAACAACATGTGTGCGCATGTGTAAGTGTGTGTATTTCCGCCTGTACGTGTGTATATCTATATATAGATTACATATATATATATATATATATATATATATATATATATATATGGTGCGATCGGTGTATATCTATATATAGATTACATATATATATATACACACACACACACACATATATATATATATATATGGTGCGATCGGTAAATTGTCGGAATTTTACTTTTTTTATTTCGCGCATGCGTGTTGTTTGTTTTTGATATTTCTACTGCAAAGTATATTAGGGTTAGTTGGGCAAGGCCTGTGAGAGAAAGAACATCATGACGCAATTCATTCCGCCAGAAATTTGGAGACGGCATGCCGTACTGTTTGGTATTCGCTTATTTCAGTGTTTAGGTGTCAATCTATGGACACACCAGAGGATTGGGGAAGAGTTGGATGAGTCTAATGATCATTACGAATGTGTTTGGAGTGATCACTCGTGATTGCGACATTATACCTCAATTCATCTTCCCACAGGACCTCAGACTCAACACAGAAGTCTACATCAAGTGCCTTGAAGAGGTAGTGCTGCCCTGGGTCAAGACGGTGGCTGCTGGAAGACATTATGTCTGGCAACAGGACTCTGCATCATGCCACATAAGCAGGAGAAACTAGTCATGACGACATCATTCTTATATCTGGCCACCTAACTCCCCAGATTGTAAACTCCTTATGTTTATTTTGTATGGGGCACAGTTAAGCGAGAGACCAACAAACTCCTTGTAACAACAAAGATGAACCGAGGGCAAGGATTACGACAGAATTCACTAACTTAAACAAAGAGTTGCAGGAGATTCCGAAGTCGTCAGGAGGTAGTTGTTGAATCCAATGGTGATTTTATTGAACAAATTTACTCTTTAGTATTTGAAGATATTTTCATGTAATTTTGGTAAATATATCTGTTAAAATGAGATGTCAATGTTATTTTCATTTTTGCATCATTTAGACGACAATTATCTATTGCACCCTGTATATATGATGAATTTTAGTACTGAAACACTACACTACCTGCGCATGATAAAGGCTTACAAGAACCAGCCCTTGTATTAAATATTGATTCAAACAGCTACATTTAAAGCAATTATTATATTATTATAATAGTTTTTGTTGGTAGATTAGTTTCTTTGTGTTTTTATCGAGTGGGTGTACGCGTGGTGTAATGGATAAAATTTTGATATGACAAATCGGGGAGTTGAGTTCCAGTTCCAGTTCCAGTCAGATTTTTTACATTCATTTAAGTTCAAATACCTCCAGGAAAGGCATGATCCCATCTTCTCCCTTTTAAATAATAGAAATTGTATCGTTGTTGATCTCCGAAAATTATTAATATTCACTCGCAGTAAAAGGAATCATTCTTTCAATCCTAAATGTATTTCGGCTTTAAATAGCCCCAAAGGGTTGATAAGCCGTAAAAAACACAAATCAATCAATTAATCTTTGTATTGAAGGGGTGAAGAAAATATTCAACGACCATGCTAGTTCTTGGTAAGGTTCAACTGTCTACTGAGAATTTAAATAGTTTTGAAAATCTAAGTTTTGAGACGTGTTTACAATTCTTAAACGTAACCACATTTTCGAATCCATCATAATTTTTATGACGTCACCAAATTTATTATTTATCTTATGCTTTTTAAAGAAAATCCTAGGAATTAGAAATGAATCAAAAATTTCTTGTCGAACTCTCTGCCTCCGAGCGGAGAGGAACCCATACGAGGCTATGCCGAAGAGCAGATACTTGTTTGGGGATGCAGACGGACCCAACCCCGTCTATACGGGGTCTACAGGCAATTTTTGCCCGAGATTACAGGCTCAGAACGCCCCATGTTAAAACGTGGCCTTGTGTCACATCTTGCTTTGTGGGGAGGTTAATAAATAGAGAAATGAATCAAAAATAGGTAAAATGAAATACGTCACTCCTTTATGTTGCAAAGATTTTGTTTAGCCGAATCTCTATTATCTGATAATATATGCTTAAAAAACTGATGCCTGCGTTGAAAGTAAAAATGAGATCTTAATATTTTATTGTTGAAATTTCTCGAGGGGCATGATTTCAGATAATGACAAATGAGATGGTGCCTTTCATTTCACTTTCAAGCCTTGTTTAGGGATGAATACATTTCTGTACAGACAGACAAGTAAAGGGTGGGGGGTCTACGTGAGTTTCATCTTTCTAATCAGTAGCTTTGGTCGCTGATCAAAAGCAGATAATATAAAAGCGGAATTTTCAATGCAGTCCGTCTCCTCTTAAAAAATTGACTTACCATTTCCTCTCACAACAGATATCTGACCGCGTACTATACAAAGTTAAAAACAGTCAGACATATTGTCATTTTTTAATAGTGTAGTTTCTTTTTAACTGTGGGGATTATATTTCGATATCCACAACGGATATCAGAAGTCTAAGTTAAATGCTAAAATTAGACAAGAGTAAACAGATTCAGTCCTCCACAATTTGTATATATATACATATATATATATATATATATATATATGTGTGTGTGTGTGTGTGTGTGTGTGTGTGTGTGTGTGTGTGTGTGTGTGTGTGTGTGTGTGTTGTTGGGGTGTCTTTATTAAATTACTCTGGTACAATTTGCTTCAATTTGTTTATTGATAACTTCGTTCTCTACGAAAGGAAAAATATTACAAAGATTTCATTTTTTTTTTCTTGAATGTAATGTTTTCCCAATTCTGTGTCAATTATGCTTTTTGTTCTTTTTTGTTCTTTTTTTTCCCATAAGGCTGACATTCATATAATTTTTTTTTCCTGAGTGTTTATATTGAATTATTTAATTTTCATTTTCAGTATATGATTCAAATTTCTCTCACAACAGGGAAGACATTGCCTAATACACATTTCAAGATATTGATTACTAAGACTCGGATTAATCATACACAACAAAAGTATAATGTAAGTTTGTATCAATTTTATAATCGATCGGTGATTTACTTCTTTAAAATGTCAGTATTTTCTATTCTGCTTTCTCACTGTCTATCAACATTGAAAGGAAAAAACGTTGTGATCTCAATAGGAAGTCTCCCCAAAAGTTACAGACGAATCTTAAACAAGTATGGCACAAGAAACTAAAGGATGAAAGATAACGTTGCATGTCTAAATTAATTGAGCAAAACTTGCTGCATAAAAAATCAACAAACATGTTGTTAATGGAACTAATGCAAGCGATGCTAATAGAATTGGGCCATTCTATAAATACTATAAAGGATTTACAAATGATTTTACTGCAAAAATGCATTAAAAATTCTGTGAAAAGGAATTGTCAGTTGTCAGAAATTAATGCAAGAATCAAAAGCGGAAACTAGTTATTGTATGTATATAATAATATAATACCTTACTAATGATTTTTACGAAAAAAATGCACTGAAAAACAGTAAATTGTACTGTCATTGAAAAGGAATTTCTGCAGAAATCATTGATTGAATAAGGCAATTATATATATATATATATATATAAGAGGTTGTGCCATGGGCACCATTGCAACTCCATCATATGCTACAATATTTATGGGAAAATTTGAGGAGACCCATATCTATCCCCTTATTGTTAGCGACTGCGTATTCTCTGCAAGATATATCGATGTATACACGGGTAGTGATGACAAACTTACCCAATTCCTTATGACCCTAAACACAGTGCACGACTGAATTAAGTTTGACTATGAAAAATCCACAACATCAGTAACATTTTAGACACCCGCATTTACATAGATGAAAACAGGAAACAAAAAACGACACTACATATTAAAATCACCGACACCCACAACTATCTACACTTTAAGTCTTCCCACCCTAAACACTTCAAAGAGAACCTTCCCTATTCACAAGCACTTAGACTCAGAAGGATATGTTCCAACAATGAAGAATTAAATAAATACATTGAAAATCTGGAGCATCAATTCACAACACGTGGCTATAAACAACACCTAATCAGGAAACAAATAAATAAAGCAATTTCCACACCTAGAGAAGACACCCTAATGTACAAGATTAAAAATAAATCTAGCCGCATCCCTCTAGCAACCACTTTCAATCCCTCTCTGCCTCCATTATCCCAAATAATCAAACGTCGCTGGGAAATACGACATCTCAAACCAGACCTAAAAAAATTGTTTAAGGAACCCGGCCTTCTAGCATATCATAGACCTAAGAACCTAAAAGAAATCATAGGTATTAACCACATTTTAGGGGACAAGCTAATCTGTAATAAACTAACAACAAAAACAACAGGATTTTCCCAACCATGTAACAACAAAAGAAGTTTATGCTGCAATCATATTAAACACACGTATTCATTCACTAGCTCAGTCACTAAATCTACTTTCAAAATCTACCACGATTCTAACTGTAGAAGTCATAACATAATTTACCTCCTAGAATGCACACTATGCCAGAAACAATATGTAGGAAAATCTGAATGGCCCTTTAACTACAGAATTAATAATTATCGTAAGCGAATTAAATCGACTCCCTATGAACAATTATTACCTGTAGAACAACATTTCCGCCTAGAAAAACACGATTTCAAAACCCATGCCAGATTCACTATAATTGCGAGAATAGAAAAGTTCAGAGCAGATAACATTAGAAAGATTTTAGAGTCCCATGAAAATAAGTGGATACAACGTCTACAAACACAATATCCAGCCGGGCTAAACCATAAATTTAACAATATAGATCGTACTAATATATAACTCTACAAATCAAACCTACCCACATTTCTCACCCACACAAGACAGACATGCTTACGGAGGTGTTGAGGCCTCACACATATACACACACCCACACGAATATACACACTTACACACATCATACTCACTCACTCCCTAATGAGCCAAATGTTAACACACACCCACAGCAATACACACGCTTACACATATCATACTCACTCACTCCCTAAGAACCAAATAACACACACACACAAACACTTAACAGAGACACATCCACTCTCCAGGACCAATAAAACTGTCAAACTGACCAGGGGGAATTCAGAGAAGCATAGATCCATCCAGCTCTTATCTCAAATAACAACTTAAAAGAAACTGTTTGACCAACACAAGGAAGGTTAAAAGATTCATGTTAAAAAAACAATTGAAAACTACAGACAAAAGTTCATTTTCTCCATCAAATTTAAAATTAAAACTCAGCATTGCGACCGCACGTTCCAAAACAATAACACATTTATCATAGCATTTTTTCGGATTACATCTTTATTTTCGTTGTCCTCTTATTACTGAGAAGTAAAAACCAAGAACAAATCTATTTCCATACCTGAGGATGTCTGTAGGAACAGACGAAAGCGTGTATCATTCATATACAGGTTCGGGGTTAGTGTACCTTATTGAAATTGTTTGCGAAGATGTATTCTCGCCATTTAAATCATTAACCTCTATATTTGTTTTTGTATGAATGATTCATGTAATTATAAATTGAACTGCATCTGTAAACGAAATATATATATATATATATATATATATATATATATATATATAATGAACATGCATTACTAATTGTTTTGCTATACAAATGCTTTGAAAATCAAGAAGAATTGCTCGTGGTCGGAAAATGAATGCAAACATTACTTCAAGAATAAGGCTGTTATATATAATTTAAATACATTGCTAACAGCAATTCCTATAGAAATATAGCCGCCAGGAATGTTGTATGCGTTAATGACAGGATAGTGTTATTATATGTATAATGAACACGCATTACTAGTAATTTTACTATAGAAATTCACTGAAAATTAGAAAGAAATTATTGTCAGTGGTCAAGAATGAATGCAAGCAAATACCGATACAATAGGGCTATCATATGTATAATTTCAATGTATTGCTAATTATTTTTTCTTACAGAAATGCATTGTAAATCAGAAATAAAAGAATTTCCATTGGTCAGCAATTAACTCAAGCATTAATGAGAGAATAATGTTTGTATTATTTTTGTTAATATCGTAATATCTGGATAATCGGTTATTAATTTAAAATTCTTTTTATATATTTCACCTCATGAATCCTTTTTTGATTATAGTAGCTAATATAAATTATTGTATATGCGAGTCCATTGCATGCATTTTACACGCATTATCATTCCATTTCTAAATAGTAGTTGTAGTAACAGCAGTAATATTACTATTAGTAGAAGAAGAAGAAGAAGAAGAAGAAAAAGAAGAAGAAGAAGAAGAAGAAGAAGAAGAAGAACAAGAGTTGGAAAAGTTATTTTGTCGAGCTAGAAACAAAGAAAATCCATTCAATTGATTAATGTCGTTTCGAATGGTTCAGTCATTAAAAATCAATAATGTTAAAAGCTTTCGGAATCATTTTACCTGAAAAGCGAAAACAAATCAATAATCAATCGAACGAGACTTATTTTCTCAACTGATTAAAAAATAAAAGAAGATAAAATATTCCCTGAAGTCGGCTGAATTGCCGGTAATAAAAACTAATGGATTGTTTCCGACGAAAGAATTACCTTCGTTTCAACCCTAAAATCTTTCCGCTACTCATTTAGTTCAGAAAGAAAGGAATTTTAATTCAAAAGTCATTTTGGGTTGGGCTGTGGACTAAGAACCGAAAATCAGCGAAAATTGATTCGGATTTTCAATTTGAACTAACTAAATAGGACAAAAGGGCAAATTTCAAACCAGAACACTTAAAAAAGAAGCTTTTTTCTAGCGTTCAATTGGGAACATATCTTTCAAATAATACTTTGCAAAAGATTTGAGCATTATTTAACAAAATCTTTTATTCATACATTTTAAGAGCATCATTATTCACTCATCAAAGTACTTTTCCAGATTTTTTATCAAAATAATTTCTTCGAATCATTTTTTCAGATTATAAACTTGTTTTAATCATTTGTATATGTTAGTGAATTAGTGGATAATCCTATAGCTTGCGATTGGCGTTCAGAAATATCAGATGACAGAATCAGCAACATTTGATGGAAAACGGTGTTATGTAGTGACCCCATTATATACAGAGTTTTGAGATAACAAAGTTAAACTTTGTACTTGGTGTCCCATCAGAATTGTAATCATCGAAGAGTTGAGTTTTAAGGTACTCTCACAGCCATCAAGTGCATAATCGGGCCTCAAAAGTTGTCGATGGATGCGTCGGCATAAACAGGACGTAAACCCAACTGAACTTACGAAATACGCATATCGGACAACCGGATGACACAAAGTTATATAAACGCCCGACCCGCTAGGAGAACGGTCGTGTCTATCATGTCCTAACGAGAAAGATAGAACGTTCGTACATTGCATCCTAAAAAAAATAGATAGACATAGATTTACCAACAAAAATTTTAGTCTCGTATTCTTAGACGTTACTAATATAATGTTTTAGTTAAAAGGTAATATATTTGTAAACTATTTGCCATATAAGTATAATTTCGTATTCTAAATACTTAAAGAGTTTACAAATAGACAGATGTAACGCTAGTTTTAACACGTACGAAATTTCTTGTTGAATATTCTTCCAAGAGAAGCTAATTTTGCATACATACCATAGCGCAGTTATTGGGAACATCATCTTATATTTAGTTTGATTCTCATTACCTAATATACATGACCTTGTACCAGGTCAAGCTCTGCTTAGTCATTTGACAAATGAGACCAACCGTAGCACAATATTTACCCTATATTTTGCTAATGTAGTGAGTTTAATCCTTACTGAGTAAGTCAATTTAGTGGCATTCTACAAGATAATTTGTGCTTATAATAAAACAATTAATCTTCGAAAATCAGCTTCTGAAATCAAAACTTTTACTTGGGTTCCTACAGGAAAAAGTAACACAGGAACAATTTTTCAGAAGGTAAATCCAAATAACAAATCTCATATTCATACGTAGAAGACTCGACAATCCGAGAAGTTTATAAATAATCTGTCAGTTGCACACTAACTTCTATACTAGCAGGGTTAGTGTCACTTATATAATCATATATGCTGACTTTATTAACATGTAATTTTGCCATCATTGAAGCAAGGATTATACGCCCCCTTTAAAGTCTAAACTAAATGTTTTAAAACTAATCTTAGAATAAAATTCTGAGTGAGTCTCAAGAATCCCCCACTGACACACACGCAAAAGAAATTCTGCAGAATGTACCAAAGGGAAAGTTTTGATATAAGAAAAACGTCTTTTTATTTTTATTTTTTTATGTGCAGGACACGGGTGATGATAACTCTCCACAGCTTCATGCCCTTATTATTTCTAAGCATCATTGAACCTCATAACATCCCTCCCAGTACCCACTCTGCAACCATCCATTTACAGGAATTCCTTAGGTAGGTTATTCACCGTTATCTTCTACTGCTATTACCTTAAATATATGTTGTTTGTGTCAAATTTTCCAAGCCCCCTTTCTTCGTTCTTTCCCAGAGATTTCAACTGTTTCTTTCTTGTACAAAGTGCAAGTGTCTTTTCACTTTTCAGGGTTTTTTTTTATTTTCTCATTGCTCACATATTTAATCCATGGTATTCTCTGTATGTTTCTGTGGAACGACATCTCTTTTACTTGCGACATCATCTTCATACGTGAAGAAATTGTCTAGTATTCATTTCCTGGTAGGAGGATTGACATTACACACTAGACATCTCTGTTACCTGCGACATCATCTTCATACATGAAGAAATTATCTAGTATTCATTTCCAGGTAGGAGGATTGACATTACACACTAGACATCTCTGTTACCTGCCATATCATCTTCATACATGAAGAAATTGTCTAGTATTCATTTCCAGGTAGGAGCATTGACATTACACACTAGACATCTCTGTTACCTGCGACATCATCTTCATACATGAAGAAATAATCTAGTATTCATTTCCAGGTAGGAGGATTGACATTACACACTAGACATCTCTGTTACCTGCCATATCATCTTCATACATGAAGAAATTGTCTAGTATTCATTTCCAGGTAGGAGGATTGACATTACGCACTAGACATCTCTGTTACCTGCCATATCATCTTCATACATGAAGAAATTGTCTAGTATTCATTTCCAGGTAGGAGGATTGACATTACTCACTAGATCAATGCACTGTTCTAACAAAATTTGTTTGGCCTCTGAACGTTATTATTGCAAGACGCCTTCGGATCTCAGCGTTATTTTTCATTGCCTTTACCACCCAGATAATTAAACTTCTGTACCTGCTTCATTCTGATGTCTCCAGTTTCTCGATCACGCATTTGATTCAATCTCTTTCTTGCTGGCGACCATACTTTTCTGTATTTTATAGCTAATAGATATTCATTTCTTTTCAACTTTGTCCAAGAGTTCTTACAGTTGCCTTTCTGGGTCTACCATTAACCCAGTGACGTCTACGTATTTTATGTTACTTAGATTGTGCCCGCTGATAATAAATCCTAGTGAATTTTTTCCTTCTCTAAAGATCAGTTAAGCTATAAAGGATGAAATAACGTAACCTTGGCTTATTCCTCTTTCTATTTTATATATTTGCTCAACTCGTTTGCTACACAAAGATGAAGATAAATAAAAATAATTCAGTAATATTACAATGAAACCTCACTTAAACAGACTAATAGGGTAGAAGGTCGTCTGTTAAAATCGTTTGTCCATTAATTTCAAGTACTTTCTTTCGTGGCCTAAAAACACCCAGTACAATACAAAATTATAGCAAATAAACGTAAATACAGTATATATGTATATGTATTTAATTTTTAATTCATTATATACCTTTAAATAAAATTTGTTATTATTAACACAACATTTCGAACTGATGGCTTTATTTAATCTCCGAGGTTAGATTGTTCTCGTTCCCCTGTTCATGCCTCGGGATATTTGTTTTGTTCTTATTTAGTACTGCTTAGTTATTGCTTACCGATCGAAGTTTACACTACCTGGTCCAAGGATCGAACTCATAATTACTGATACCAAATTCACAAATCTATTCAGCTAGAAATTACTCACCCTGTTTGAGTCTCGGTCCCAATTACCGTGTTCAGGAACTGAACTCACAATCACCAAATTCCCGAATCATCATTTAACAAGGCGAAATGACGACTGGCCCCTGACGGGTTCAGGGAAACATCAACCCGGGTGTGTCCGTGCCACATAGTGACAGTTCTTAAGTAAAAGCTATCTGAATGAAATATTTTTTTTATTATATTTGGAACACTGGGGAAATGATGGCGATTCGGTTCCGAGGAAGTAAAATTGAGTTCATCTGAACATTTGCCATTGAAATAGCGAGAGTACGGGTTAGGATTGCAACGTTGTGTATGGATGGGGTGAATGTCGATCCGAGAAAGTTGTCTTCCGCCACAAAACTGCGTAATCGATTCTGAACTATACCAAAGCTGCAAAGTGAAGATTTTAGTAGTGCCAAAAGAAAGCTAAACAGCGTAATCCAAAACACTAGGCTTTGTCGGATATTTACTATCCTGAGCCGGATTAAACAAAGCTTAAAAATAACATAATTCACGGAGTTTTTGACCAACTTCTTTTCTAAGTATCAACTTAGTTTTATTAAGTCTTATTTACTGAAGGTTGTAAATACTTGGCCTCTTGTTTCTTGCATATCAATGCTCCAGTACATATGTACTTATATTTCTTGAGACTTTCTGAAAAATAACTGGATATTTACCAAATGTACGTTTTTTACAACATTCACTAAATTCATGCAGTCAATGTTTTCTTTCAATATTATATTTTCGTACACTATTAACATTATTCGGACTATTGTCCTCATCTTTGTCGCCATATTTATTACAGCATTTCGGTCGTTCTACGCTCCGGCATTCTTCAGGTGGTTGGAATGTCGAACTTAACCATTTATTTCGCTTATTGGGGTAGACTGTTTTAGTTCCACGTGCCATGTTTAGTGGATGCCAGTTATTAGTTATCTCTTGTTAATTCCCCTCTTCAAGTTCTCCACTGCCTTAACCGGGTATTGAACTCACACTCTTTGGGTCCTGTCTCTGGATCTAACTAACGCTTTTATCCACTGTGCCATGTGTCCTTAAACATGGCACGTGGAACTAGAACAGTCTACCCCAGTGGGCGAAATAAAAGGTTCAGTTCGACATTCAAACCACCTGAAGAAGGCTGGAGCGTAGAACGGCCGAAATGCTGTAATAAATATGGCGACAAAGATGAGGACAATAGTCCTAATAAATTAAATAGTGTATATAATACCTCATCTCAGAAATATAGACAGATTATATTTCCTATTTCAATTCCTAAATTTTCCTGTTTTATCAGAATCTTTCGGTCGATTTAATCTTCAGTCTGCTTAGGGTGCATACTGCATCCAATAAACTTAAATAAATGCGACTTATTTTCCCTATGTTCTTACACTTTTATTTCTATCACGTCCGCTGTATCTTCTAAAATCCCAGCTCTTCATTTTACTCCCACTGCACCTAGTATCACAGGGGGGGGGACTAATAGAGCTTCAAGCTTCAAAGACATTTCGAAATATTTTGTGTTGCGCCAATCTATTAATTACATGCCGAACTCGAACGAAGAACACTGTCTCAATTGTGAGACCAAACCCAATTGGTATTTACTAGAGTTTGATCAGTTTGACACAAGACAACCCTGAAGAAGCTACAAGTTAGGACTGAACCCGCTAATCTTACCAATTCTTAATTTCAACCTCAGATATTTACCAAGACTAGATTAGATTGGCACAAGAGCGAGGATAAGCAAGATTGTGCAACCTTCCCCGAAAATCAGCATTCAATTTCTTTGACTGGGTTTGAATGCTAGCCACTGACACTGATGTGAATTATGCAACAGCCTTCGGGATGAAACAGACACAATTTGCGATTGACATTGATATTGAATGAATAAGGTACAAGGTCATGGGGCGAAATAGAATTACGATGATTGTATTAAACTAATCAACTAAATCATATGCCTTGAAAATCGGAATTCTATATTTTTACCTAGGATCGAACGAGAAACATTGCAAGTCAGGTAACTATCTTAACCGCGTATTAAACCCAGTACTTAACTGGTGTTCTCACTGTCATTAAGTCGTAGGAAAAGTGATTACAGAGATTGCTTTCTTCATAATGTTCGGCGCGGCCTATAAATGGCAGGAAGTGTCGCCTGGTAAATAAGTTTGGCTGATAACAGAAGACACTCGAACGTGTGGCATTTTAGTGAAATAAATCCTTCTCCTTTCTTCTAAGCATTACCTGTCTTTCTCTCATCTTCTTCACTCTTGCTCCCGAAGAGTTTATTTCACTAGACCATCTTCTAATTCTCTATGCCTTTCTCATATGATATCTGCAAGAAGACATCTCTCTTCATTATATATATATATATATATATATATATATATATATATATATATATATATATATATATATATATCAGTGTCTGTTCAGTATCTATCTATCTATCTATCTATCTATCTATCTATCTATCTATCTATCTATCTATCTATCCCTGTCTGTTCAGTATCTATCTATCTATCTATCTATCTATCTATCTATCTATCTATCTCAGTCTGTTTATATCTATCTATCTGTGTATACGGGAAGATGATACTTGAATGCAATAGTGCACCTGTCATACTGCAATAGTTAAGTAATTTGTCTCACGAAGACTTTGCAAATGTAACGAGTCTGTCATCGTTTTATCATATATATTTGATTCTGTTCATATCTATCTCAGTCTAATCATATATATATATCTAATGTCTTTTCATATCTATTTCATTCGTCTTTATCTGTATATATATATATATATACACACATATATATATATATATATATTTCTCTCAGTCTAATAATATCTATCTATATCAGTCTGTTCATATCTATCTAGCTGTCTATTTATCGCAGTCTGTTCATACCTATGTATGAATGTATGTATGTATCTTATCATACGCTGTTCAGTGTTCAATTTCGTAATATCTTCCTAGTCAAACTGAAATATACACAACATATGGCACATGCTGACATTCGCATTTCTCTTGGTGTATAGTGTAAGCAGATGTGTGGTGCATTTCTAGTATTTTCTAATCAACCGACTGTAACTAGTAACATAACTAACTGCATCAATTATGTGGTGCATTGCTATGAAACAGAATCTGTCTTATTGTGAATATGGCAATACAGATGAGGATATCAGTCCGAACAATGTAAATAATGTAAATAACTATATCAGACTGTTTATATCTATCTATCTATCTATCTATCTATCTATCTATCTATCTATCTATGTCTGTTCAGTATCTATCTATCTATATATCTGTGTATACGGGAAGATGATACTTAAATGCAATAGTGCACCTGCCATAATTACGTAATTTCCAGCGACTTTTTATATATATTTGATTCTGTTCACATATTAAGCTGTACATATATATATATCTATTTTTCTCTCTCAGGTCTCTATCTATTCTTAACTGTCTTGTTCTGTTCATGTATATCTCAGTCTCTTGATATCTACCTATTATGTCAATTCTTTCATATCTTTCTCTGTTCGTATCGAAATATCTGTCTAGATGGTTGTACCAGAGGATTTGGGTGTACTTGTATTGTTCGCACAGCAAATCTCTCACTCACAAAATTTCTGTTCATCATAGTTGTAGTATTAACTACAGGTGGGATCAGTGGGTGTTGAACAAGCACAAATGTGCCTGAGTGGGCGTCTACAAGAGGAATTGCCCAGCAGATATTTGTGCACAGAAAACGGGTAGCCGGACATTGTTATATATCTCAGTCTGTTCATATATATGTATCTCAAGCTAATTATATGTCAGTCTCTTCTTATCTACCTCATACTGATCATATATATATATATATATATATATATATATATATATATATATATATATATATATATATATATATATATATATAAACATGCGCGGTATTTATTTGAAAGTGCTCAATATCAGTGATAAGACTAACATATTCAGTTGTATGGATATGAGATGGTGACCCTGGCTTACACGCTTTTGAGATCATTAAACAAAATCTGATGATCACAAAAGCGTGAAACCCAGGGTCACAAACTCCTATCCATACAACTATATATATATATATATATATATATATATATATATATGTGTGTGTGTGTGTGTGTGTGTGTGTGTGTATTATGAAATGGATTAAGTCCGACAAGAACGTTATTTTAATACATACAATTTATTTAAGTAAATGTTTTTATACCGGCGTGAATGTTCAAGAAATTCCGTGGAATATATGCGTTCTACAACAGGAATCGAACCTGTATTCTATTTGGAACCGTCATTTCTTCTGGCGTGCTATGCCATTTCGCTATAGAGAAGTGTCCGGTTAGCAGAGTCCAAATTACTGTTTATAAACAACAAATCTTTGACACTCTTTCCCGAACGGTCATATCCGTTCAGGAAACGAACGTTAACATAAAACATTGACATCATATTATGAAATGGATTAAGTCTGACAATTATTTAATATATTTTTTGTTTATACGTTATTTTAATAGATGCAATTTATTTAGATAAATGTTCTGTTTTGTTTTTGTTTTTGTTTTTTTATTAAACAGTATTAATTACATTTACCGTTCTGCAGCGAGAAAAAGGGGAATTTGTAAATAGTGACTATTAGTGCTGTTGATGCAAGACTCTTCGTTAAGACGAATTGACTTCTCCGATCACTGGTGTGTTTGTCTTCATCCCTACCGTGCCCCAATGGTAAATTCTCCGACTGATACCAAATCAGTTGGATTTCGACCCCGGCCTGAGGTAATCGGATGTCTAGCTACACTAATGAGTTGTGAAACTGTCTGTCTGTGGATGACAATATATATATATATATATATATATATATATATATATTATTGATGAAAAGTTTGGGACCACCCTGAATTGTTTCTCTAAGTTCATAAAAAAGGCTAATTTTGCTAATTTTGCATATTTCTACAAAAAAGTAGGAACTATAATGCCTTTATCCTGCAAATTTTCATAATTTTACTGTATTGAAAAAATTATTAATATTATTGTTATCATTATTGTTGTCGTTGTTGTTGATGGTGTTGTTGTTTTTTGTTTTGTATCTGTAATCATTGTTATTGTTACTGTTATTATTCTTGTCGTTATTATTATTATTGTTATTATTGTTGTTATTATTACTATTATTCCTGTTTCCTTATTATTATTATTATTATTTTCTTTGATTTCTGGCGTTTACACATTTCTTTCCAGGTCCCCACCAGGGACCTAAGGTTAGAAATGGCGTCCTGACACTTTCCACTGACAAAAAAAAAATAATTAAATTACATAGATAGAGCCCTTCGTAAGGTGTGGGCTGTACTTGTCAGAACAATTTTTTGTATCTCCTTGAGGCATGGACTTCCAGGAATCCTTTCAATTAGTCTACTGCAATCTTTGCCAACCAAACCTAGGGCTCCAACTACAACAGAGATTGTTGATGTTCCCATATGCCACATTTTCGAGATTTCTATTTCAAGGTCCTTGTATTTTGACAACTTTTTGAATATCTTCAAAGATACATTGCAGTCAGCAGAGACTGCCATATTATTATTATTATTATTATTATTATTATTATTATTATATTTCATGCATTTCAATGTTTGTTTACGCAAGCTATTTGGTCATTCTTGGGGACTGAATGAGGGCAACTTCCCTTAAATGTGTATCTCTGTATCCTCGCAGATTAGGACGGGATGTGTATATTTTCAACAATACTCCTCAGATTTCAAAGTCACAGTCCCAACTGAACTCACATATTATTATTATTAGTAGTAGTAGTAGTAGTAATAGTAGTAATATTAGTACGGGTAAACACTACATTACACTCTTATACACCTATGGATCGTCATTTCTGCTGAAGACCGATATATCTGTGCGTTCTACCTAGAATCAGAATTCAACATCAATTCCACTTTTTCTGACTTTTTTTTCGAACAATGGTGCGTTTACAGCGCTTTGTTTCTGTCTTCAGGAATTCTACGACTCAGCAATGAGGCGTGTCTCGCTTCGAAGATCCCAACTCCACGACAGTATGTTCCCCATTATATATCAAACAGGATTGTTGTCATATTTTGACGCTTGAGGGGCACTGATTACGGAGGCAAGTGTTTGTCCTTTGCCCACATTTACGTACTGACATTCACATACTTAGGAGACAAATAAATACCAGAATCAGTGCGTAGTATCTGTGCGCTCCGTGGAATGTATTACACACAAAATTATTTAACCATATGAATACACATGAATTTGATACAATTTTTTTTTTATTTTACTTTATTTTTTTATTTTTTATTTTTTTATTTTATGGGTGCGAGGAACAGACAACTCCGATGAAAGGTAATTTGTCTTGGAGAAGAAAAATTGAAATAAAATCAATAGACAAATGAGTGATCGAATTTCTGTTATCTCTCCTAAACCTTCTTCCACCATCCATTTATTCTAGCTTGTTCTACTTTATTAGCCATGTCCCTTCAGGACGTAGGTGATAATGACTCTCCACATTTTCCTATCCTTTGTAGCTCTTAATAAATTTTGTCTTTTTTTTTATCTCCCCTAAAACGTCTTCCACCATCTTTTTACTCAAGCTCACTAAGTAGGTTATACGTTATTTTCCTCTGTCCTTCTTGCCTTCAATCCGTCCTGTGAGTATCAAATTTTTCAAGCCCTCTTTCCTCATTTGTACCCTAGAAATTTCAACTTTCGCTTCCTGATGTTAGCTTATGGGTTGTTTTCCACTGACCCTATAAACTTCAATCTGTCCTGTAAGTATCAAATTGTGCCCTAGACATTTTTAGTGTCTCTTCCGGGTGTTAAATATATATGTTGTTTTTGTATCCATTTCTCTAAACCATTTTCATTGTTCACATGTTGTGTCCATTTTATTCCCAGCATCCTTTTTTTAGACACATTTCTGTTGCTTCAAGTCTCTTCTTCATCTCTGAGACAATTATCCAGCATTCATTACCATATAAGAGGACTAATATTACATAGCAGTCTAGTACCTTTTTCTTTAGCTTTACCAAAAATGAGATCACTTAGAGAGATTTTCGACTGCTAATTGTACCAAACCGCTTAAAATGCAACTGAAAATAGTTATGCAGTTCTTCGTTTGAAGACGATCAGAAAATATTTCACAGCAATTATAATCGGGACGAATGCAAGGATATCGATATGCCATGAATAATAATAAAAGTGTAATGTTATCGTTGGTAATACTAGGAGTTAATCTCTTACACGAGTTCGAATTCCAGTCGTGCCCGTTACCTTTACTTACGTTCAAATACCCATTGGAAAAAGTAACGGTTATATAGTAGAAATTCTATCTGGAAAAATCATTGTTATCCTCAAGAAAATTGTTAAAGAAATAGCAACTCGCAAAAAAATAATTATTCTTATGATCCAAATATATGTTCCGTCTTTAAAGCATCCACAAAGGATTGATAAAAAAAAACAGTTAATTATTTTTTACGTCTTACCCTTTTTCGTTCGACCTCTTTTGTTCGACCTCTTTCTCTCTCTTTTGAAACTGTCTTCTTTTTCTTCAATCAATTCAGTTTCTTCTTTCTAAGCAGCCATTTATTTCACTCTTTCTATTATTTTTTACTTCTCTGCCATTTTATCCCAATCCTTCCCGGCAGCCTTCATTTCTCCTTCTCCCCATTTTCCGTTCTCATGCTCTATCAAAAACCCCACCCAGCCCTGACAATATTTTCGCTCTTCACTTCACGAAATAAGAATCAGTTCCACAATTCTTCGCAAAACTTCAGTTGTCTTCCTAACACGTCGACCGCACCTGTTGTACACATATGCGGACCAAACAAGCCTGTTCTTCAAACACCACCGTCAAGTGAGCGAATCATCTATTAAACTTATAACAAAACTTTCCATTATTGACGCTACTCTGTCTTCTCCGACCACACTCCTGGAATTTCAGTATGTCAGGTTTTATTCCCTTTTCTTTAATTTAACTACTTCCAACTTTTATTTTTCCATTACGTTTCGTAAACATCTTATTTCGTACGGAACCAATGTCACTTACGCTCCTGCTAATTTGTCAGACGGGATGGTGCACAATAAAGTGTCCAACACTCAGTCAAGGTTTACAATAGGTGTAACAGAATTTCTTTTATTGTTGCTATTACCTGGGTACGTAAATTACTTTTCGGGGAGTGGTTTTATTAAGTGCTTATTCACCCACTCTCTTTTCAATCAAGCGCTGTAGCATGCGAAACATAATCTTCAATTTATCACAATGATTTAAAGGAGCACAGGGAGAAGTGGTTTCATGACTTTTCCGAGCATTGTACAACAGAATTTGCAGTCGAAATTTAGGATGTTCCTAACTGGCACTATTGATCAATGTACAAATACAGGTACAAATTCAGAATTTTGGATTCTGATTTTCCTTTTACCTGAATGGCACGCAACATTATTTTCCAAGCGACATTTATTTGTATTTGGTCTCGTGCCATAATAAACTAAGGCGCCATGAAGATGTATACTGGTTGGACTATGGACGGCCTGAAGTAGACATGTATATTGAACGCATGCATTTCTCAAGGAAATTTGTACAAAGTGAAGACAAAATTATTTAATGTATATATAGATGAATAAATAAAAAAGAAAAACTTATCTTAGCCGACGCGTTTGGTTTTCTGAGGGAATTATCAACGCAAATGTCATTTGCCTTGAGAACCAAACGTGTTAACTAAGATAAGTTTTCTTTTAGTCTTTATTCATATTCTCCTTTTACATATATAGTCTACCTAAAATTTTACACACACATACCTATATATATATATATATATATATATATATATATATATATATATATATATATATATATATATATATATATATATATATATATATAATTATTTATTCGAAAATTATAACATAAATATATTATAAAATCACTACAAAAATAACCATTTTGTTTCAACACTTCTGGTGTCTTATCAAGTGATAGTGTTGGATATAGAAGTTCTTTCGACGAATTGAAGGGCGAATACAAGAAGTCTTTTATACCATAAGAGTTTCTGGTGAAATCAATTGACAAGATTCCTCGTCGGTTCGAGAATCTGCTAACGAAATCTGGTCTCCATATTGAATGTTAAATAAAATTTCATACTAAAAGCTTTCCTCTCATATTTATTTCTTGTAAAATTATAATTAATAAATAGATTATAAGTATTATAAAATGGGAAATTATTTTAAATCACCCTGTATTACTATATATATTTGGATAAAAATATATTTGTACAACGATTATATTTTGATAAGAAATACTTTCCATCGTTTTCTCAATATTTATACCTTATACTTTTAGGTAAAACGAAAAAGCAATACAAAACCAAACGAATATATGTATGGAACAGAAAATGATCCATTTTCAACCGAAATGTAAAGAGTACCACTGTCTTGCAAAATTATTACCTTTACAGACATTTACTGTCAAACTCTAATCACCAATGTTGTGCGGTTTGCTAATTAAACTACTGACTATTAAAAAAACATTAGATATTGTTATGAATAATTAAGAGTGGTCTCCCCTTGTTTTGTTACTCTCCTCTCTGAGAGATTTATTTCTGTTTACTGGGAATATAAAAGGACAGTATACGCGAGCCTTGTATTCTTAGTTGTAGAAACCTTTCTTAAAGCCTAAACCTGCATTCTTTTATCATTAGAGTTATGTTGACTGAAATGTATAAAATAACATTTAAAGGTTTGGAGTAACGTAAAAATGATTTTGGTTGAAAAACGTTATTTTTAAAAGCTCTCAGCATTATTATTATTATTGAAAAACATGTTAATCATTTTCTTTCGCTCCCTTCTGCCATCTTCAGGCAACTTCGCAGTTATAACCTCCAAGAAACTTTATTTTCCAACATAGAAATGCTCTATGTTCCTTCTGCGGTCTTTTAGGGGATTTTTTTAAGCAAGGGTATTCTGCTTTCAATAAAGAACTGCTTGAAGTTTCTTTTGCAGTCACCCAGGGAATTGTATGTGTTGTAACTTCACTTTAGATTTAATTTCTAATGTTACAGGGAAAATAACCGGTAAAGATTCTTGATGTTGAGAAATATCTTTAATACGGAAGAAAAACAAAAATACACTAACGGATTACAATTAATTGGAAACTGTACCCAGTGAAACTATCAAGCGGTACACTGACATAATTGTTATCCTGTCAAGAGAGTTATCAAGGGCGATAACTTTTGTTTGACTAGGGAGACTAGTTTCCTAACAGTATATTATTTACATAGAGAATATATTGTAGACGGAAATTCTTGTTAATCCGAGGTTCTAATATCAAGTGAATACAATAAACGAATGACAATTTCCCCGATAAGCCCAACGAAATTGTTTTCACCAAACAATCGCGCATTCCTGTCTTGCGTTATCCTGATTGAATATTACAGTCTTTCGGTTAAGAAATTATGAATACTTTTCATCGATTGCTGCCTTCAATATTAATTTCAATCAAAAGCGTTTGGTTCGTTGCAAGGCACTCATATTAGAGAAAATTATTCGAATCCCATTATATGCAAAGCATTATGTTTTTCTTTTCTTTTCTTTTTCCGATATAGAGTGCCGGTCTTTATTTAGATGCACTTCGTTAAATTTCCGCACCATCTCTTGCGTTTTATGCTATAATAAAAGATAAACATATAAAAAATATCTCAAGAAAGTGTGTTTACATTAGACTGCTTCTCTCTCTCGTTTCTTCAGTCTTTTCTGCCAATGAACAAAAGATATGCCAATATTGACAAAAGTTGTATTTAAATACACGCTGATATGACAGCTGTCACGATAAAATAAAAAATAATTAAAACTAGACATCGCTAATTAGATCTAAAGACAAAACAACACAATTCTTGGAATGCACAATATTTTTGTAGAGCTCTCTCGCAACCAAACAAGTTAACAAGTGAGAAATATTCCAATATCTCTTCAGGACGATTATTTGACTTAATACAATAATTCCTGTCAAACCGTGAAATGAATTTAGTCCTAAATGAGTTCTCCTTCTGCTTGTTTATCAAGAACGACGGTGTTCCCAAAGGCTCCCCCTTGGATTCCCAGTCTTCATAAACGATCTTCCCGATGTCATCAGTTCCCAAGTAGGCATCTACGCGGACGACACTACTGTTTACTCTTGCCTCGATAGTTAAACTGGTATTGTTGATAAAACTAACATGGCTGCTGATCTGGAAAAGGACCTCCAATCTGTGGTTGAATTTTATAAGGAAATGGCTTGTAAACTTCAATGCCTCCAAAACGAAACTGTTCTCATTTACCCACAACAGAGAACCCTCCCTGCCTCCCATCAGAATGGCTAATGCCCAACTCCACGAGAGAACTTCATTCAACCTGCCTAGTCTCATGCTGTTCGCTGATATGAGGTGGAACAAATACATAAACCCAATAGCTTCATCTACCGCAAGGAAAGTTGGTTCTCTGTGTCGTGCCAAAATTTTTTTCTCGTTTGAATCCATCCTTCAAATCTATAAATCAACCATCTGCCCTTGCATGGAATATTGCTGTCATATATCGTCAGATGCCCCCGCTATACGTCTTGAGATCCTTGAAAAACTCCAGAGATGGATATGCAATGTGATAGGTCCTGATCTGGCATCTCGGCTACAGTCACTTTCTCACAGACGTGCCGTAGCTTCCCTCTGTCTTTCCTATAAGTATTTTCACGGCAACTGTTCCGACGAGTAGCTTTCTCTGGTTCCCAGACTACATGAATTTAAATGAGCTACTAGGCTGGCATCTCGGTCCCATCCTTTCACTGTCAAAACGGTTAAGTGTAACCGTCTCTTCGCAAACAGCTTCTTCCCTTGCACTTCCCGTCTGTGGAACTCCCATCCTTTTGCTTACTTCCCCGATAACTATAATCTTCAAATATTCAACTGTAATGTCAATCGACATCTTGTGATACCTTGATCTTGTTCTCCGTTCTTCTCTGTATCCTTTCCTCAAACACGCCTCTTTACTCTTGTTCTCAATCCTCTGTAACCCTTTGCGTGGTAGTGGTACTCTCACCTTGCTTGGCGTGAAATGCTTTTAAAAAAGTCCGTTCAACTGAATCTGTAAAAAAAAACTACAATATTGGCAAAGAGCATTGTTTTTTTGTCGACCAATAAAGAAACTTTGAGTATTTGTAAAAAAAAAAAAAGACAGACGAATTTTAAAGCTTGTAATGTAGCTTTATTGAATGTAATTTGACCTCTGCCCATATCTGAGCTTCGACCATTATATTTATATGTATAGTACAGTAGTTCGAGTAGGGGTGCTAAAAGAAGAGTAAGTATAAAAAAAAGGGCGGGGCTAACAAAATATCTTGCGACAATGACTCGGCTAAGTTCGGGAATCACTTATTCTATTTTAATATGGGTTGGGCTGACAAGGCTTTTACAAATTGGGAGAGATGTTTTTAATTTTATGAAAAGTGCTTAGACGAAATACATTCCTAAGTTACACCAGTTTTAAGCATTACGGCCAAGACCTACCATACCACGCACATTGCAGCGAAACAGCCCCTTTTCCTTCGTATTCCATTGGTGAGCTCGTAAGGTTCACACGAGCAGATTTTTCACACGAACCATTGCTTTGTGGAACCGACTCCCAAGAGGATGCTTCTTCGATCACTAGATTCTTAACCTGTTCAAATCGAGAGTTAACTCTCATCTTCTCCGCGTATCTCCATAAATAGTAACTCATACTCTGAGTGGCTCTTGGGCATTGTACAGAACGAACATCATTGTCAAAAGAATATATTCAACATATAGGCGATTATGTATTTCTACGGCTTTCTTTTCTTTTTTTATTATCTCTGAATAGTCTTCACCTCGTGAGAATATATGCTGTCTTCTTCCCTGTTGTGAATTCAACGTAAACCTTCTAGAGTGGACACCGTCTAATTTTAAAAAACCCTGTATCTCGGCTATTGATTCATGCCTTTTCTAGTGGCTTTAGTGTGAAGTGAATGCATCAAAACTTTAATCTGGCACGCCTATTTCACTTTTTTTATGCAAATAACCGTCACGCTACCTGTCCATTCTGACTGGCCATGAATTTAAAGACCGTTTTTTTTCACTCAGCACATCGCAATGTCCACATTTTCTGAATTTTATTGAAGAAACTCTTTTCTCTTTTCTTTTTTACTTTCAGCTGAAGTCTAAACCAGCCTTTCAGAATAGAACCCTTCGAATTTGTGCCGTTTCTGTATTTAAACAAACACCGCGCGGTTGATAAACACGGAGACATATTATATCTACCAGCTTTCAAAGACGAATAAATGTCTGCGAATCATACAAATTATTTTTTTTTTTTTGAATGCTATTTCGATTTTACAGTGAAAAAAGGCTGGTTCCTTCTTCCATAAAACATCAATGAATATATTGCGATGATTCTAACCGTCCCGCTACGAAAGGCAATTTTATGCTCTAAAGTGTTTGGCGAATGGCAAGTTATTCGATTTATGTTTTGGTGTTATTAAATCTTTTCGAACCGCCTCATCACTAATAATTGATATAATGCTTTCTTTGACAAAGTCTGAGTAGCTGAATAGCCAATCATATCCAAGAAATAATTATTAAGACTTAATCTAAAAGAAGTACTCGTTTTCAGCTACCTCCTGGGTCCTTTCTCTCAACCGACTGTATAGAATTCAAGCACTGAAAATCTTCTTTCATAATTTTTTCCAAAGTTTACCATTACTATGTTGCAACAATATCCAGTACAAGAAGTATAGTCTTTGAGTATTCCGATATGTCTCCAGTTTTAACATTCTTTGGTCGTCTTCTAAAGAATGGAGATAACATCGCCGGGCTAGAACTAGATGAGTTTGGATATCTCTTTTTATTGCCTTCTTAGATTAGCTGAACAAGATAGACAGTGTATTTGTAGTCAGCAAGGGATCAGGATGTAAATATACGATCTCCGATTGCATACTTTCTTTTTGAAGAAAGATTCTTTCAACGGCACAAAACAGCTGCTAAGATGGAATATGTTCCCGAAGCAAACCCGGGAAATTAGAGGACCGGGGTTCGAATTCCAGTCTAGTTCATTATATTCACATACTCTTCACATACCCTTGGAAAAAGATATGAAACTATCTCTTCCACTTCCTCAGCTATGGGTTAAATAATACAACTTGTGTCTGGAAAAATCATTGTTATCTGCAAAAAAATTCTTTTCATCATTCATGCAGTCAATGTTTTCTTTCAATATTATATTTCCTAACACTATTTACATTATTCGGACTATTATATTTTCGCCATGTTTATTACAACGTTTTGGCCGTTGTACGCTCCGGCCTTCTACAATGGTTGGGGTGTCGAACTGAACCCTTTATTTCGCTCACTGGGGTAGACAGTTCTAGTTCCACGTGCCATGTCTAATGTATGTCAGTTATTAGTTATCTCCTGTTAATTCCCCTCTCCAAGTTCTCCACTGCCTTAACCAGTTATTGAACTAGATGGGTCCTGTCACTCGATCTAACCAACACCTTTATCCACTGTGCCATTGTGTCCTTGAGGACATCTGTGTATGAATTTATGGGCATTATAAACCTAATGTCTCAGCAACCATTTTTTACCAGAGTTCATATTGAAATTTTTGCTGTTATCATTACATGTTTTTACCAGAGCTCATATTGCAACTTCTGTTGTTATTATTGCTTTCTCTGGCACTCCTTATTACTGGTTCCCATATTGTATTCATTTCTATGCTTGGTCGGCTCAGGAGATATTTGTGGCCTAGCATATGTGTTTATTCCTTAAGTTTACGAATTTTCCAATGGTGTCCCTTGTCTATGATCTCAACCTGATCCCACAGAAGGCGGTGATCTCCCTTCTCTCTCCATATGTGGTCAGCCACGCCTGATTTTTCCTCTACCCCTCGTGTTACAGCTTTCTGGTGTTCTTGAAGCCTTACCTTAAAACATTCCAAAAACCTGAAGAAGACCGAAGCGTACAAAATTCTTTTCAGTATCCACTTGCAAAAAGATCATTATTCTTATCATAAAAATATGTTTCGTCTTGATAAGCTGTAAAAAAAATAAATCAGTCTATCCATGCCAAACCAATCGTTGAGTACCTTGTTCTCTCCAAGTTAAGGATTCTGAGAAGTGGAAACTCATTCACGAGCCCCACCACAATACAAACGATGTGTCATGGGTGTCATTCTTAATCTCTGTTATGTTCTCATATTTTTGTTAGGCATAGGTCTGTTATCTCCTCGGCGTCAATATTGCTTGATGCTAGCAAGGGGATAGTGTCTACATAAGCGATAAGCGTAGCCAAGTCGATTCACTCTTAGTCTGCGCAGAATGGTTTCAACGCAAAAATATAAACAACCGTGACATTAAATAGTCAAATATTTCAATATCCTCCCCCCCCCGTTTACACTGATATCAGAAAATGATTCCTGTTATTAAGTGAAATTAAATGAGACCATCTTGCCGAATGATTTGTTTAATATAAACGGATCAGCACAGATTTTGATCTTCCTTATCAAATAATAGTTCGACTCCTTGAAGCATAAATTTGATTTAGTGTCACTTGACCTACAGTCTGCATCAGAATGAATAGGATTCTTGCAGAAATATGTAACTTCTTACTTGCATCCTAAAGTTGTTTATGTTATCTCCCATAATGCTTATCTATTTACAACAGCTTTAGCATATATCGGGAAATTTTCTTAGGGAATACATCAATGGGACAACTAGTCTTTGAGAATTATTGCTAGAAGACAGACAAACGTATGTCAGCGTCCCAGCATAATTAGTATGATAGTTTATCAGTTCTGGAATAAATCAACTCTGAAAATAGACTCTTGAAGCTAGCAGCTTTCGTTTTTGTACATTGAGGGAAAATGATCTAACAGACATAAAACTGACTTGAATTCTAGAACAGGTTCCCTGATTAAAAATTCGCGAAATTATTTAAATATTCACCATTCGTAGTCGTATTTTCTCTAGTAATGGTAGGTATATATTATAGTAATAAATAAAATATAAGTGAAAATATATTTCTTAATCGTTATTATTATTGTGACATCTCTCATTACTTGACATCTCTTGATACTGCGCTGTCTAATCTGTAAGATAACATTTAAAATATATAACAGCTAAAACATATTTATAACATCTAAAAAAAACTGCTTCACTTAAAATTGTTATGTTACAGAATAACGTTATATTGAGATATACAATCATTGTTTTGTATTTACATACATATATATATTTGTGTATTTAGGCAGCAATCCTTCTTTCATGCACATTTCATTGAATACGACAGACAAGGTGCTTTGATTTAGTTTTTTATACAATTTCTCATGCGATTAAATAATTATGTTTTTTTTTTCTTTTCGGGTGATAAATTATATAAAAACTATCCGAATGTTCTTTTTATCCGAGCGCTTTTGGCTATACATTTAGCCATTTTCAAGGATTAAATATTTTAACTGTTAAATAAGAAATAGTTTGTTGTATGTATGTTTTATAAAATGTTTTCATTTTTCAGAACACGGTCAAGATATTGTGTCCATGTTGATTTCTTACTGATGCAGCACATTCGGTCACTTACAACCCTAAGACTCGTGACGTTAGTGATTTGTTAGTCTTTGTTGGAATAAGTCCTCTTACCTATTCATTCTTCAAAGAACATATACGCACTAATTTTATATACTTGATATTGTTGTAATTATGATCTTAACATATACCAGGCTGCATATGATTACTTTCAAAAGGACTACCACTGTGCTTGCAGAAATAGGTCTGTAGTAAAGCCTAGTCTGTTAATTGTGTGCAGGAGAGGAGGAATGTTCATTAATCAATTCTTGCTTGTTTTGAACCTTGGCGGCCTTCAAGAGATTAAATGCTGCCACTGAACACTAAAAGACGCTTACCTTATAGTAAAAGCAAGAATTTGGAATATGGGAATCTGCCAGTGAACTTCGTTTTTCCACCTTCAAAGCTGTTGTTTCTATAACATCAGGACTTTCGAATATTTCGTGCTGTCGAGATATTTAATCCTCGTCGAAACGCACGCGTACGGTTTTACACAACTGAGATGACCTAAATACCAGAAAGAATAACACTTGTATATGATTTGTCTTGATTGAATTACACGTCTACTGTGCCCGGAGGGGGGTAGCAAGAAAATATGGGTAGCAGTATAGGGTACTGCAATGGCTATCAGCAAAGTAAACCAAGTTCGAATTCCGACTGAAGCTTGTTAGATGACAATACATAGGAAAAAAATCTAAAACTCTTACCTCACTTTACCATCGCCAGAAAGGCTCTCATCTCTGGCATACCACGATCATTGGTTTGACAAAAACGTTCTGTAAGCATTTAGTCTATATAATTCGAATTCGTTATAATAATGATATTATCAGTATTATCATCAGTTCCATAACTGGCTGTGTGTCGTAGAGTTGTAGTATACCTGAGCAGATGATCAATAATCTATGATGAAAGGTAGGGAGGTATCAGTCATTTGTAGAAGAAAGGTAGACCTGGCGGAGACTATCCATCTCCAGCTGAAACTACAGCTGATAAATACAAGCAGAGCGCGTTAGATTTGTTCGTTTACTTCGAAGAAAAAATGATTTTTTCTTAACTAAAGTTTTTTTATTTATTTTGGATATTGCTATGAAGAAACATTTTTTTTCAGACTGCTATCACTCCAAGCAAAGCAGTACACGGAAAGGTTTACAGTGTGTGGAGGAAGTAGGAACAGAGACATTAGTAATGTGGAGAAAGATAAAAGAGCAATCAGGAAGACAGTAGATAGCGATTGAGATTGCATTTAAATTTTTGCAGATTAAAGATGGCTGAAAAGCATGGAACTAGAAGTGTGTTCCACAAGGGAGAAGAGCGAGAAAAGGAACTATAAGCATAGAATTTAAGGTTACATCTGGCCAGCACATCTCTAAATTGGTGAGATCTCGCCACCAGTCTAGTATTGCTCTTAAATTCATTAATTGCTGGTGTTCCCAGGTCCACCCTGATCTGGGGTGGTAGCACCTGTTAGGGTCCCAGCGATGGGCAAATAATTAACACTCAGCCTATATCCGCGTCCTGGGTATGACAATAAACTACATCCACGTCATGGGTATGACGATGAACTACATCTGCGTCCAGGGTATGACGATGAACTACGTCCAACATGAAGGCCTCTGATAATGTTTTTGAAAAAATAGTGTTGCCAGCTCTGCGTTTTTTGAAAAAAATATTATTGCCAGCTATACGTTTTGGAAAAAAATGATATTGCCAGCTATACGTTTTGGAAAAAAAGAAATAATAATAATATTACTAGCTATACGTTTTTGAAAAAGTGGTATTACCAGCTGTGCGTTTTTGGAAAAATAAAATTACCAGCTATACATTTTTGAGAAAATATATTACCAGAAATAGATTTTTGCCGTAAAACAAAACAAACCAAACCAAACAGAACCAATAATATTGCTGATTCTTCTTTGGATCTTATCAAGGATCTCTAAGAAAATAGCAAAGGCACTGGACCATATATGGCAACAGTATTCTAACCATAGACTTATAGATATATAAGAATGATTCTGTAGAGAAAAATTGTCTCGCCCGACACAGTGAACTGACTTTCTTGGCAGCTGACCTAGCAATGAATTTAATATAGTTTTTTTCACTTCATATCATTTGAGAATGTTAGCCCGAGAAGGCGCAATGAGCCACTTTCCTGGTGGTTAGCATCAGTAATGCTGATGGAGGTCAAAGAAGGGTCTCTCAGATCATTAATGGAGAAAGGTTTAGTTTTGGGGGCGTTAAAATAGACAAACCATCTTTTGCCACAGTTAACGACAGTCGTGAGTTCGTTTTGGATATCAGAATGATCAGCTTTACTATCGAGGCAGGAGTAAATGGTACCTCCTCAGCGTAGATGCCAAATTGAGAGCTAATGTCATTGGGAAGGTCGTTAATGAAGATTAAAATAGAGAAGCCTGTTGCTCAGTTTGACTAGGGAAATGAGTAGGGAAGTCAATGATTTGAGTGAGGGATTGAGCAATGGAAAAATTTAACATCTGTATACTGGCAACATCAGTAGCTTTTAGAATGTTTCAGTCATGTATCATGGTGAACATTAAAGTCACCAAAGACACAAATTCACAGATGAATGGAGAGAAAGTGCCTTTTCTATACTGTCAGCTATTGTGTCTAATATACTGCAGTCTTGGGAAGAGGGGGAGTGAGGAAAAAGAGATAGCTGAGATTTTAGTAGCGAAAGTCAAAAGCACATGAAAGAGTAGTCAGTGGCCTTGAGAGACAATTTCCTGCCCATTGGAAGATTACCCTGGATGTAAATATCAAGGCCATGCATGTGAAATAGTGGTTCCTTTGTGTTATGGCGGCTGAGCATGATGGTTTGAACCATGAGAGGATTGCATTTTCATCTGGTATTTCCGAGAAGGGGTGAAAGCCTCTATGACGGCTTTGACCCAAGATGAAACCTCAATGGTGTAATTTTCGATTGTGATTTGGAAAACGTCAGTCCAAGAGTCGTCACGAAGAAAATCCTGGAATCATCATGCTGGTAATGGAATGAGGTCTTATTGATCGTGGTGGGGTGGTGGCTGTTTAATGGATGCTTGGAGGGAGATATCAATTGCTACCATAGAGTGGTCCAAATTGCCAAGAGAGCAGTACTGGGAAGGTCGGTAAAAGTGAGGAGAGGAGGTAAGAAATAGATCCAGTAGAGAATCCTGTTGCTCGGTTTGGCAAGGGAAACGAGTAGGGAAGTACATGATGTGTGAGAAATTGGGCAATGGAAAAATTTAATGTCTTTATACTGGTAACATCAGTACCTTTAGAATGGTTCAATCATGTTTCATGGTGAGCATTAAAATCAGCAAAGACAAAGATGTTCGCAGATGGATGGAGAGAAAAAGGCATGTTCTGTACTGTCAACTGTTGCTTCTAATATACTGTAGTTGAGAAGAGGGGGCAACAAATGAAAAAGAGTTAGTTGGCAGATCTTAGTAGTGAAATACGGAAGTACATAAAATAGTAGTTAGCGGTCACGAGAGATAATTCCATGGCCATCGGAAGATTATCCTAGATGTAAACACCAAGGCCTTGCATGTGAAGGCTGGAATATTTTTAACAAATTGAAAGATACCCTAGAAATAATAATTCATTGTTAGCAACAGAAGAATTCAAGTTGGTTTCACAAAGGGGAAAGATATCTGGCAATCGTTTTAGGAGAAAAGATTCTACACTTCAGAAGTTAGAACGGGTACTTCTATTCGAAGTATACGTTCTAACTTCGAATGGAGAAAGAAAGATTGAGGAGGGGAGGCGGTTCTTTGTTAGCTAGTTTAGTTTTAGTTACTCTTGTTGCGATTTTCATAAGATGTGATTTGAAGAGAGAGAAAGAAAAACAAACACCGTAATTGTCATAATCTGTCGTCAATAGCAATACAAAGCAGCCAGTGCGTGGCAAAGAGCAGAGCATAAACTGGTCTCAGAGTTGTTCACCGGAAATATATGAAGGTGCAACTTCCCATGCGCGATATGGTACTGCAGATTCCCCGATATTATGCGACTGTTGATCAGAGCAGCCGCTCTAATCTCTTACCAAAGACTTCAGGCTTCTAACGACCAGTCGGAAGTAACAGCCAGAAAACTGCCAACCCGGTAGCTTCATAATGGAAAGTCACAGCCACTGGTTAGACTCATGACCAAAAAGTAGAGACAGTTTAATCATTTTGGCCCGGGCAGAAGAAAAGAGAGACGACCGGTAAACCATATCCTGATCAGGGAACAAGGAATGAACATCTACTCAATAGACATGGAAAGATGCAGACCGGACTATTTGCCTATCTACTCCTATTAACATGTGGAAAAACACGTGGAATACGAAGGATTTAAGTTATAACTTGTTCTGGTGTTTGGTTTGGTTTATTTTGTTTTACGGCTTTGCAACCTCAGTGGGTTATTTATTTTTTTTGGTGGCAATGTTTTTTTTTCTCAAAAATCTATTTCTGGGAATATTTTTCCTTGAAGAAATCTATAGCTGGTCATATTTTTTGCAAAGAATGTATAGATGTTTGTATTGCTGGTATTTTCATTTTTAAAGCACCGCTGATAATAATTTTTCCTCCAAAAATTATTCCCGGTAATAATATTTTTTTATTAGAAATTATTATTGAGTTTTAACTATTCGCCCATAGCTGAGACCCTAACAGCTGCTACCACCCCGGGTCAGGGTGGACCTGGAAACACCAGCAATTAAGAGGTGGTTCCACGGTCCTCAAAACCTCCTGATCAGAGGCCTGACTGTTGGACATAGTTTATCGTTTTACCCAGGACTTGGATGTGGTTTATCGCCATACCCAGGACGTGGATGTAGTTTATTGTCGTACCGAGGACGAAAGTTCTGATGTCTAATGCCAACTAAAAATGGGATGGCAAGACTTAATACACTCTTATCGCGTCAATTTTCAGCATTGATAAGCAACATTCAGTGGGACTGAAGTAAGAAGTTTGATAATTACTAGCAATGGGGAGAATAAAATACACCTGATAAAATGAAGGATAGGTGAAAATATCACAGCCTAAAGCAACAAAAAACAACAAAAGAAGTTTTAAAAATGATATAAAATTCAAACAATCGCACAGACATTTAAACATCTACAACAAGATGGCACAAGGCAAGGTACATACGAGTTCTACAAATGCTTAATTCAAATCTTGAACTTGGACTTTTTTATGGACAGTACAGACGAACTTATTTTCAATCGTGTTTGGAGAAAAGGTATGGCTGCTCTGGTTTCGGCTTTAAAATATTATCCGTGGGGATCCAAAAATTTTATGAAAACTTAAATTCCACTTTTCTTTTTTACGTACGTGTATAGCAAAAGTTAAAGGAAACATAAAAACAATATGTACATCTTTTGAAACTAAATAATTTGATCGTTTTCTAAACTCGCAGATATTTTGTATGTTTTCAGTGTCTGTGTTATAATTGCTTTTAAGAATCTTAAATACCAAGTGCTCCAAAGAATCTTTTTTAACCATGATTAATTTAAGCAGCTTAAGGAGATGACAAGATAACAGTACAATTAGTTTTTATTTTTAAATCATGAGTGAAAAACAAAAACATTGTAACCATTATTATCGTTTGTCAACCTCATTCAGATAACTACATATTTGTTATTGACGCAGATGATGACTGTTGTTCGAGCACAGATATAAAACCAGGATTGCAAAAAACATGTAGACTGGAAACATGGTTCAGTACAATATCCTTGGTCACATTTGATCTTGAACGGAGTCAAGCTAATTCGAGATCAATACCAGGTGAGAATTAAAATTGTAGCGAACAGGACGCGAAAGCAAGTTAACGCTTCCGTAGCTAAAATAAAATGAACGAAAACGCGTATGTGCACAAGTGACTCACCCAACGTCCGGCTGAAAAATAAAATATAACAAGAAAACATGTCAGCCAATAAAACTTCTCACGCCTAAAGCCAAAAAAAATATAAGATTTCGTCAAGAATCTTTTAAATTTGCCATGCAGGTCAAATCTGCTTTCTCTTCGAATGTCGACATCTATTCTAATACCATAGAGAATTCTACGTCACCAACTTCGGTAATTCTTGAATTCTTAATTAACACATTAAGTTATCTCATGGTTGGCGGTTTTTAAGATTACGCTGTCAACGAGTTATCTCGTGGTTGGCATTTTTTGATACATTTTCATGTGCGGGCACCCAGCAAAGAGTTCACTGGCAGTGATACTTTTAATGTGAAAACAATATTAAAACTTCAGTTGAAACTATAAATCATCTCATGAAAGTTTTTTTATTACCTTATTGGCTATTATAAAGTCGGTGTTTGAGGTCAGATTTCGTAATTGACCTCTAGAGGTCAACATGTTAATAACAATTATCTTTGTTTCCTATTTCAGTGAACTCTTTTTTACAAAATATGTTATCACTTGAACTTTGAAAACCTTTTTGTTTCATTGCTTAAATGGGAATTGAAAATGATTGCGTTATAACATGAACATATTTCTAAGTAATTGATGGATCTTATTTTTAATCTGGCATTATATCTTATTTCTGTAAACGTTATTTTTCTACATACATGTGATTGAGTAGACGCCCTGTTTTTTATGTTTTTCTTTAAACAGTGTAAATGATGTCTATCGACCTACTCATTAGAGAGCCTTAAGAAAGGAATATGTACTCGCCGGTAAAATTCTCATTCCAATCCGATATTCATTTCAGCAGAACACACTTGAGGCACATGTAAGAATAAATCTTTTCAGTCATTATTTCAATGGTCCTGAAATTTATCGAATCTCTTTATAAGCATACATGTTTATAGAAAAATATCAAGAATACATTTTGGGGAAAAAAATTACCAGCGATACATTTTTGTAAGTAAAATCGCTTAATGCTCTCAAGAAAACTGAATTTTGGCATTAAATGACCCATGAGGTGATATGCCGCTAAACTAACAAACCCATCTCTTTTTATCAGCAAAAGTTCGGCATTTACTTCCTTCCACATGGTTGAATGTCTCACACTCTATCTCTACTTAAAACGACCTTTCTACGATTAACTCTTGAACCCAGACATGCCTGTACATTACAAATCACCATATGACAAGTACCTTGAGTGAAGCTGTAACATTCCACTTAAAGCACACGAGTTATAGTTTACTTAGTGGTTGAGATAGTTGTGTACTTACCACTGGCATTAACGGTCGGTATTTAAGCCCAGGTAAGAAGCCTGGATATCGTTTTCGGATTTTCAAAGCAATTACTCTTTCTTTCTTTTTTTATACTTTTATCTTCGGCATTTATTTTCCGTTGTGGTCTGCCGAGTTTAATAGAAAAAAAAGGGGTTTGGTGGCGGCGGAGGCGGCGTCTTTTCTGGCTTCTGTTGGAACACCGGTGTCAGTTTCTCTTCATCCAGATCTGCTTCCCAATCTAAAAAAGATTTTTAAAAAAATGATCAGTAAAAAACAGTTTGTATTTACTTTGCAAATGGGAAAATCTCCAAATTGAAGAATTCCTTTCTCAGATTTGAGCCATAGGGATAAATCTCAAATATACTAAAAGCTGCATTCCTAAGTTTGACACAAGATCATATTTCTCAGGCACTTACTGATGATGAAACACTCAATAAAAAGCCTGTAAGCAATCTTGTTAACTATCGCTCTAGAGCAGGTGACCTAAGATATTTATTCTAGCATAAAATTTCGACAGCATACAATTGAGTAGGAAATTAAAAGTAATGATTTGAGAAATTTGCTAAAACTACTGCAGGCGCTCGAAAAGGATATTGATGTTGATTAAACTGAGGCAAGACCAGAATAGTGACGCACACAACTCAAGACGAAATTAAATACCGGGGGGGGGGGTTAAAAGGGCGGGAGAGGGGTGATAAATGTATTGGTATAAATAAATCATGGTGGTCTACTATTAATGCACTTCAAATACCACCTTTCAATTGAGGATACCAACCACTTAATTAAAAAAAAGAAATATTAATTTATTTTTAATTTCTTTATTATGACCTGTATTATTTATAGGCACAGCAGCCTGTGCATGACCACCGTGCAAGGCACCTTTGAAGATGGACGTAGAAGCGGACGCCAACATAAAAACTGGTGTGGGTTTTTACGTTCTTTGGTATAGACACCAACGCTCCAATGGCAATTGAAACAAAAGTGGTGTGAACACTCCACATTCTGGTAACCTTAATCAGGTCAGTGTACTTTTTAAGCTTTTCAATTTCTATGGGTTTGATATTATGGTCACCAAGGTCAGTTACATCGATGAGGAGGCATTTTCCTGTTGGTTTGTTTTTGTTTTCGCTTTTTTTTTTTTCGGCAACTGTGATGTCTGGTTTGATATTCTGTTTGGAAGTTAAAATCCCAGAATCCCTTGTTAGTTCTTGATCACCTTCTCCAGTTTTTAGCAGTACCATTTCAGTTCGACTTCAATACAGATGAAAAGCCACCTCATCTTGGAGGTGCTTGTAGTCTTTCTTTGGAAACATTCCACAAGCGCTAATCATGCAGCTTACATTTTCAACCTGCTTTGCTACACAACCTGCACTTGTTCGAATCAATTATTTCATAGACGTAGAAAAATCTTGTTCAGGGCTTGGTCTTAGGCGGTTACCAGCTTTGCGTTTCAATTCGTCAACCAATCTCTAGAATCCTTTATCTTAATAATCTTGGTGTTCCTTTCAAACTATCGATGAAGCAGCATCGACTCTCTTGCTTTTAGCTTCCCTTTTGGTATCCTCATCATATATTCTTTCTTTGATCTCGATGCTTTCTTTTACAAGGTTTTTGGATTTTGTCAAGAATGAGTGCCTCTTCACTGTTTACCAAATATCTGTCTAAGAACCTACGTTCCCTTGCTATGCATTCTTTATTGCCAATAAGTCATTTATCTCTTTCTTTTAAGTGCATTATCTTATCACATTTTTCGTTTCGGGCAGAGCACCATTCGCAAAAAGCAGTTTTCAGGTTTTCTTATCCAGAGTTTTTAATTCCTCATTTGCCCACGAAACAGTTTTTCTCCACTACACCTTATCAGACATACAGCCCAGATATTAACGGTACTTATGGGATTGCAGGCATTCAACTTGCATTTCAGAAGAAAGTTTTATTATTGTTATTATTTTTATTTTTATTTCCTTTGATTTCTGTCGTTTACACATTTTTTTCCGGGTCCCGCAGAGGGACCTAAGGTTAGAAATGGCATCATGACACTTTCCACTGACGAAAAAAATTACATAGATAAATCACTTCGTAAAGTGTGGGCTGTACTTGTGAGAACAATTCTTTGTATCTATTTGAGGCATGGACTTCCAGGAAACCCTTCAATTAGTCTACTGGAATCATTTTCAACCAAACCTAGGGCTCCAACTACAACAGGGATTGTTGATGTTCCCATGTGCCACATTTTCGAGATTTCTATTTCAAGGTCCTTGTATTTTGACAGCTTTTTAAATATTATCAAAGATACGTTGCTGTCTGCAGGGACTGCCATATCAATACGGAGGCACTTTTTTGTTGTTTCTGGTCTTTAATAACAATATCTGGGCGGTTGGCTTTGATTGTTCGGTCAGTGTGTATTGTGTAGTCCCATAGAATTGTAACAGGTCCTATCTCCGTAATCGGTTCCGGGTCTAAACAGTTTTTCCACTACACCTTATCATAGATACAGCCCAGATATTAACGGTACTTATGAGGTTGCAGGCATTCAACTTGCGTTTCGGAAGAAAGTTTTATTATTATTATTATTATTATTATTATTATTATTATTATGAATAGATTATAGTTTATTCAATACTCACAAATGCGATGGAACGATAGGTCTTTTCCCAGACTAATGTTTGCATGAAAAATAAATTTCTTAGTTGACTATTCGTTGAGTAATGTTTCGCGTGCGAGTTTTATAAGCTATTGCTTTTAATGTCGCTCCTTAATGATGCTCTACATTTGTGGCGTTGTACCAGACATAACTAAAAAAAAACTAAAGAAGGCCATGATCTCCATTTTCTGAAATGACAGGTCTCATCATCTCACCCAAATCTAGTTACGCTTTATGACCTTTCAGTCTACAAGCATATATCGAGGTATTTAGTATAAGTAGCATGATTGTCCCATAGATTACAGCGCCTAGTATTCCCCAGGGGTCATCCATCTGAGTACTGCTCAGGCTCAACGTTGCTTAATTTCAGTGATCGAAAGATGGTAGACATGACAGTGTGCTATATTAATATAACGAAAGTGGCGCGTAACATAAAAACGTTAAGAAAATAGTCTAGAGTAGGAGTCGGCAACCTTTCGCTAACTATGTGCCGACTTTGGGTTTTAAAATCATTCCGTGTGTGAACCGTATACGTATTTTTATACAACTCAAGGTCAATATACCTGTTCTACAATATATTTTATATAGCAATATATAGTATATATACTTTAGTGTATATTAAAATTGAAGCAACTAAATATCTTCTTTGCATTGTAGTAGTTATTGGTTCGGACTTCGTGATGTTATTTGTGGCACGCTTGCTGTAGGTTGCCGATTCCTGGTCTAGATTGACATTAATAATTAATTAATTATTAATAATTAATTAATTCGGTTATCAATGATTGTGACCGGCTAAGTGTCATGGGTCCTTACCTATAACTACAGAATGAACTCTTCCTAACACTATGTATACGACACCTCTCAAGAGAGAGAGTCGAAACGAGTCGAGCCGATAGTAGTTCACTCCAAACCAGACTGACAGTCATACTAACACCTTCCACATCTTGTATTATTATTTCATGTAATATACCTTCGTAATTTCTACTCGTGTGTGTTCGTGTTGTTCTTCTTTGGTCCTAACCTGAACCATAACACTTAGTTAAAATTGCATCGCAGTCGAGCAATATTTAACAAGCTAAACACGCAAACTGTTTGATTCTCACTGTGATCTTGTGTGAGACTAAGCTGAATTTAGTAAACACCGCTTCGCATTTCAAATCATCGTTAATAAATAAATACAGGTGTAGTATATGATCCGCGCCAGGAAATACTAAATCGTCTGAATCAATTTCAGTGTCCATCAAGAAGATTTAATCTAAGAGGAATTGATCTGTGGTGACCTCAATATGAACTAAGTTGTCACTAAGAAATATCAAATTAAGCTTTGAACTTGGTTTCACACTGGAACCATAAAGGAGTCACTTATGGTTAAAATATAGGTTACTCTAATATTCACTAAATGACTAATCGAACCTCAAATGATGTCGGACTACGGCGACATAAAACAGAAAATCTGAAATTAAGATATACACCTGTCAAGCGGATGACAACATTATATAAACGCCCGACCCACAATGTTGAAATCCAGAGTTCCTCGAATGTCGAAGAAATTACCTCCTCCATGGTCGACTGTCCTAGGTATGGCGATAAAGCACATCCGCGTTCTGGTTAAGACGATAAACTACATCCGCGTCCAGGGTAAGACGATAAACTACATCCACGTCCTGGGTATGACGATAAACTACGTCCGCGTCCTGGGGAAGACGATAAACTACGTCCGACAGCAAGGATCAGGAGGTTTTGATGAGTGTGGAACCACCTTTTAATTGCTGGTGTTCCCAGGTCCACCCTGACCCGGGGTGGAAGCATCTGTTAGGGTCCCAGCTATGGGCAAATAGTTAACCCCGAAACTGGTGTAAAACACTATGAAAGTGTAAAAATAGGTTTTAAAACGAAAGATACTTTGTAAAAAATTATTATCATCAATAAGTTTTTGAAGAAAAACAACTATTACCAGCAATACATTTTTGAAGGAAAAAATTATTACCAGAAATAGATTTTTGACAAAACAAAATATTACCATTGTCGTTATTAAGTAACCCATTGAGGTTGATATGTCGTAAAACAAAACAAAACAAACCAAACCAAACTTCCATGGTCAACGTTAATTTGATGGAGTCTAAGATTGAATAACCAGTTATTTTATGTATCGTCAATTTATTCTCTCAGAGCTTACTGATATAACATTACACAGAAAAAGACCAATCAAGCATTATATATGAATGCTTGACCCATTTGCTGATACCCGCTCATCAGTTCAAGCAAAATCTTACTAGTCTTTTCTCATAAGATTTGGGACTAAAACAAGACAGCTACTTTCCTTCAGCATGTTTTATGATATAATAAAGAAAATAGGAAAAGTTTATAAATTTTAGCTTTCATTTAAGCTTCATCAGAAATAATATATAAGGAGTTAAAGATTCTGGTATTTTTATTTTTGTGTTGTTTGTTTTTCATTCCTTAAGCAGATTTCACGTGTATCTGTCCGGTCAAGCAGCGTTTGCGTATATAATCCGTGTGTGTATGTGTACCAGAATTTTTATTTATCTCTGCGGGATTCAGTTGATAATGCGTATGCGTGTATGCGTTTAAGTGTCTAGTGGACATTTTAATCTGCCTAGTAGTTGCCCGTATGTTGGTCGGAGAATGTTTTGTGTGAGAGCGAAAGAATTTAAGTTACACCTGTTGTGGTTGTAGGAGGACATATCTTAGATTCTATAATAATCTTATAAAAATTGGTGATACAATAAGCCGCATAAAGTATCCAGATGGAAGAGGGTCTACCGTATCTGTTTGTGATTTACCACCCTGCCCTGATATGGAGTTAACTCCTGAGTCCTCCGCTGTGGAACAAAATAGGAGTAGCCTGGGTCTCCCGATACCAGAGTAGGACACACCGCATAACGGAGATGATCCTGGGATCTAACAGGTCAGAAGGTCCGAACGGATAAGACCCGCAGATCGTTATGGGTGGTAACGCTACATTTTTCTAGGAATGAAGACTGTGGTAGTAGTATCCTATGATCCCTATGTACAACTAATGGACTCGCCCAGTTGGCTATTCAACTGGTAACTCCTATTTTCCTTTTTGTAGCTGAGTTTCGTTTAGCTGAATAAAGCTTAGGACTTTTACTGCTGTTCTCAGCTCTGTTTACTCTTACAATTACTACATAAATTGTGTTCGATATGTGTTTATATATGACAAACTAATTATCTGAACGCTCTCTAAGTATTTCCTGCGTAATGAACTATGTTAATTTCTGATTAGGGCGGCATTTATAAAATCGAAGTTTTGACCAGTTTTGTTCCTGTGTATTACGAGGAAGTGAAAAGGGTTGTCCCTACGGAGGTCTATCTTAGGTTCGTATGACCAAGTATTACTGATAATGAATACTGCTATTTGTGAAAAACAAATTCAAGGAATGTAACTAATGAATCTTGAATAAAAAAAAACAAGGTTTTCAAATGACCTTGCTAATAATTTCATAAGTTCAAAAAAACATCGAAATATGAGCATCATATCACATAATTTTATGTTCCGTTTGGAAAACAGCCCTCATCCTCTCTCTCTCTCTCTCTCTCTCTCTCACACACACACACACACACGCGCGTGCGCTAAAAGGTGGTCTTATATAACAACCTCGCCTTGTATATACTATAAGATGCGCCCAGATACATTTATATATATATATATTAAATAAGATGTATTTAGGCAGCAAGAATTGTTTGGTTCAATACTATTAATTTCTATTGGGTTGGTGCATAATTATCAGCATAATTATTATTATATCATTTTATTTTCAAATTATAAAAATGCGTGTCGATAATCATATACTCCGGAATAATCATTTAAAAATGTTATTGTTCTATTGTTATGTTCCTTTTTTCATATTAAATATTGTTTCAAAAACACCTGATAATTATGCACCAACCCAATAATATAATCATCTTACTTTCAAACAACCTATGTTATAAAAAATATTTTACTTAAACTCCGAACTCAACATTAAAAATAGATTTCATCCTAAATCACTCGGGGGTGAGAAATAAAAATGAACTTCGGTAAATCTACTGGTTGTATAAAAGAACGAATTCGAAAATTTGAAATAAAAATTTTCAATATACAGAGCCCGCCAAAAGTGTATCCATTCTTCAGGGAAGGAAACATTTGTATAGATATTGTAATACTAAATTTATTCACACATCAGGAGATTAATGCAAGTTAGCTTTGGGCTCTATAATCACAAGAGATGATCAAAATCGTAGTCTCTAGCTTCCTGGCATTTATTAGTGCGGCGAACTCCTGCTTGGGCAACATTGGCCAAAGTGTCCTTGATACTGCTGCACATGCATTTTCAATTTCTTGTTTGAGGGCCACCAATATAATCGGCTTTCTGGAATGCACAACATACTTTAAAGCTCCTTCATAGGTAAAAGTCTAAAACCTACGAAAGACAAGTTGTTCCTTTCCTGAAGTGTCTATACATTTTTTGACGGACGGACTCTCTCTCACTCACTCTCTCTCTCTCTCTCTCTCACACACACACACACACACACATATATATATATATATATATATATATGAAGAAATATAGTCTTAAGGGGTGCTATATTTGTGGGATAAAGTGCTCAATATCAAACATAGAACGTGTGTAAATATAAAAGTGAACACTGAAGTTAACACAAAGTGGCGACAGGCTGTTTCATGCTAGAAGCAATCGTCAGACGATTGCGTCTAAAATGAAACAGCCTGACTTCTCTAAGTGTTGACTTCAATGTTCACTTTATATATATATATATATATATATATATATATATATATATATATATATATGTTATAATTTATCACAAAAAATATGAGTTAATAGTCAGCACTTGAAAATTGCCTCGTGCTAGCGGTAAGTGATAATATGTAAATTTATTAATATTTATATATATATATATATATATATATATATATATAGTAGTAAATTATAAGAAAATATAATAAAAACAGGTTGAAATCACTACATGAAAGGTTTCATGTTACAATACTTTGATTGTACTACTTCAGACGATGGTAAGTAACTGTCAATTAAATGATTTTTAAGGAAATATAAAAACAAAGTGTTACCTCTTTTCCGAAATTTAAAAGTAAACGCTACGAACAGTGGAATTTTACTCCATCTGCTCTTTCTCTAATTTGTATATATATATATATATATATATATATATATATATATATATATATATATATACCGAATAAGACATGTGTGTTTGAGTGCGTATGTCGCTATAAAATGTATCCTAGTGGTAATCTAATCTTCAATGCGATATTTGCTTTAAGTTTCGTAATTATTTATTTTTTTCCTTGACATTGGTGTGAAACAAAATAAGTGTGCTGAATAGAGTTTTAATAAAAAAGAAGAACCCTCATTTTTTACATAACTACTTATTGGAAACAACGATAAATATTTTCTTGATGGTATCCTTTTTGCTTCGAGGCTAGCCATTTGTACTTAGTGAAAACGGCATTCTTCATGAACGTTGAATTTACTCTCATCAGCACAAAATCCACTTATCAAAACCTGAGTCAGGGTATATCCACTACTAATTAATCGAGTGTTTCGTAGACGTTCAATGTGTAACAAATAAATAAATCAACTCTATTCCAAAATATAACTTCAACAAAACTACAACATAAAACACACATATCACTGCCTCCAGTAATCATGTCCACACAGTAAACATGTATATGCACGAAAGTTGAGTATTAAATGTATTCAGTTTTGAAAGCAGAATAACATATATCATATTTTTATTACTTCAAAGATCACAGGAAAATTAAATTTTGGCATTAAATGACCCATAAGGGATTGATGTGCCGTTAAACAAACCAATCAATCATGATTCTAAGCACAAACGTTGCCATTCTCCTTAAAACTTGCTCGTTTCTTACATGCTCCGTCTGTGTTATTCTCAGCATAATTCTATATACACCCTTGTGCAAAGTAATTGAAACAACCGCTTTAGCTTCCTTTCTTTCACCATACGGTCAGGTTTTGACCCACTGAAGTGACAGTGTGTAATCGATTTCTATTTTTTTCTTCAGATTACAGCATTACATAATAGAAATCTGTTTTTGGTGTGTATGAGGAAATTTGTTTGGCCTTGAAAAATATTACAATAGATTTTTATCACGTCCAGACACTATTGTCTCGATTGTCGATTAGTTGTCCTACGGCTATTGTCTGCGATGGACGTTACTCCAAGGAAGCGTACGAAAATTTTAACGGCGCATGAACACTATGGCAATCTTTACCAGTGAGCAAATCAAAGTTCTATAGACTGGCTCGGAAATTCTCCCAATTTAAAACCAATCGAGAATTTGTGGTCAATCCAATGAATGACTTCGTGGAATGAACATACGAAGTACTAACATGTGCACTGGGTCATAATAAAGATTAAATGAAACAATTAGACTTTCAGAATGTGTATGCCTGTCATTAGGAAGCAAAAAACATATGTGTGTCGCCTAAATGTATGAACGATTGTGTTCTCTCAGGTTCTTTCAAAGTGTAAATACATTGAAAAATAAATTAAAATACGTCGATATATATGAAAGATTTATTCCTACAAAATTGTCTTTGTTTAGATTATTGAGCAGATATGTATATTTGGAGAATCACGAGAAATCTGTATTCAAAACACTATCCGGGCTATGTTTGACCAGGAGGTCCTACGTAGCCAAGAGGTCAAGGTACGTCAGATCTAATGACGGTTTCACCTAGGGGAAGCAAGTTCTGGAGGCGCACATATTTCTAACATGATTTCTCGCATATTCGAAACGAGAGATGGAAATATATAAATATACTGTTTAATAAATAAATGAAAAAACGGAGCATCTATTCAAATATAGGTATCCATTAAAAATTTCGTTTAAATATATATATATATAATTTAAACGAAATTTTATATATATATATATAATATTATATATTAGTGGTTAATACACACACACACAATATATATATATATATATATATATATATATATATATATATATATATATATATATACACATACATATATATAAAAATTTCCAAGAGGATAGAATCCAGGTAGAACTCAATGTCCAGGACAGAGTAAGAATATATATATATATACAGAAATATAGTCTTAAGGTTTGCTATATTTATGGAATAAAGTGCTCAATATCAGAGATAGAGCGTGTGTAAATATAAAAGTGAACATAGAAGTCAACACTTAGAGGCGACAGTCTGTTTCATGCTATATGCAATCGTCAGGCCACATTTATTTATATATATATATATATATATATATATATATATTCAAAATTATAGCATATACATGTTATAACATCATTAAAATTGCAGTTTTTTTAGTGAGATTATAACCTGCATATGTTATAATTTTGAATCAATATTATGTGCTCAGTGTCAGTATTGAGCACTCTTTTAAGAATAGTGTTTTTGCTTTTCGGAATTTTATTCCATCTGTGCCAAACCTGTGTCTTGCATAGATAGATAGATAGATAGATAGATAGATAGATAGATAGATAGATAGATAGATACGAACAGACTGCGATAGCTAGAGTGCGAAAGAGAGAGAGATGATGGTGGTCTACTCCTTATAGACCGACTATTCGTATATATGATTTGATTATCGTGATGAACCGAATACAGAGAACTGAAGCACGTAGTGTTTTATCAGGTCGCCAAACGACCCTCCTCAGGTTTTGAGTTCAAGATTTACCATCTCCTAAACTAGTTGCCAAACAAGGCTATGGACCCATTAGTTAATCTTGCGCTTAATCTTTCATGTACTGCATCAATTCTGTAGTATTTCGGAATATTATCTTCTATTAGGAATGCTTTCACATGTGACGATAGGGATGTTTGCCCACCAATCAATGAAGTTCTATTTATTTATCGTTTATCCTGTCGGTGTGTGGCTGACTATGTCGGTAAAACTATCAAGCGCCAGGATGTGTGGAAGGCGCAGGACGTTCCTGGCTTCATACGTAGATATGCTCCATTAGCATCCGGGTACTCACAGGAGCATGGGTCTGCCATCAGGGAGCATTTAATGAGTTTCGTGGGTTTAATTATTCATCGGATTTCTACTCTGTACTGCGCAGGCCTCGGACGAAACACCTTCTTAACCTCTTCAAGGCGGTTGTTATCAACGTCTCGACCGACTATGTGCAGACAGATGGAGCTGATACATAAACTGGCACTCTTCGACTAGTCTTTGTCTTGTTCTGGGCAACTTTTATTTTTTTCCCTCCAGACCCCCATTCGAACTTAATTCTGTTGCAAAAACGGTTTGTTTCTTTTTTGATGTACCTTCAAATTTCTATTTTTAATCTATATTATACTTTTGTATCGGATATTTTTTATTAATAAAATGATCCCTGTTTTAAGGATGCCATTTGGATGGTGTGACACTAAAATCTGTTCTCATTCATATATATATATATATATATATATATATATATATATATATATATATATATATATATGTTGGGGGTGTGGCGCTGTTTACGTTGCAAAGATTTACTGTACTCTGATCTGAGTAACATTGTCCAAGAAGCAAAATTTTGATGCCAGGTAGATTTCTTTAATCATTTCACTCCAGTCAAGGCAATAAAGCCACTAAGACACAAGGTGGGGGCGGTTACTGAGTGTTAGGGAATATGAAAAAAAGGACAAGAATTAAGAAAACGGTAAAAATAAAAGGACAAGAATTAAGAAAACGGTTAAGATTATGACGATCAAAGTTGACTGAGAAGCAAGAAGCCGGAAGAGAGTTTCACAAGCGAGAAGTGCGATAGAACAAAATGTTGGCATAGAACCAACTATCCTAGCAGCATATCTTGCAATTGATTCAATATAATGATATAAGATATTAGTTTGAGAAGGCACAATGTGTCACTCTCCTGGAGGTTAGTATCAGCCATGATGATGGAAGGTAGAAAGGATTCTCTCAGACAATTAAAAGAAAGCAGTTACGTTTTGGAGGCGTTAAAAGTAACAAGCTCTTCCTTGCCTCAGTCAACAAAAGAAAGTAGATCGTTTTCGGGATCAGCTGCCAAATTTGACCTTATCGAATCAGATTTATTATCAAGACAGGAATAAATGGTTGTCATCAGCGTAGATACCGAATTAGAACCGACACTATCAAGAAGGTTGTTGATGAAAATTTTGAACAACGTGGGCCCAAAGATAGAGCCGTTGGTGACACCTTAATGCAAAAACATCTCGAAGAACAGCCAAATGCTTTCATGCCCGGTGGAAGTACACAGTCAGACAATACATAACCTGTCATATCTGATGAGTTATTTATGTAAATTTATACCTCATCAATTACAGGAATCAATTTTATCTTTTTTTCTTATTTAAAAAATGTTGCTAAGCAGAATCATTTTTATCCACGCAGATCTTGCATTTCTATTTAGATGTCTTTATTTTCAAACAAAATTAGGTTTTTGCGCCGTCAAAACACGTAAACCTTATCTATCGCTGACAGCGGTCCAACTATGATAAGTATCATAATAAATTATATAGAGAAGAAATGGCAGGTATTTCAAAATATTCTGTGTACAAATAATATTTAGAATAGTTTCTTTTTCAAATCTAGCCTAAAAAATACTGAAACAAAAGCTAAAAGGGAACTGCTATTAAAAATATACTTTTGCAGATAAAGTTTAGGACCTGAGAGAAAAATACATATTTTTCTTTATTCTTTATAGAATTTGCTTTAAATAAAATAATCAAAGTTTGGTAATTTCTAAAAGGTTCCTTTGTAAGTACCTCGAAGCTGTGTCAAAAATGAAAATATATTAATCTTGCATTATTTAAATTATTCGGACTGCTATCCTCATCTTCAGTGCTATATTCACAACGTTTCGGCCGCTGTACATTCCAGCCTTCTTCAGATGATTGGAATTTCGAATCGAACCTCTGAGAGTTGGTTGAAGGTGGAAAAAAGTTGAAGAAAGTGCCGATGGCGTGTTTTGGTTTAAAGTTATCACAACTTGCCAGGGAGTGACCCACACACTTGATTTCATGACATTATTTTTGTCGCCATATTTATTACAACGCTTCGGCCGTTGTACGCTCCGGCCTTCTTCGGGTGGTTGGAATGTCGAACTGAACCCTCTATTTCGCTCACTGGGGTAGACTGTTCTAGTTCCACGTGCCATGTTTTAATGGGTGTCAGTTATCAGTTATCTCCTGTTAATTTTCCTCTGAAAGTTCTCCACTGCCTTAACCGGGTATTGAACTCACACGTTTTGGGTCCTGTCACTGGATCTAACCAACGAAACGTTGTAATAAATATGGCGACAAAGATGAGGAGAATAGTCCGATTAATGTAAATAATGTACTAATACCTCATCTCAGAAATATAGACAGATTCTGTGGCACATATGGAATGAGACATGCAGAATCCAGTTATGGAACTGCAACGGAATCCCACTGTTATAATTTTAAGTGGCGCCTTCTGTAGCATGTCCTTCATGCGTAGCCCTCTTCATTAACTGGTTCAACTATTGAGATATGTTGTAATCAACATCCGTTTCTTTCACCGTTGGGGTCTTTGGGGATGGTCTGTCTTAGTCCGGTTCGTCGTCATGGACCTTGCTTCCAAGAGTGGCCCTACCTGGTGTTTAGAACTCCCGACGGCATCGTTCTCAGAGTCATTGGGTCACACACGCTTCTCCACCACGACAAGGTGCGAGGTACGCACGTAGAAATATAAACGCATAGACACACCTGGTCAAAACCTTAAGACCAGATAAAAAAGGGTTTGAAAAATATAAAATACTGTTACTTTAATCAAAATATATTTACGAAACATTTACATTTAATTAGAAAATATAGTTTATCAACAAGCAAGTGAAAATTTTAAGCTTTTAATTGATTAATCTAAACAAACATTGAAAAAAGGATTTTTTTTTTGGTTGGTGATTAAATGTTTCGTAAATATATTTTGATTAAAGTAACAGTATTTTTTTTTTTAATCCATTATCCACTGTGCCATGTGACCTCAAGGACACATGGTACAATGGATAAAGGCTTTAGTTAGATCCAGTGACAGGACCCAAAAAGTTCAATACCTGGTTAAGGCGGTGGAGAACTTGGAGAGGGGAATTAACAGGAGATAACTGACATCCATTAGACATGGCACGTGGAACTAGAACAGTCTACCCTAGTGAGCGAAATAAAGGGTTCAGTTCGACATTCCAACCACCTGAAGAAGGCCGGAGCGTACAACTGCCGAAACGTTGTGATAAATATGGCGACAAAGATGAGGACGAATAATGTAAATAGTGTGCATTATACCTCATCTCAGAAATATAGACAGATACAGACTTGAGGTTTTAGAATGTGGTTCTATATAGAAGGATACTGAGAACACTATGAACAGAGCATGTCAGAACGTTTTAAAGAAATGGAATCAAAATAAATTTTGCACTTACAAGTTCTTAAAATTTCTGGGACAAATAATGAGGAAAAAAGGGCTTGGAGAATTTGACACTCACAGGACATATTGAAGGCAAGAGGGACAGATAAAAACATAAAAAAATAACATAACTAACAAATTTGGGTAAATGGCTGTCAGAACAGCAACTGAAAGAAATAACAGACCAAAAATAGTGGTAAGAATGTCTTACAGGGATTTTCTTGATATATAAGAATTCGTTTGAACAAGGCAGTATTCAGTAACTGCGTAAAAATTTGTAGAACGCTTGGGGTTTTTTTGTTTTTGTTTGTTTTGCTTTTTAACGGAAGTTAATTACACCTGGAATGACATTAGTCGGGAATTTGTCTACGTGAGAAATGGTCGAAGAATAAATAAAGTTTAAAAATCTTAGAAAAAATATCAACGTTATCTCTTCACCTGTGTTAAGATTTTCTAGAATGTCTGTCTTGTTCCCATGTCAAAAATAGATGCTTGTATAAACAAATAAAAAAAACTTTAGCAACAGATCTAACTTGAATTACAATTAATTCTGTGACTCGCCTAGAGGATTACCAATTTTGGAATAATGATGTTATCCTGTGGCAGAAGCTAAAAATCTGTAGATTTGAATTTCTGTTAAAGAGCCTCTAAGAGTACAACACCTGTCACATACGGATTTTGAGACAGAAAGTTCAAAATTGTTTTTATTAAGACTTTTTCACTTCCAAACTTTTTTTTAAATCAAACTTCAATTTGTACTATTTCTATGGTTTAACTACAAGAGAGTTGCTTCTAAAAGAAATATATCAAATTCTGTGGTTGAATCTTCAAGGATTTTATTGATTTATAATATCGAGTTTATTTCAATCAATTTTAGACTGAAATAATCAGCTTCACATCTTACAAATGGCAATGTTCTTGAAGCCTCTATATATTGAATTTAATTTAAATTCCTTAAATTTGAATAAAGCTTTTTTCAATTTTGGATTCCATACAAATGAACGATGAAAGTTCTCCGTTCCAACTAAAATCATTTAAAAAATATGACGTTTGGCCAGATTTGTGGAATTGGATTAGGCCAAGAATTTGTTCCGTAGTTATTCATACAAGAGAATAAAGGTTAAATTTAGATCAACTGGGAGAGAATAAATGTTGAACTAACATCCAATAGATTCGTATCTCGTACAGAAAAATGATTATTGAATTCATATACTTTGCTAAAGAATAAAGGTTGAAATATTGCCCCATCATTTGAACTCGCAAGATTTGGCTTCTCATCCGATAAAAGAATGTAAAATTGAACTCGGATTCACAACCACAAGAATAAATCTTTTATCTGCTGCCAGTCGAAGCGAAGGAGAATTGAACATTTTTCATATTCGACTCCGTGAAACTATTCTAAAAAACCTCATGCAATGTGGTGGGAAAATTATCTTGACATAACAAAAAATGGTGTTCAAGAAAAGGAATAATTTGTCTTCAATGATCTTGAGCTAGTTTTTATACGGAAAAAGCATATTCCATATGAATAATAGGACCCAGTGTCTCTCAGTAGAATGTTACTCAAACATCGCACTGCCATGACTTGTTATTCTTGGAATCATCATTTCACCAAAATAATGGAAGACACATAATTATCTGCCAATTTTCTTCAGAAGAAACCGAAACCCATAGAACCATATGATCCAGTTCTATTAGTATCAATGTCCAGTTCCAATGCATAGGCGGCCATTGAAAATGATTTTAGCGATGGTTATTGGTTATGAAAAATACTCTAAATGGCCGATGAATTCTCAAAGAATGATATCGTTTTTAATGCATCTTTCCTTCCTTTTCATTACTGCTAACTGCAATTTGTGTCACATTAGTATATCTGTTGGCTCGTACTTGTCAGGAAAAAAAATGTCACCCACCAGCAACAATGCCTTGCCGGTAGTCAGTGACTTTTTCCTCTAATACCAACTCAGCGCAGCTTAATGCGTGCACCTTACACGTCACGTCATGCTCAGATCAAATGTCAGCTTACTTAAACCTTTCTTTCTCATAACTGCGATATTCAAAATATCAAAATATAGCATTTATCGGGTTTACCTGTTTATATACCTAAACTGCAACTGTTACGAGACAGTAGCCACAAATTTCTGGCCGTTATTTTAATCTCATTATTGTATATATTTCTATAGAAAGTGCTGCTAAGGTCGATTCAAGGCTTCAGGGGGTTAAATGATCGCTGATATGTTATATATAAGAGAAGTTTTCAAAAATATGATAGGGAAGAAATTCTTGTGAAACTTTCAGCTTGATACAAGATCCGTTGTTTGGAGACCTCTGAAGATTCAAATCACTTGAGTAGTAATGATAAGATCAGAATGGTAAGGCATTTATGAGACTTGGGGACTCGTTACATTTGCAAAGTCTTCGTGAGACAAATTTATTAAGCATTGCAATATGGCAGGTGCACTATTGCATTCAAGTATCATCTTCCCGGATAGATAGATAGATAGATAGATAGATAGATAGATAGATAGATAGATAGATTAGATTAGCAATAAATGAGATAGATAGATAAATAGATAGATAGATAGATAGATAGATAGATAGATTGAAAACAGACATAGATAGATAGATAGATAGATAGATAGATAGATAGATAGATAGATAGATAGATAGATAGTGTTGTTATTATGATTTGTATAAGCCATTACAGGATCTATGCGCAACAATTATTCACACGATTCTCTCATGCTTAACTTTTGAATACATGCATGATGTTTTGGTTAAGCGCTTTGGTCGTAACATAATCTTGCTTAAGGTATCTCTATCGAAGTTTTCAGTCTGATTTCACGATGCTCCTTTGCCAAGCCAATACTCCTTGCTGAGTTGTCATTAATTTGTTATTCGATACTCCTTCTGTATACGGATTCTAGGCAGTGCTTTTTGGGAATTTTTACCCGTCAAAATGTTCACTACATTAGTCTGGCTTCTCTCCTTCGTCCTTTCAACGAAACACACAAGTTAGTCCACCGCGACAAGGTTTACTATAGGAGTAAATAGATATATTTCGATATACGATTTGTACAAAATGTGCACACATAGTGAAATTGTTAAAGTGTTCAATTTCAAAAATACAGAACTTTGGATATAATAGATATTTATGCTTTCCACGACTTTCAGTTTCTTGCTAAGACTCAGTCTTCCTTCTTTCACTGCCCGGCGATTGTTCCTTGCATGAAACTGGCAGTCGCGGAGAGAATTTTTTACTGTTATAGAAAGAAAGAATATTATTTACACATTTTACATTTGGACTATTGTCCTTATCTTTGTTGTCGTTATCACAACGTTTCGGCCATTGCGCCCTCTAGCCTTCATCAGGGGTATAGCGACAGGGAATTCCGAAATGAACACTTCTCGTCGATAGACTATTCTCATTCCACTGCCTACGCCTAGGGTTATCTCGTCTAGTTCTTATTTTAAATACTGCTTAATTATTGCTCGCCCTGTTTCCATTGAAACCAAGTACATACTGCCCGTTCCAGGAATTGAACTCACAATGATTATGTCACCAAATAAACAAACCAACTCTTCCAACCACTAGGCTATTGTCTCGTTTTCATGGGATACAACAAAGATACTGTATAATATTCAATGATTCGAATATAAATAGTGTAAATAATAATAACTATTCATCCTAGAAATTCTGACAGAATAATAATTAAGATTAACGCCCCAAACTGCTACCAAAAACGTTATCACATGTCTGCTGTTCGGTTACTGCTTGTTTTTGTTCTTTGGCTTCCTCGCTTTGCATACTCGCTTGAATCTGGAGAAATTAGAGATTACATAATCCAATGACCAGATTGCTGAATTAGATAGATGTATACTCACCTCACAATATAATTGTCCGTGTTCGATTGTAGCTAAAAGTAAAAATCCGAACGTAGATTCTTCAAGGGAAGTGTCGTTTTTCTCACTTTGAAAGGTGATGCAATATATATCCACTCCATCTGTTCTAATTTGGCCTTTCGCTAAAACAAATTTAGTAAATAACATATCAAATTAACACAATTTCAAATTAAAAATATTTTTGATATTCAATAAAACTGCCCCAGTGTCCTTAATGACGCAACTTCCGAAGCAACAGTATCAGTTAGTCTTGTTCATATTGGCCATCACACCCATGATGGCGGCATGAACGAACCCATAGTTTGGTCGGTTGGGTGCAATGTTGATAACCTCCATACAAACCTGGTCTGGTTGATGTAAATTTAGGAACTCACATGTTCAGGTGACTTAATCGAGAAATTTCTCTGCGTCATTTGAGTCAAGCGGAAGAGAGCGAACAATCCAGGTTTTAACCACAGTTTCCAATACATCGAAATAGGTAGTGGCATTGACGTTGAGTTATTTAGGTAACTGAGGTGACATGAGAAGGGCATCTTTACTCACGGTCCCAAGAACACCATGATAAAGAATGTCACGATATATAAACTGTGTGTGTGTCTCGATAGTAGAACAGAAACTGGGAGGGATGATTGAATGACAAAAGCGGATTCTTAACATCCATCATAACATCAATCATATTGATAACATTCATCAGAACAAGAATCAGAATCGTAGCATTCATCAAGATACCATATCAGTCATAGCATTCATCATAACATCCGTGATATTCAAACTTTTCATTATGATACCGAACATAATTATAACATTCATCATAACATTCATTAGATTCACAAACATTCATCATAATATCCATTAGATTCATATCATTAATATTTTCATGACATATATCAGATATTCATTATGACACCCATAACATTCATAACAGAGGCCATAACAACCCTCAGATTCATAGTAGATTATGCGGCCATGGTTAAATATAACTAAATGATAAAACTACCCAATAAACAAAATTCACAAAGTTTGCAATAAATGATCAAATTCACAATATTGTTTTGAATAGAATATTAAAAAATGAAAACATAAAATAGACGTTATATTTTTTTATTTGTAATTGGTAAGACCCTATGATTGTCACGGGATAATTGTATTGATTTTAACGTAAAAAGATTTGTCGAATTAAATACAAGGTGGATTTTTATCCTTTCTTTTTGCTTTTACATTGAGCTAAAAACAGGAATCACAATGACAACCGTTCGAAGTGTAGGAATATTGAAATTGAGAAACTAAGGAATTCCGAAATCGAGATCATCAAACGACTATGAAATGAAGTATAGAATAGGTTGGTGCAAAGATCGTAAGCGATGAGCAGAATGGTAAACAATTCATAACATGTCGGCCGGGCAAATGTTAATACAAGGTGCCCAGTAAAAACGATACATTCAGAAAGACGAGAGACAACCATTGAAAACTGGTGTCGATTGATGTAACTGAAAGAAGAATTTCTGCACCTTTCGTCAATCTTCTTTGAAAAGTTACTTGATAACTTCAAGCTTAAAATCAGTAAGTTGTTTAGTTGTACAAGAAAAGCCGAACGAATGTTGTCAGCAAATAACGTTTAAATGACGAGTCCCCAGATCGAACAGTAATGAATCAATGATAAACGAACCAATCAGAGTTAAGTAGTTAAGTGAGAGTCAGATGATTATTCAAGGTCATGAATATTCAAGAAATTTAATCAAGGTTATTCAAGGTGAGTTATTCCTGAAATATAAAACCGTCATAATTAATTTGCCGCTTTTTAACTGGGCCCCCTGTAATATCCGAATAAAGTACCATAGTAACAGTGTCCTTGACTCGGTATGTGAGAACTTGAATTCTGTCGACAAAGGTGGAAACCCAAAAGAGATGTCATCATTACGAGCAGCCGAAAATTGTTTGGTAATGCTATCGGCATTTTAAGCGGTGCGAAGCTTTGCTGAAGACGAGAAGGACGAGAAGCAGGCAGTTTCGTATTTTCTCATAAAGTCATTAAACAAAACCTACGAGGCGTTGTGAGGAAAAATAGGGAATTTCAATTGACTTGAGTGTAATTCAATGTAATGTTCGGAGTTTTATTTTTTTTTTTTATTTCTTTGGAAAGAATGACGCTAGCGGGGGGATAAAAACATTGTTTTTCGATATACATTAATCGAATCAACATAATGTTTTTCGGTTTTCTATTTTGTAATTCAGATTTTTATATCTTGTCTTCTTTATCGTTTCTTATCTTTTCTTCTCATTTTATTTCTTTCTCCGTCATTTCCTTCGTCCTTACCTATTTATTGCTTTCTGAACTTTTGTTTCGATATTTTGTATCTTTTCCTTCTACAATGACCTAAAATTACGAATCTATCCTAAAATATTCTGACTTTTAAATATTTAAAATCTCTTACAAAATTCTTATCGTAATATATATATATATATATATATATATATATATATATATATATATATATATATATATATATATGACATCGTAAATTGAGTGCTGGTGTTAATGAAATATTGCTCGATGTAATATAACATTTTAAATTTAAATTACATAACGGTCAGTATGTATTCAGCACCTGAAGATATCCTTGTAAATAAAACTACGAGTCGTGCAACCGGTGAGGAATATATATATATATATATATATATATATATATATATATATATATATATATATATATATAAATATCTATATATATGTATATATATATGTGTGTGCGCGTGTGTGTATGTATATATGTAGATATGTAAATAGATATTGATCTTGACGATTGCATTTTGCATTTTAGTCTGTTACCTCTGAGTGTTCACTTCAGTGTTCACTTTTTATACTTAAATACGCTCTATCTCTAATATTGAGCACTTTATCCCATACATATAGCATACCTTAAAACTATATCTCTTCATATATATATATATATATATATATATATATATATATATATATATATTGAAAAAAAGAAGAGAGAAACCGCAAACGTTTTTGGGTGTAATGTGGATTTTTTTTTAAATATATTATGCTTTATTTTTCCATAATTTTGCTCCACGTGTTTCCGGTCTCGCGACATTCATTCATCAGGCAAAGCTTGGAGATTTCCGCATATTATTAAAATTAATTTTTTTTCTCATGTTTTTCGATGTTAAATATTCTCTAGATTATACATTCTCTTTTTTTTGTATGTTAGTGACCCAAATGTCTTTCTTGAACTGCCAGTGAAAACTTCTGTGTGAAGGGTTATAGAACAATTAAGATTGGTCCGAGACATGGTAAAGGAGTTATCAGCATTCATATCTTTTAATGACCCCTGTTTTTTTGTCAGCATGCGTGTATATATGTACATTCCCCTATATATATATATATATATATATATATATATATATATATATATATATATATATATAGGGAATGCCTGTGGAATTTCATTTTCATGCATTAGTATGGCAAAATCAGATGATTTATTGATTTTTGAATGCGACGTTTTGTTGGTGTCAAACGCGTAGGTTTAAATATTTCAAAACTGCTGACTTACTAGGACTTTTACGTACACCCACATCTCCAATGTTCAGAAAATGAATTATGCAGGCGGATATCCCTTATTGATAGAGGAGACCAAAGGAGAATGAATAGACTTGTTCAAGCTAATTGAAAAGCAACAACATCCCAAATAACATAAAATTCGTTTAAATTCCACAGCGTATCTGGTATTATGGATGACCATGTGTACACATACCACTGGTGGCAACTTTGTTGGAAAGTAGAAAATCCTGGATGTGTAGTCAACCAAACTAGAGGAAATGAGGAATGGCATAGCAGCATGAAATTGATCATCCAGAACATCGTCGAATCCATGCCAAGACGAAATAAGATGCTTCTAAAACCCAGAAGGCTTTCAACACGGTACGACATGTATCTACCTAATAAAATATCTCGTGAATGTTAGAATATATATATACAGGGTGTTTCAAAAAATTTGATATCATTTCCCAATCTAATAACTTTGTTAGATCTCCTTCAAATGACTTCAAATTTTAATAGCATCTTTGTGTTTAATGTTTGTTTTATGTTTTTATGTCTTTATGTTTTTGTGTTTTTCTTATTTGTATTTTTATGTTCTTTAATCTTTAATCTTTTTCTTTCCAGGTATAAAAATGCCGTGTCTCAGGCGGTACGCATATTGAACATTTGTGAAATCCACATGCTTTTGAATTTCTCTTTCAGATTTGGAAGAATAAATCTTATGATCTTCAACATTAATACTTTTTTAATTTCATTTGCCTTTAATCATGTACTTTCTGTGATATTTACATCTCAAAGGATATCAAATTTTTTTTCACACCTATATATATATATATATATATATATATATATATATATATATATATATCCGATGCGATGAGAACGAAAAGTAATATATAAATTCAACGTTCACAGCATTAATCCAAAAGAGGGCTCGATATCGATAGTACAGCGATAATTATTTATTTATTATAATTTTATCATATAGACAAAACCATTTTACTCACTACAAAGATGCAACGTCGTTTCAGTGCATTTCAACTGCACTTCGACGGGTGAGAATCGAAAATGGTTATGAACAATCCTGCTTGTAGGTAAGCCGTATGTGAAACGTCACTTCCTTTTTTTCAGATTTGCTTGAGAAGAAAAAATATATATAGGTGACGGAATGAAACAATAGTGCTTGTTGATAACAGTTTGGTGAAGAATGCATTGGGTGTTTAATGTTGACTGGTCTGTGGAATTTTTTTGCCGATAAACACCGGTCAAACGTTTATGCACATCATCTCCGAAGCTTCCTTAGAGTCAGAGGTAGACGAGGAAAGATAGGGGATAGTATTACGTTAAAGTAGGTAAAAATTGTAGCGATAGTTCTAGTAGTAACTTGGAATGTTATTTTTGGTATACTATACAAATTCTAGAGCTGAATTGCATGTATTTATGTTGGGGTTATCACTACTAATTCTCTAATCAATAAACGTGTTTTGTGGATTAAAATTTACAAGTGGTGATTTCCTCTAAAACAAAAAAAAGGAATGTTAATATAACCTTTTATAATCAAATTTTGAAATATTCCTGGACCGTATAACGTGTAGAATAAGTATGGGTGTAAAACAATTTATCTGAAAATATTACCAGTAATATATATGAAAAAAATTTTAAGAATCATAATTTAATTAGTGGAGAGGTACATAAGAGGTTAGGGAATATATCGAAGGAGTTGATTTATAATTTTAAAACGTTTATAGTTATGGAATTAAGAATTTAACAAGATTCTAGTGTTAGATCCTTAGTAGAAATCTACAGAAAACGAAGTTGAATCTTTGTAGTTAGTAAAATGGTTTTGCCTATATGATAAAATTATAATATATATATATATATATATATATATATATATATATATATATGTATTACAAAAGTTTTGAAACCACCCTGCATTTATTAAACAAAAACACCTTAAAATGAGCTTTATTTGTAAAATAAAATTTTAGTAAGTACATTATATTTGCTTTTATTTTTCAGTCTTTCTCCAGGATCTTCTTACTACCACAAAGTAGAAATTTGGATTCGTCTGTCCACAATACATTTTGATAAATTATGGATATTTTGTATGAGAACGATTAGATTTTGTATTTACCATTAATTAGGATTTTTGAGTTTACCAAAATTTACAAATTTTAAGTTAAATGTTAGTACAGGTTCTAAATGTTAACTCACCACTGACTTATGTTGTAAACAAAACTATGTCGTTGTCTCTGTTTGAAGAAAATAAATGACTGTGACATGACGACAGAATTTTCATCATTCCTGATTTTTTAATTTTGTAATTATTTGAACAAAATGTCAAAATCCATGCTGCTAATCATTGAGATGAGGGCACAATTTGAAATTTGTATTCAAAGAAGGCTACTTTTAAAGACATATTACCAAGGAGATGAAGATTTCTAAACCCGGGTTACAACCTTCGTTACAAAGGCAGTTGGAAAATGGTGCAAATGTTGTCAGAAAAAGAACTGGAGCACCATCAGTGACAATTGCTACTGAAGATAAACACTTGATGATTGAGATCAAAAGAAATAGAAGGAAAAATACTCCAGACTTAACAGCTGAACTTTTTTCCTCTTGATAGCTCTCAAATGTAAAAAATCAGTTTAGATCAACGGGGCTCGGAAGATGCATAGCCATCAAGAAACCCTTGTGATAGGAGGTAAATAAGCCAAGAACTGGACATTGAAAGAGTAACAAAATACATTCAGGACAGACGAGCCCAAATTTGAAATTTTTATTAGTAAGTGTATATGGGAAGAAACCCAGTCAAAACTAACATATATATATATATATATATATATATATATATATATATATATATATATATATATATAGGAGGCACGGTGGATTAAGCAATTGGAGCCGGTTCAATTCCAGACGAATCCATTACATTCACTTATGTGCTAATAACCTTGTGAAAGGTGTGAATCCTCTTCTTCTCCCTCTAGCTATGGGTAAATAGCAGGAAACACTGGGTCCTATAGCCTTGGATGGCAACTAGTCTAGGAGAAGGAAAACTCTGAATTCAAAACCTGCGGAGGGTCGTTTGGGGACCTTGTGGCACTTAGTGCACCAGGTTTCTGTATTCGGCCCTTCAAAAAAGTGTGGATGGTCCTGCACGAAACATTCACCACTATAATCAAATCTCATGTGCTGTTGTCGAGCTGTCGGTTTCCTAGGAACTGATCTGCGAGACCCTCATACGTCGAATTCGACACGAGAGTCGAGAGTGTATATGTGTGTGTGTGTGTGTGTGTGTGTGCGCGCGCGCGTATGTGTATTTAGGCAGCAATCCTTCTTTCATGCACATTTCATTGAATACGACAGACAAGGTGCTTTTATTTAGTTTTTTACAATTTCTCATGTGGTCTAATAATTTTTTTTCTTTTCGGACGATAAATATTATAAAAACTGTCCGAATGTTCTTTTTATCCAAGCGCTTTCGGCTATTCATTATACGTTCAGCCCCAAGGGATATTCATGCAGACATGGTTGCAACATTTGGAGAAGCCGCTCCAAATTTATCAACAGTGCAAAAATGGGTCGCTGAATTTAGAAGGGAAAGAGAGAGTCTTGAAGATGACCAAAGGTTTGGTCCTCCTGTGACTTCCATCACCGAATATGTTCACTACATGGTGATGGATGACAGCCGATTGACTATAAACTTAATAATCAATGCTATTCGCATATCCCATAAGAGCATCGAGAATATTTTGCAAGAGAATCTTAGCATGACGAAAGTTTCTCCTCGGTGGGTGCCACAACTTCTGACACCTGATCAAAAGCTCACGGCTGAACACAACGGGAAAATATAACATTGTTTGAGGCATGATTAATATTTTATAGGCGTTTATATTGACTTTAATGCATTTATCAATACACCTGACAAATTTTAAGTGTTTGTTAAGTTATACCGATACAATATACGGTACTTACTGATGTGTGTTGTAGGCTGTTTGCTGTACAACATGTATAGAAAGATATCATGATTAGTGTCTCAATATACAAGTAAGTAGTGTGACCTTCTGTAGTTTTGGCATAGGTTATCATATAATGTAGCCTAACTTCATTAAAGATGCATTCCAAAAGCTACTACAAGGTGGGAAGATTGCATTGGTAATAAGGAAAGGAGACCTGAACTGCTATGTGATATGTGTCCTCCTTTACAGCAGTGAATGTTGGACGGTCTCCTCAAAGATGAAGAAGAGACTCGAAGCAACGGAGGTATGATTCTACAGAAGGATGGTAAGAATACCATGGACCAAACATGTGCAACAATGAGATTTTGGAGAGGATGCTAACAAGGAGGAAGCTTATACTTAACATCAGGAAGAGGCAGCTGAAATTTCTGAGACATGTAATGAGAAAGGAGGGCTTGGAGAATCTGATACTCACAGTGCAGAAAGAGAGACTAGGGAATTCAATGCTTGACATACCAAGCGGGCTTAAGCAAGTGGATGACAGAACAGGGTTTGGGGGAAGTAGCAAAAGGACAAAACATATTGAGAGCTACAAGGGATAGGAAGAAGTGGAGAGCCATGATCGCCTACGTTGTGAAGGGACACGGCATATAAAAGAAGAAGAGCTAAGTTTTAGGCCACTGGTAGCCTACCATATGTTTGGGGGTTAACCTATATGGTAGGTATAGGCATCACTCAGAATTTTGAGCTAAAAATCTTGAGGTCAATGTGTACGCTGCAATTTATAGTATATCACATCTAAGATAAAAAAAAAAAGTAAGCAATGTTAAAACAAGCTTTGAAGTAGTTTTTATCATGTGTTCAAATCCACATGAAAACCAAAATGTTGAATACTGATTCATAAGGCAGCCAGACCTTCCCCATTTGCCAGAAACATGCTTTCTCCTCGATACAGGCTTCTTTTTTTTTAAATTAAAATCAAATCAAGCTTTATGAGCCCAAAAGAGAGGATAGTACATGTGACACTGAGATCCGTAGATGTATTAGGATGACCAAGGACATGTTCCAAAAGCTGAGCAGAGTATTACAAGAGTATTACAAGACAGGAGGATTTCTTTGGTAATGAAGAAAAGAATACTGAACTGTTATGCGACCTCTGTCTTTCTTTATGGCAGCAAATGTTGGACGATTTCCTCAAAGATGAAGAAGAGACTCGAGGCGACGTAGATGTGGTTCTATAGAAGGATGCTAAGAATATCATGGACCGAGTGTGTGAGCAACAATGAGGTCTTGGAGAGGTTACAAGTTTACACTTAGCATCAGGAAGAGGCAACTGAAGTTTCTGGGACACATAATGAGGCAGGAGGGCTTGGAGAATCTGATACTCACGAGTTGAATAGAGGGAAAGAAAGACAAGGGAAAATGATGCATGACACACCTGGCAAGTGGATAACAGAACGTGGTCTGGGGGAGGAAGCAGAGGGAAGGAACTTTTTGAGAGCTGCAAGGGATAGAGGGAGGGGGTGAGCCATGATTGCCTACACCCTGAAAGGACATGGCACATAAAATGAAAGAAATATCAACATTTGTAGATTTAATAGGATCAGATAGGTTGGCCTGTCACTCGGTTCACACTCCTCTCTGGTCTTTTGAATAGGTGTAGAAGTTTATCCCTTGTTTCCGCTTTAGGATTCGGTTTCCTTCTAAATTCTATTTCAACTCTATAGTTCTAACGCCCCCCCCCCCCGCTACGCTCTGAAATTTATTCTATTATTAGGTTTCCAGTTCCTTCTAAAGTCTTTTCATTCTCTTTCACTTCAAGTAGCTCCCTTACGTCTTAGTGGCATTATCACCTTGCTTGGGGTGACTTGATTAAAAATATATATATTTAAAAAGTGTTTTGAAAAAAACAAAGAAAATAACATTCAAACAATATTTCTGGGCATTCGTCCTTTAAAGTAAACATATGTCTATATTTCTGAGATGAGGTATTATGTACATTATTTACATTATTCAGACTATTGTCCTCATCTTTGTCACCATATTTATCAAGGACACATGGCACAGTGGATAAAGGTGTTAGTAAGATCCAGTGACAAAACCGAAAGAGTGTGAGTTCAATACCCGGTTAAGGCAGTGGAGAACTTTCAGAGGGAAAATTAACAGGAGATAACTGATAGCTGACATCCATCAAAACATGGCACGTTGAACTAGAACAGTCTACCCCAGTGAGTGAAACAAAGGGTTCAGTTCGACATTCCAACCACCTGAAGAAGGCCAGAGCATACAACGGTTGAAACATTGTGATAAATATGGTGACAAAGATGAGCACAATAGTCCGAATAATGTAAATAATGTATATTCACTTATCGATCCTTATTTTGAGTTTTATAGAGATAATATCCAATTGTTGTTGTTGTTGACTGTAAAATTGAATTTATTCACAGAAATCATATTTTTCTTAAAAGAAATAAGAAAGTTAGTTCACTGTGTTAAGCTAGACAATTTTTCTCAGCAGAATGTATCTTATATATTTGTAAGTCTATCATTCAACCTTGCTTTGAATATTGCTGCCACATATAGTCTGGTGCTCCTGCTATAAATTTAGAGATTCCTGATAAAATCCAAAGAAGAATTTACAATGTTGTTGGTCCTGACTTGGCATCTTGGCTTCACTCACTTTCCCACCACCATAATGTAGCTTCCCTGTGCCTTTTCCATAAATACTTCCAGGATAATTGTTCTGATTAACTTTCCACTATCATTGTAAATATTCACTTTTCATTTCTTTTTTAAAAGTTATTTTCCCACCTCCCAAAACAACCACAGACAAATTCTACATATGAGAACTAGTTAGGACTTCATAGAGACTCTGAGGTATTAAAGTGCCTGTAGTAAGAATGGTAAGTAAAAATGTGCTGTTTTGGAATAAGGAATACTGTGGTATGTTTGAGTCAGTAAATGTGGCTAACTAAATTTAAGATAAGACAGGTTGAAGACCAGCCTTCCCCATAAACAATTTTGGCCTCATGCCACATTTCGGAATTTTCAAAATAAATAGTACTTTCCTCTGTGGTATCTAAACTCTATGAATTTAAGCTCAGTACTAGAATCTCAGCAAGATCTCATCAATTTACAGTCGAAATGGCTAGATCTAACTGTAATTTCTATGCTAACAGCTTGTTCTCTCACACTTCTCGATTGTGGAACTCTCTAGATTTTTGCTTTCCAGTCAACTTTGACTTTCAAAAGTTTAAATGTAATGACAATCATTATCTTCTTAATTCTTGTTCTTTTATTGTTCTCTCTCATTAATAGTGTTTTTTTCTTATATTCTCTAACACACAGTAACCCTTTGTGTCTTAGTGGCTTTATTGCCTTGCTTGGGGGTGAAATGATTAAAAAAAGAATAATATAAAACAGTAATTATATTTACATCAAACCAACCATGATTTCAAATATTATGATAACATATCTAACGAAAATCCTGAACAGATATTTAGAGAAACGAATCATACGAAATTTCTAAGAAACTGTAAACAGTGGGGTATGGTCATGATATTAAAAATATATTCAAATATTTTTTTTTACACATATTCCTCTCCATAACAGAAATATTTTGATTTTATAAAGATTATCTAGTTCATGTTGCCAAACAATTTTGAATTAGATTATGTCATATAATAACATCATAAAGAAATAACAAATTTAAAATAATTTGAGGCTGAAGGAGTTAATGCTAGTAGAATTCAAAGGGAACACTTGTCAGAGACTCATATTATTGATCTGAACAAGTTCACAGTTTGAAAACAATCTTTTACTATGGACTCCTTCCTGAGAACCATAGGATTGATTTGAACAAGTACTGTTCCAAGTTCAAAGAGAATCTAGATATTTTCAGAGAACTATATGATTGATTTAAACTAGTACTGTCTCCAACTGAATCATCTGATTGATGTTACAGTCATCAGTTCTGATGATAGATAATTAACATGCAGCTAATTTTCAGCAGATATTTTGTGTCAGGACACAGGATATCTGAAATTGGAAAGACTTCCTTTCTACTTTGTGGGTATCAGCCATACACCCACAATGATTTCCTTT
>CAHIKZ030004970.1:2000000-2005000 GCA_903632075.3 Acanthosepion pharaonis | reverse complement strand
AAAGAAAGACAGAGAGAAAGAAAAAGACAGAAAAAATGACAGAAAGAAAGAAAAAAACAGAAAGAAAGAATGAAAAAAGAGAAAAGACAGAAAGAAAGAAAGAAAGAAAGAAAGAAAGAAAGAAAGAAAGAAAGAAAGAAAGAGTGACAAACAGAAAAAGACCGAAAGAAAGATTGACAGAAAAAAAGAAAAAAGACAGAAAGAAGGAAAGAAAGAAAGGAAGAAAGAAAGAAAGAAAGAAAGAAAGAAACAGACGGAAAGAAAGACAGACAGAAAGAAAGAAGGAAAGTATGAAAGAAAGCTTAAAAAAAGACAGAAAGATGACAGAAAGAAAGAATGAAAGGAAGAAAAAAGACAGAAAGGAAGAAAAAAGACAGAAAGGAAGAAGTAAAGAATGACAGAAAGAAAGAAAGAAAAAGGCATAAAGAATGTAAGAAAGAAAGAAAGAAAGAAAGCAAGAAAGAAAGACTGAAAGAAAGAAAGATATAAAGAAAGAAAGACGGACAGAAAGAAAGACAATTAAAGACAGAAATAAATAAAGACTGAAAGAACGATAGACAGGAAAAGAATGAAAGAAAAAAAAAGACAGAAAGAAAGAATGATCAAGAAAGCATCGAGTTGTAAAAGTTATCAGAAAATGCGTCCTAAAATTGAAAACAGATACGAAAAGAAAATTAGTCGAGGAAGGAAAAACAGAAACAGAAATTCATGACGTCACCGACAACAAATTAAAAAAACAAAAGCCAAAAAGGCCGAAATTGAAAATAAGTCAAAAATAAGAAATCTTTTATATGAAATTGTATTTCCCATTTTTCACAACGCCATTGACGTGTGAGTAACATGTTTCAATCGAAAAATCTCAAGAAAAGAAACTTTCTGTTTTTTCCGAAACATTTCTAAAGCAGTCATGGCATCTCAATTAGTAATAAAAGGTAGTAGTAGCATAGCAATAAGACAATTGATAAAAATTGCTTCTGCGGATCTTATAAAAACGTAAAAAGGAAAGACATTTTCAATAATAGTAGTTATTTTTGTGTTATTGCTCTGCTGGAAAGAGGGGGAAAAGACAAGTTGCATTTTGATAGTCGTAAGACGTTGCTGTGATGGTTTTAAAAGGAGTTATTTGGTTGTCTCAAAAAATCAATAGAACGCTATAAATTTCATAAATAACGCCCCTTGATGTTCGATCGTCTGCTAAAACCGGGACGTGACTGGAGGTAAAAAAAAAAGAAGAAATTGTAATATCTGGCGCTTGTTCATCTGACGGCGCGGTGTGAAATTTTGAATTGAATCAGAAAAAGAAGATAAATGAAAAAGATGGATGTAAGATGTGTTGTAAGAAATGAAAAGTAAAGGGGCTCAACTGGAGAAGAAGAAGAAGAAGAAGAAGAAGAAGAAGAAGAAGAAGAAGAAGAAGAAGAAGGAGGAGGAGAAGAAGAAGAAGAAGAAGAAGAAGAAGAAGAAGAAGAAGAAGAAACGGAGACAACAGGAAGCGAATGAAAACTGGTGAAAAAGATTATTTTGAAGAAAAAGAATGAATGACAATTTAAGAATAGGAGGGAAATGGAGACAAAGGGCGAAGAAGAGATTAAAGAAGCTGAAAGCAAAACGAAAAAGAGATGATAAGAAAAGAAAAAAATAGCAGCAAAACATGAAAAAGAAAAAAAAATATTGCCGGGGGTTTCAAATGAAGAAGAGAGAGAGAGAGAGAGAGAAAAAAAAAAAAAGACGAGACGATTAAAAGAAAGAAAGAACAAATTAATGAATAATCAGTACAAAAAAAAAAGAAAAGGAAAAAGACAAAAAGAAAACAGCAGCCAAAGAAAAAAAAAAAAAAGAAAAAGAAAGAGGAAAGAAAAAAAAAAAAAACAAAGCCAAAGAAAGAAAAAAAGGAAAAAAATCGTCAAGAAAATAAATAAAGAAAATAAAGAAAATAGGAGAAGGAGCAGTAAAAGAAAGGAAAAAGAGAATAATTAAAAAAAAAAGACAGCTATATAAATAAAGGTAAAATGAAAGAAGGACAGGAAGAAAGAAAAATCGTTAAAAGAAAGAAAGGAAAAGTAAAAAAAAGAAAGAAAGGGCAGCCAAAGTAATAAAGGTAAAAGGAAAGAAAGGAAAAAAGAAAGAAAAATCGATAACGGAAAGAAAGAAAGAAAGAAAGAAATAAAAAAGAAAAAAGAAAAAGAAAGAAAGAAAGAAAGGTAAATAGGAAAGGAAAATGAGTGGCATAAATTAGAATGAATTGTTTAAAAAAAAACGAATTTAAATTTTAAGAAATTTGTAAACAAACAATTTTTAATTTAAACTTCTTCCTGAAATAAATTTATATATTTTTGGCATGTTATTTGGGTAAAAATTAGAAAAAACACAATAATCTGAATATGAAATACTACCCACAGCTTAAAAAAATTTGTTATCAAACATTTCTTAAAATTTTTTTTATGTCTTTCACCGTGTTCTAAATGACGGGTGATGACACATATACATGATCAAAAAGTGACAAATTTTTAAAAAGATGTGGTTTTTTCGTTTTTTAACTATACTTTTTAAATATTAACATTTTATTCAGCAATTATGTACTATTTAATTTTTTTATTTCATACATTTATAAACCCATTCACATATCACACATTTATATACACATATATACCTAGCAGACCACATACACACAAAACTATGAGATTTTTTCTATGACATTTGCTTGTTTGCTTTAGACACATAATTAGATGACCAGACTTTAGATTATTATTTCTTTTGACCAGGTCATCCAAAACACTATTGTGCTTCCATGTAAAAACACACACCTAAGAACAAGCTCTATATATACATACACAAACACACAAACTCATACATAACATAGGTTCCTACGAGTCTTTTTTACATTTTTGATGACCCTGTCACGGCGATCTTTTATCAGAAGTTTTCGACCACCATTGCCTTTCATATATATATATCTGATGATCATTGAAAGCTAAACATACATGTTTATCCTTGGAGGAATCCAATAACCATATAAATACATGCATACATATCTACAAATAAAACCAAATACATATATAAATGACAATTTAACAGAAAACATTTATTTATTAAGATATATAGATACACTCTAGATAAGAAGTTTCTTGGCGTTTTTGACTTGTATAAAGTTTCATGAGCTGAATTGCATACCAATATCAAATTAAAATTTACTTCACAATAATTTACAGAAACTTGTTTCATAGTCTAACATAAAATTTACATATATAAACGAACTATTACATTTATGGAGAAACAGAAATTGAGGAAGAAGTACTGGATTAAAGAAGATAAATATTGATGTCATTTAAATTTTGAACACAAAATGGAACAGTTTCACAGGCGAGAAGCGTGAAAATTTCAGTCAACTAACATACAGAATATATAAACACATTCATATAAATATATGCACACACAGCATAAATATAAAATACACATACGTACAATAAAATAGGAATAATTTTTATGAAATAATGAATTAAAGTTCTCTTGCAAGTACTTTGTTAATTCAAAATGAGATCATTAATGAGTCAAGGCAAAAATATCACCAGAAACACAGAATTTTATGTAGTGAAAAAAAAATATTCACCATAAATAAAATTGTTAGCATTGTTAACATTATGAACTACTGCAATGATTTTAGTTTGACAGAACACCAATAGTGATAAATTGAAAATTACAAAATAACATCATTTGATAAAGTACTTTGTTCTTTGTAGGCCAACAGTTATTGATAGCAGTGTCAAAATACAATTCAGAAATTTTTACTTTAGGCTGTTGAATTCTCATTTCATTCAATTAAATATATTTTAGAGAGAGCACAGCTCCAGACTAGATTTTCAACATTGTCAGAGAATTGTGCTGAAAAACAATGCCTCAAAAAATTTAAAACCATCCTGTAATCTTTTTTTTTTGAACTTTGTTATCATTTATAAGTGTTAGTATCATAATAAAAACACCATTAAAATATTTACGAAATAAATATTTATTTTGATCTATTCAATCTTTAAACTGTAGTCTATGTTCTGCAGCTACTATAACACATGATCACAACTGTACCTGGGTCAAATTGGTGAGCAGGAGGGCCATAAACAGATTTTCAAGAGGCAGTTGAGCATTTAGTTTATGATAAAACATTTTTAACCAAAACTTGACCAAAAAAATAATTTTCTTGCCTTGTTTATTAAAACAAGATTAGCTTTTACTAGATCTTAATATTTTTCATGTTTAGAGATATAAAATACAAATATCTAAATTTAAATTTAATAATAGATTTAAAAGTTGTGTATTGTCACTGCATTGTCCCCCTCCAAAATTTAATCAGTCACCACAAACTAATATTCTATCCTCAACAGGACAGTGTTAATCTTAAACTGAGAGAGAGGTTAAATGAGTGGTGAAGTTTATTCTTTAATCAGATCAGACTCACCTCTAATCAGACAGATGGGCAGCAGGATGTGAAATATAATGCCAACCTAAAATGGCTTTTTCTTCTCAAAAACATGTAATTACACATATACATAAATTATATGACCAGATTATCTGTTTTGAAAATGTTTAACATTGATTTGAACTACCATGAATCTCTGATGTCAAATCATAGTTAAATATATTACACTACATTTGTATAAAGCAAATTTACTACCATCATATAGTAAATAAAAGCAAATTTTCTGAGTCAAGAGGGTCAATTTATACAGTTGCAGGATTGTAAAGAAATTTTGTAAAAGAGGTCAGAAAAAAAAAAAGAAAAGATTTCCTCCACCCAATAAGTTAAATGTAGATCTAATAAAAAGATTGATTTACATATTCCAAACCTTAAGCTACTGGAAAGAAAATATCATATTTTACTTTTTATTCTTTTTTTTTTTAGACTAATACAGATTTTATTTTAATATTATTCAGCTCAAGATGTTTTAAATATTAGACTAAAAGAGGAACAGTTGTGAATGTGAGTTTACTTACATTGTGGACAAGAAGTT
>CAHIKZ030004970.1:1842500-1997500 GCA_903632075.3 Acanthosepion pharaonis | reverse complement strand
TCCTTTAAGAAATTTTTTTTATTTAATTTTTTTGTAATTTCAACTAATATCTGTCTAAACTGTGAATGTGGACATGAGTGTTCCTTTAAATGTTCTGAGATTGAAATATATTAGTAGAAAATAGATCAATGCTTCAAGCAAATAATCAAAAACTTAAAATTCTAGAAGCAAAAAGAGAAGAGATTTGTGGCCAAAAATAAAATCAACTACAAGTATAGCAACAAAGTTCTGAAATGTTTGTAGCAGCAAAGTGTTATAAAAAATACTAAATTAAAATATTACAATTAAGAAAATCTTTTAAAAACCTCACGTAAGTTACTTTTCTTACATAGAAGTGAAAAAATATTTTCAATTTACAGTGTTAATGCATAACACATCCATAGATATGCAACACCTGAAGATGGTCTCAGATGCGATTGAAAGTACTTGGGAAAATAAAATTATTTGAAAGAAAATTTTGGAATTTTTCTTGATCAATTTTCTACAGCCACAAAGAAATTAATTTGTGGGCTTGAAAGGATAAAACTAAAATAAACATAACACATCTAAATTATTTAACCAAACACCATGCTTATATATATATATTATTTTTATAAAAAAATTTATAACATAAGTATGTTATAAAATCACTACAAAAATAGCCATTTTGTTTCAACACACTCTGTGTCTTATCAAGTGATGGTGTTGAAAAGAAAATAAATGGTTTTAAAAGTTTCAGATTAATTAACGATCCTACACTAGGGGGAGCATTGTTACAAAAGCTAGAATAACCAATCAAAAACGAAGTACAGAAAGATTCAAAAGCTTGACAACAAAATCCTGCTATTATAGCTATTTAGATCTTTAAATACGTGTAATATTAAAAATAATTTTTACTAACTAATAATTATAAATTTATATGATAAAATTTAATATTAAAATTAAAAACTGGCAATTTTTAAAATCCAAATTTAATCACTATTAAGTTTAAAAACTACAAAATTATTGAGAAAAGAAAAAAATATATATGTTTATTCAATTCATTTCGTCATTGAAATTACGTCTGACAAGACAAAAAGCTACAATTCGTCCGGTCATCTGATAATACATGTATATATTTTTTTTCTTTTCCGTTTTTATTTTAAAGTTTGTGAATATGGTCTTAAACTCACGCGTGACACAACAAAAACACAATCAGATTATAATACATAAGCATCCAGACATAATTAGATACATACACACACACACAAAAAAAAAAAAAAAAAAAAAAAAAAAAAAGAGGTGGGGGAATACATGAACAACTCCACAGCCCTTTACGAAAAAAAGGAGACGTGAAACTAACACTTATACACACACACAGTTAAATGTGAATACACTCTACATACACATAGACACCGATATATACACAAACATACATCCACAATGGCATAGACATTGAGAAATCACAACCAGTAAATATTTCAGACTTAAATAAATGCTAACCACTTATTGAATTATAACTTAAGGAGCAAATATATAAAGATAAAAATGTTTAAAATAATATTATTTAATATATTAAAACGAAAAAAACTCTAAAACAATAAATATCAATAAAATATATATATATTATTAATCATATAAGTTGATAATAGTTTCATTATATATTTGGCAAAAGAAAAACAGGATAAAGAAATCCACAAATATATACATATATATATATATATATATATATATACGGCAGCAAAAACAAATTAACACACATAAAAAAAAAAAAAAATATATATATTCATACATACATATACGTACAGAAATACACACAAATAAATATATAAACATAAACATATACGTACATATACATATCTATGATAACAAGTACATATGTACGTACATATACATATAAACCTAAATACACACACATATATACACATAGACTTTTATGCACACATACTTAGATATATAAAAAACAGTCATGATATACCAAAGTTTCCATACCTACACATACACACAAACTCATACATAATAGGTTCCAACACACACACCTATATATATACATACACAAACATACATAAATATATATACACACATACATACATATCTACAAATAAACATATATATATACATAAATATATCTACCTGCAATAACAACCACCCATATATACATGCATACATAAAAATACAACAACTTTCAACCAAATACATATATAAACGAACTAACATATAGATACATAAATATACCTTCAAACACCAACACACAGCAATATACATATAGTCTAACATACAAATATATAAACACATTCATACAAACAGAAATATACTTAAATATAAATACACATACACAATAAAATAGGACATACAGATATATATACACATATATATATATGCACACACGCATATATATATATATACACACATACATACACACATACACATACATATATATATACAAATATATCGTGGCACAAAGCTGAAATCAAGGGGCATCCAGTGAGGAACGAACTCATTACTCAGTCGCACCCAATCTAGTGAACCATGCTGGCCAACCATTATACTGCCGTGATTTAATCATATACATACCTGTACATACTCATACACATACACACACACACACATACACACACATACATATATATATATATATATATATATATATATATATATATATATATCAACCATATACACACACACACACACATATATATATATATATATATATATATATATAAACATATATATATATATCTACATACATACATACATACATACATACACACATACATATATACACACACCCATACACACATACATATATAGGCACACACATACACAGTAATAATTATTAACCTTTTCTCTCATAATCTACCTTACCTTCCCACATAATATATATATACACACACACTCACATATATATACATACATACATACCCCACACATACACACTCACACATGTAAAAAAAAAAAAAAAACCCATAAATACATTTATACACCAACCTACACATTCCTCAGTGCAAATACTCTAACCAACACATAAATAAATATATATATTTTACACCAACACTGATAACACTATGCAGGTAAACAATACACACTTATACCGTAAGTATGACCATTATGCAATAAAAATACTAATCTATTAAAAATACAGCGACATATCATTATCATTTAAAGTATACGACCCCTACACTAAGTTAAATTTATAACGGTGTTTACAATTTACTGTCAGTTCATATCTTTGATTTAAGAGATCAGCCTTGTTTTTAAATCTAATAATTTCAAATTTTTCATTAAGGCATAGGTAACATAGGGGTATATAGGGAGTTGCATGTACGAGCTTTCGTAACCAAACTCCATTTAATCGTAGGTGTTTTGTTCTTATCTTTCCAATGTAAAACTTTTTATATTTGGATTTTCAATTGTTGAAATAGTATATATAATCCCACAGTTATTTTGTGTTTTTCTTTTTTTTTTTTTTTTTACATGAGGTGTATGTATATGTATGTATATATATGAGTGTGTATATATGTATATATATATTATGTATATAGATTATGAGAGAAAAGGTGTATATGTGTATGTGTGTGCCTATATATGTATTTATATTGTGTATGTGTATATTGTATGTTGTAGATATATATATATATATATGTTTTTGTATATATATATGTATATATATATATGTATATGGTTGGATATATTCTATATATATATATGTGTGTATATGTATGTATGTGTGTGTATGTGTATGTGTATGAGTATGTTTATATGATTAAATCATTTGTATAATGGTTGGCCAGATGGTTCACTAGATTGGGTTTGAGTAATGAGTATGTTCTCACTATGTTGATTTCAGCTTGTTTATATATATATGTATGTGTGTGTGTATGTATGTGTTTATATATATGTGTGCATATATATATATATGTATATATATCTGTATGTCCTATTTTATTGTGTATGTATTTATATTTACATAATTCTGTTTGTATGAATGTGTTTATATATTTGTATGTTAGACTATATATTGTATGTTGGTGTTTGAAGGTATATTTATGTATCTATATGTTAGTTCGTTTATATATGTATTTGGTTGAAAGTTGTTGTATTTTTATGTATGCATGTATATATGGGTGGTTGTTATTGGGTAGATAGATATATGTATATATATATATGTTTATTTGTAGATATGTATGTATGTGTGTATATATTTATGTATGTTTGTGTATGTATATATATATAGTGTGTGTTGGAACCTATTATGTATGAGTTTGTGTGTATGTGTAGGTATGGAAACTTTGGTATATCATGACTGTTTTTATATATCTAAGTATGTGTGCATAAAAGTCTATGTGTGTATATATGTGTGTGTATTTAGGTTTATATGTATATGTACGTACATATGTACTTGTTATCATAGATATGTATATGTACGTATATGTTTATGTTTATATATTTATTTGTGTGTATTTCTGTACGTATATGTGTATGAATATTTTTTTTTTTTTTTTATGTGTGTTAATTTGTTTTTGCTGCCGTGTATATATATATATATATATGTATATATTTGTGGATTTCTTTATCCTGTTTTTCTTTGCCAAATATATAATGAAACTATTATCAACTTATATGATTAATAATATATATATTTTTATTGATATTTATTGTTTTAGAGTTTTTCGTTTTAATATATTAAATAATATTATTTTAAAACATTTTTATCTTTTTATATATTTGCTCCCTTGGTTATAATTCAATAAGTGGTTAGCATTTATTTAAGTCTGAAATATTTACTGGTTGTGATTTCTCAATGTCTATGCCATTGTGGATGTATGTTTGTGTATATATCGGTGTCTATGTGTATGTAGAGTGTATTCACATTTAACTGTGTGTGTGTATAAAGTGTAAGTTTCCACGTCTCCTTTTTTTTCGTAAAGGGCTGTGGAGTTGTTCATGTATTCCCCCACCTCTTCCTTTTTTTTTTTTTTTTTTAGTGTGTGTGCATATGTGTGTGTGTGTGTGTGTGTGTATGTATCTAATTATGTCTGGATGCTTATGTATTATAATCTGATTGTGTTTTTGTTGTGTCACGCGTGAGTTTAAGACCATATTCACAAACTTTAAAATAAAACGGAAAAGAAAAAAAATATATACATGTATTACCAGATGACCGGACGAATTGTAGCTTTTTGTCTTGTCAGACGTAATTTCAATGAAGAAATGAATTGAATAAACATATATTTTTTTTTTTTCTCAATAATTTTGTAGTTTTTAAACTTAATAGTGATTAAATTTGATTTTAAAATTGCCAGTTTTTAATTTTAATATTAAATTTTATCATATAAATTTATAATTATTAGTTAGTAAAAATTATTTTTAATATTACACGTATTTAAAGATCTAAATAGCTATAATAGCAGGATTTTGTTGTCAAGCTTTTGAATCTTTCCGTACTTCGTTTTTGATTGATTATTCTAGCTTTTGTAACAATGCTCCCCCTAGTGTAGGATCGTTAATTAATCTGAAACTTTTAAAACCATTTATTTTCTTTTTTTCAACACCATCACTTGATAAGACACAGAGTGTGTTGAAACAAATGGCTATTTTTGTAGTGATTTTATAACATACTTATGTTATAAATTTTTTATAAAAATAATTATATCTGCTCTACTTTGTATTGAACACTCTTTTAAGAATAGTAATTGTTGGTTATTGGAATTCATTCCGTGTATACCAATTATATACTTTGATATATATATATATATATATATATATATATATATATATATATATATAAGAATAAAGTGTCGCTGCCGACATTGGAGTTTGAACACAGATCACCAGAGAGCAAACACAGGCAATCCCATTTTGAATAAGTAGATCACCTGATGGTAAAGAAAATGTATATATGGGAATTAGCGTGGCGTCCACCTGATCGCTATCCAGATTACTTGTGCGGTCACAAGTGTGCTGGTCAAACAACTCTGCCTCCGAGCAGAGATGATCCCCAGACGAGGCTATGTCGAAGGCCTGAGTCTCGTCTCGGGAGACAGCTACCCGACCCCGTTTTATACGAGGTCTACGGGGAATTTTTAACCAATCCTACGGGCTCGGAGACCCCACAATAAACTCGGCCTTGTGCCACATCCGAACTTGTGGGGCGGTTAGTGAATATCTCACTATTCAGATTACTTTGTAAGTGTGCTGTTCAAATTCTCTGCCTTCAGGCATAGAGGAACCCAGACGAGACTGTGACGAAGGGCAGAGTCTCGTCTGGGGTGGTAGACGGCTACCCGACCCTGTTTTTACGGGATCCACGGGTAAATTTTAACCAATCCTACGGGCTCGGATACCCCACAATAAACTCGGCCTTGTGGCACATCCGGCCGCGTGGGACGGTTAGTGAATATCTCACTATACGTTTTACTATTCTCATTAGTATTCGCTGGTTACTATTCGAGCGAGTGATTTTTCGAAGGCGTCTGACACAAGTATTGTCCAACGGCGTTACTATAGTTGTATCAGCGATTACAAAATTTCTACTACAAAGTGCATTACGAAAGGTGACAACGAGTATTCATTGACATAACAAAAGTGACAACAAGTGTTCATTGACATCACAAATATATATATATATATGCATTTATGTATTTCTATGATGTCAGTTGTATTTTTTTTCTGTCAAATGACTCATTGGTTTTGATTGATGCAATCGAAGAGCTTTTTTTTTTCTCCCCAGTTGAATAAACAAGCTGCTAGTTGTTTATCCGTATATTGTTTTCTTTTCTCTCCTCAATCAACCCAGTTGATTTCTACGCGCTTTCTTTCGCTTTCATGTCAACGTCAAAAATTGGCCTTAATTAGAGCATCGGTGCAATTCCTTTGCTGAAAACAACTGCTCGCCAACGCACAGAAAGAGAAAACGGAAAAAAAAAGAAATCCTTCTCATTGCAATCTGAAAAGACTCGAATTCGTATCTTTACTGATTGCTTACGTACCGTCTCCTTTCCACGCATGGATGATTAGAGCATCGGGTGAATATTCATGCTTTTCTGCCAAATGAAAAATCAAAACATTTAGAATTTGAGATCCTTCATACAAAATAATTATGCTAGCAAATATAACGTTCTACAATCAGTAGGAAAATGACGCTAAACAGTTTTATCCTTGTGCTGGATTTAACTAGCAGTCGAACAGGCAAAAAATAAGACACAGCAATCAGATTGATTGATTAGATATTTTATGGTTTATCACCACTTTTCCGGTTATTTAAAGCCGAAACATTTTTTAATTGTAAGAAAAATTATTTTTTGCGTGTGAATATTGCCGTAACCTAAGGAAAGTTACTGAACAGAATAATCAAACGAAGGTTGGTAATGAATGATAATACTTAGAACAAGAACAACACATATAAGATTCGCCAGTGGCGCGTAGAAAAAGTAGTCAACTGCTAGAAGTGAGTCAAGTGAATTCCACAATGAATCTCCAAATCTAAAATATCTACCAACCGATCTACGCGGTTAGATGTGTCACAAGGCCGAATTTAAGGTGGTAGTCTCGGCCAAAAATTCCCCGTAGAGCCCGTATAAAACGGAGTCGGGTAGCTGTTTCCCAAGACGAGACTCTGCCCTTCGACATAGCCTCGGAGGCAGAGTGTTTGACCAGCACAGCTGGAGACGAATCTCCAACTGCAGACCAACATACAGTATTTACTACTGTATTTATGTGAAGGGCGACATACCCATTGCTACAATAATAACAATGATTTTTACAGCCACAATATCTACTATTTAATCCATAGTTGAGGAGAAGGTTGATAGATACCTTTCCCAATGGGTATTTACACGTAAGTAACAAAAATTCAAGTGTGCATTGAACTAACGAATGTTGCCTTCCAAAAGCTAAGCAAAGAATAAAGAAATAGGACAAAATGAAAAAAAATACTGTAGCTACGGCTATGCAATATCAATGCACCTATATGCCAGTGAACGCTGGACAATTTCCTAATTGACCAAGAGGAGAACTGAGGCAACAGCTTATACGAACGGATGCTTAGAATACCATAGACGGAACATATGAGCAACGAGGAAGTTTTACGGAAAATAGAAACAAAAAGGACAGAAAAAGACGCAGTTGAAATTTCTGGAACACATGAGGAAGGAGGGCTTGGAGAATGTGAAAATCACAGGACACATTGAAGGCAAGCATGGTAGAGAAAACTATAAAATATTCTACCTTGAGAGCTTGTCCACATGGATAGCAGACTGGGAAGGAGGGGATATGGTAAGCGGAGAAATATCTTTAGAGTTACAAAAGATGGAAATTTGTGGATAGTTATAGTCGCGCACGTACAGCACATGAAAATGAATATAAATAACTTTCTGGATTTATGAATTTTCCAAAATGTAAAACCTATGAAGAAATCAGGGAATACTTTCGACGAGTATCCATGTATTTGTTGTTCTCGAAATCTCTATACTGGGAAAAGCCTGTATGGGAACAGCAAACGTATTTTTATACAAGTCAAGGTCAATATACCTGTTCTACAATATATTTTATATCGTAATATATATAGTATATATACTTTAGTATATATTAAGATTGAAACTGCTAAATATCTTCTTTGTGTTGTAGTAGTTATTGGTTCGGACTTTGTGATGTCATTTGTGGCTGCGTGCCATTGGAAATTGCTTAGCGCGCCGTAGATTGCCGACCTCTGCTCTATGAAATAACTAAGTTCAAATTATAGTGTCAAATAGCCACAATAGTATAGCACATGGGGAGAATAGAATTTACTCTATTAACATGAGACAGTAAGACGAGCTTAATAGCCATTGCTCTACGAAAAAAAAATCGTATATATAAAAAAATAAACAGCGACATACGAAAAAATAAATAAAAGACGAATCATTTTGGGATCAACATGCTTTTCAGAAGAGACTTTTTGTATGTTTTTTAAAGCAAAAGATAAACTTTTAGTAACTACAATGTATTTGCCTTAATTTTTCAGTCTTTATCTAGGCTCTTCTTACTGCCAAATAGTTCAAATCTTGATTCGCCTGTTCACATTTCATTTTAATAAATTATGAATATTTTATATAACAGATATTATATTTTGTTTTCACCATTAACACCGCGGTAGATCAACGAAAGGGCTGGAGATTTGATTCAGGTCAAGCGAATCTTGAAAAAGAACAATATCATTCAATTTCACAATGATATGCTCTACCATCTGGTTTAGACATAATTGGAAAATATCACCTTTCAGAAAAACAACGATCCAAATCCCTCTTATAAATGATGTCAAAATTATCTCGGGTAAAAAAAAGGATACAAAATATTGGAAATTATGACTTGAACGCCTGAACCTTTTGACTTCTCTTTCAATGAATTAGTATGAGATGAATTTGATCGCAGAGTTCGAAGAGAGTACCCAAAGAGTGAGCGTGAGCTTTTTTAGTGCTTGAAGAATGATTAAGTAAGTCTGGCATCTACTTTTTTTCAAAAACTGTTGGAAAGAATACCAAGAATTTATAAAACAGTAAGGAAGAAAGTTGGCGGTTTTATTGATGAAAACAAAATATGATGCTGTTATATGATTTTTTTCTTTATAGTTAAGTACTTATCTCTGTCAAAATAAAAGGAGTTACTGAAATGGTATCTTTTACTTTAACAATATACAAAAATGTCTCATTTTAAGGTATTTAAAGAAATGCAGGGTGGCTTAAACTTTTTGCCTCTAGTATAGATTAAGCTAGATTCAATCGCTTTAACGAAAAGAAATCTATAAGAAATCAATTTCTTGAGACATTCTTCAATAGTTCTATATACTTGGATCCAAGAATAACTACAACATTATTTCAATGCATTTACCCATTAACTGGCAAAAGTTCGAACCATTTGTAAGGGCTTATCTGACATTTCAATTCCCTTAACACAAAGGAAACTTTTATAGACACCCGCTGTGTTTTGTTACAGTTATCCGTGAGTGTTCATGAGATGAGAAATGCCGTGGGAATGAAAGTTAGAGACCGTTGCGTGTAGGGGGGGTGAGAATGGGGAATGTTACGAATTGTGATTTGGTTTCCAATTTCCGTACTGAATAAAAATGTATCTCTCGCATTATCTATACAAAAGTTTCAAAGCACCTTCAGTTATCAAACAATAAATTCTTCAAACCTTGAACTCCCAAATGCCTTCAACAGAAAGAAGACAGGATGACCTGATCTTTCTGGCTTACTGTTAAGAAATTCTCACACAGTGTAGGCGAAAATAAATCGCCCCTTCTTTGGTGATTTAATGGGAATCGTTTAACGCCAAAGAGATTTCGTATGCGCTTATATCGTCTCTCTTTGTCATCAGCTTTCATTCTTGAACTTTCTTGATTTCTATTACGAAATGAAAATTCCTCGGTTTTTGTTCAATTTGTCCCACAGCAAAATATCTTTCAAAAGAGAATTAATATATATATATATATATATATATATATATATATATATATATATATATATATATATATATATATATATATATATATATATACATACAGAGAGAGAGAGATTTAAATAAGTTTTTTGTGGTACAGAATTTAATAATAGCTAGGAAAAGATAAAATTTATAAGGCATTTTTTATGAAAGAAATAGCTAAAAAAAAAACAACCGGTTTCGTCCCAAGACTTATCAATTTTATTTTTCTGGGAATAGAAAATTTATAAAAGCGTGTAAATTAAATTAACGAATAAAATGGAATGGAAGAGATTAAAACAAAAAAAAATGAATTTCAAAAAACTAGAATCCAATAGCATTTAGATCCGGTAAGCATTCCCTCTGTTTACAAAGGGAAGGCCCACGGGATCTGATATACAAGGACTCTAGAACCTTGAGGTGAAATGTGGAGTGGGACCTAAATAAAATCAAAAAATGGTCCGCACTAAAATTAACCACACATTTCCTACTATTTATTATATGCTCAGCAATAGCTGAGCCAGAACTATTGGTTACTTGGTTCTTCCTGGCAGACGGATTCAAAATCCTCGGGTTTGGGGGAGGGGCAAATGTTGTTTTATTCTCGAATCCAAACGCTGCTTACTGGGTCTGAAAAATAAATTCGATAAGTCCTGGGACGAAACCGGTTGTTTTTTTAGTTTATTTTAGCTATTTCTTTTATTAAAAAAGGCCTTATAAATTTTGTCTTTTCCTAGCTAATATATATATATATATATATATATATATATATATATATATATATATATATATATATATATATATATAAATAAATCCTAAAGAGCCAGGAACTATTTATCTAGATTTCACCTGAACACCTGTAGGGATCTTCTGGATAATCTGTCTAAAGAGAAATTGACACGCGATGACATTTATTGATAAAACCAACACTAAAAAATAAAATTAGCATAAACCTAAAAAGCATAAAACCACGTGACAAAAGAAAAACGAAAAAGAAAAAAAAATTATCACTGAACGTCTATTCCAATAATCAGGATTCCTTATGCCTGCACCTATTTAAGATTTTAGATCTTTGGTTTAATAAATTCTTTGGTTTATCGAAGATGGCTATTGCTGACTTTTCCTCCATAAATAATAAGCAATATTTGTTATCTTCTTTACACTTATACAGGGTATCTATAAAGTTCGTATGCACTTTAAAAAATTTATTACTTTATTTCTATTTGCGATAGAAATAATTTGTAAAAAGGATTAGAAAGAAGTAAAAATCCATATTTTTTAAGGTTTTATTGAAATTTTATTTAAGTTTCCACATGTCCTTCATTAGCAATACAAAGGGTAATACGATTTTGCAGATCACGGAAAACATTTGCCAACGGATTTACAGTAATGCCTGAAATCACATTAGTTATTTTAGCTCTACTTAAAAGTAGCTACATTAAACTTTATAACGTTTTTTCCAGATTTTTTCTATCGCAAATATAAATAAAGTTATAAATTTTTTAAAGTGCACACGAACTTTATGGACACCTGTATAAAATTTTAACAAACCTAATTTTGCTTACTTAGTCTCTATATGGCTGCTGACAATGTACTTCAAGGTATTTCACTTGTAAAGCGAGACACTTTCAGTAGTGACTTTACTGGAAACATTCTTGGAACTCTTTTTCAAAAATATATTTCAGTTATGTACACAAAAGAAAGAAAGAAAGAAAGAAAGAAAGAAAGAAAGAAAGAAAGAAAGAAAGAAAGAAAGGCGGAGAAAGAAAGATGGATATAGCACAACTGCTATCTCATTATAGAATATGGAATCAGCTGAACAATTTAGAATTCTAGCTGAACTAGTTAATATTTAGTTTACACTAATGACAATTGGAAAGGCATGAATCCACTTCCACTAAGCTTTGTCTTATCACCAGATAACCCAAGTAAATATCACATTGTGCTACGAGAAAAAAAAATGTCAAATAATCAGAACTAGTTGTTCATAATTTCCTTACTGTCACTGAGAATGGAATTTTTAAAAATTGCTGGGAATGGAATTTTAAATAATCAACCTTGACAGAATTTAATCATCTAGTTGTATGTATGGAAATTACTCAAATAATTATCAATACATAGTTATCGAAGTGAACTATATACATACATACATATATATATATATATATATATATATATATATATATATATATATATATATATACATACATACATACATACACACATGCATATATATATATATATATATATACTTGCATTCTCATCTCTAAAGTTTACATGCATACACACATGCAGCCAGATATATATGTAGATCTGTGTCTGTCTGTGTGTCTGTTTGTGTGTGTGTGTGCGTGCGTTTATGTATGTAAACTTTAGAAATGAGAAGTTCTAAAATGTGAACTAATGGACGCTTTATTAAAAGCCTCTGCTAAGAGCCTCAAAGAATGAACGAAAAACAATTAATAAAGAAAACAATTTTAAGCAAATTAAAGTTCTTTATTAATACAAACCTGTTTTAATGGAGTTTATGAGAATATGCATAAATAAGGATATTCACACGGCACAATCCAACGGACACACACGTTAATAGATCACTAGATAAATACGAACAGACACATATAGATAGATAGATAGATAGATAGATAGATAGATAGATAATAAAATGACATAGATAGATAGATAGATAGATATATAGATAGATAGATAGATAGATAGATAGATAGATAGATAGATAGATAAGCAATGACTGAGATAGATAGATAGATAGATAGATAGATAGATAGATAGATAGATGATAGAGATAGATAGATAGATAGATAGATAGATAGATAGATAGATAGATAGATAGATAGATAAGCAATGACATAGATAGATAGATAGATAGATAGATAGATAGATAGATAGATAGATAGATAGATAGATAGATAAGCAATGACTGAGATAGATAGATAGATAGATAGATAGATAGATAGATAGATAGATAGATAGATCTTAATATGATGTTAATTGCTGATTAAATGACGTGACCACTTTCTGCAACAGAACTGTAAATGTAAACACAAATACGGTTTCTATTTACACATTTTCTGCTGTTTGTTCAGCATAATAATAATAATGATAATAATGAAGTCTATGTTTCTCTTTCAAAATTCACTCTCATTCAAATTAAAATGAATTGTTTCTTTGAATACCTTCATTCTACTTAAAAGCCTTCAAACTTCAATGATAATCGTAAAATAATTTACCTTAAAGGCAATTCACGAATTGTAATTTCGCGTTTTAGAACTGGCTTCCATATGATAAAAGTATTATACTTCCCAATTGTGTAAATCCACTCCACTCGGACAATTAGTTAATTTTTGTAATCATCCCGGTTGCTGTTTTTTCCCGAGATTTAAAGATGATCTTATTAGGCAACATTGATTCATATCCATCAATTTTGTCAGGTTTTGTCAACATAAAAAAAGTCGATATCTTGTAAGGAGCTCTGAAATAAAAAGTAAAAAATTATGAAGAAATCGGGGACGATAAGAGTAGGTTTGTTACAAAAGAAGAGAAGACTTAAGGCTTCTGATATAGGATTCAACCGACAATTGTTGAGAACACCATCGACAGAGCATGTGAACAATGAGGAAGCATTAAAAAGAAAAAAAGAAAATATGTAACGATTTAGAAAGAAAGAAAGAAAGAAAGAAAGAAAGAAAGAAACTGTTTACAAAGAGCCAGCTAAAATCTTTGGAAAACATAATAAAGAAAACAGTTCGAAAAAGCAACAGCTAACATATCATGTTTAATTGGATGGACAGAAGAACAAATAATACAATGGAAAAGAAGGGTTTTAAACAAGACAACATTCCTAAAAGCAACCCGGTTTTCCAACGATGTGACTCGGGTTCGAATTTCACCTTTGTTTGATTTAGCAAGAAGGTGACCTTTGACCATGTCAGCCTGCACAGTACATCCCAACGTGCGATGCCTCTAAAAATTGTTTGAAAACCATGCCACAGGTTGAGACAAATCTTCTGGGTGTAACTGGGTAACAGAACCTCGGAAGCTGTCGACGGTTTTACTAGCACTATGTCAGAAGTCATCGAGGGTTTGAGTGTACGACCGTTGTTTATGCGCCCTCTCCAAGAAAATGTAACTAAGGTTTTCTCAGTCTAGCTGCAGTATAAACTACGTCAAAAGGGATTTGCTAGCTACATTAGGACACGTGTTTCTAACCATTACACCTCGACGTGGTGTAATGGTTAGAAAGCTTGTCTTGCTAGATCAACTACGAGTAAATAGTGAGTTCGAGCCTCACTGGGTGCCCCATACTTTCGGCCTTGTGCCACATCTAAGCTAGGCTTAGAAAATCGCTACATTAGGACACGTGTATATTCGGAAAGTGAGTAGCTTCCCTGATATATATATATATATATATATAAGGCTCAAACACTAATATTCCATGGTTATCATTTATTACATTGGAATCGTAATCACGATCTAATTCATCAGACCTATAAATGTATTTGTAGGTCTGATGAATTGGATCGTGAATAAGATTCCAATGTAATAAATTATAAGCATGGAATATTAGTGTTTGAGCCTTTTATATTATATTCTTGCTCTGTCCTGTGCATTGTGTTCTCTCAGATTTATCCTCTTGAAAATGTATATATATATATATATATATATATATATCATTAATATTATCTATCACCATATTTATATATATATATATATATATATATATATATATATATATATATATATATATATATATATATGTATGTATATACAAATGTAAAGAACGAAGAATAACATTTCAACATTCAAAACATTAATTTAAAACAGGACTCAATACAAATTAGAGCAACTAATAATGTAAATATGCACTACAAAATTGTACATTTTGTTTCAACGTTAAATTAATGTTTCTTCAGGTGGCAAAAAATCATGGTACCATTAACAATATATTATTTTATATGTGCAGTACTTAATGAAACGCGCTCAATATTCGTCATAGTGCTAACATATTCAATTGTATGGATATGCGTTTGTGACGCTGGATTTCACGCTTTTGTGATCGTCAGACAAACTATTCTTCTTTTTTTTTAATTGGAGCAATTTATGTTTGTTTGACTATGTTTGGTGCTGGGAAGGGGAATCTACTTCTGTGTTTGTTTGCAATGACACTCTCATACACATAGACACACATACATACAGGTGTACGTATTTTAGTTCACGGCTATATATACATATATATATATATATATATATATATATATATATATAGACACATACATACAGGTGTACGTATTTTAGTTCACACAAACGCATCCATATAAACAATCCGAGGCTATATATATATATATATATATATATATATATATATATATATATATGCAATCTTCAGGTCACCTGACGATTGCATATAGCATGAAACAGACTGTCGCCTCTAAGTGTTGACTTCTATGTTCACTTTTATATTTACACACGCTCTATCTCTGATATTGAGCACTTTATCCCATAAATATAGCACACCTTAAGACTATATTTCTTCATATATATATATATATATATATATATATATATATATATATATATATATATATATATATATATATTAGGTATCTTCGAGAAAAGCAAAATATAAATTTTAAAATGAATTTTAAAAAATGAAATATTTTTTCTTGAAGTTTTCGTTTTAGTTTTAATTTCAAGATAATAGGTTAAATTTAATATTTTCACTTCGTAAAAGACTTTCCTATTCAAAATCTGTTTTAAATTGACTGGACGGATGTTTTTTTCTTCTGCTAAAATAGTTGATTATCTCCCTTTTTTCTTTAGTCGTCTTTCAACGCAATGTAATTCTCTTTATTAATAAATTTCCCAAAAATAAATCATACTTTTTTGAAACCTTATTTGGGGAATATTAGCAGATTTAAAGTATGATTAATCTGAGTTGAAACAACCATTATTTATTTTAAAATATCGCATAAATTGAATATTTCAACACCACTGTAGATGTTTATTTAAGGTTTTCGCGGGTTTGACAACTTGTTCACAGATTGATATTTATGTAATGTTTTTTCTATGGGGCTTTAGGCGTTAAAACGTAATTGAATTAATGTCAACAACGTCTATATATAATTTTTAAGTACTCAGTAATTGTTAAAATTTAAGTATTCTCCGTAATCTTATGTTTTATTGGCTTTTAGATAATTTTGGCTGTAAATTTATTATAGTTATGGCTCTCATTTTCTGAAAATGCTGTGTATGGTCCACCGTATAATAGAAAATAGGTATTTTTATACATATAAAAAAATTAATTTTTTTTTTAAATATTGGTGATAGTTTGTACTAAGTTCTTCAATTTGTGATTAGTAAATATACATTTTATTTAATAACAATATCACCTAACCGGTGCAGAAATTTAAAAGATTTAAAATCATGTACAGAAATTTAAAAGATTTAAAACTTTATAAAATATTCTTATTAAAATTTTAAAAAAGAAAACAATTCTTGTAAAAATTCATTATCGATCGAAAAATTTTTTTATTAAGACAATAGTAACTATAATATTCATAAAAACTTTAATTGTATTTTTTATTTTACGATTCAGAGCAGATTTTCGGTAAATGTGTTTTTAAAAAAATCGATAATTTACATTATCCAAGGATAATCCTACTGCTTTTAACTAATATAAATATGAAGCGGAGCAAAATTTATTTTCTCGAAATTTCATTAATTAATTAAAAGGAAGATAACAGATGTAAATAGAATATTTCTATCAAGATTTTCTAAAAAGTATAATTTTATTCATTTTTGAATAAGTCCTGAGAGTTTCATCAAAATCCGACAATCATTTAATTTCCAAAATAATTTGTTTTTTACCCGGAAAAAAACGCTAAAATTACCCATATTAATCTTTGACCTCACAAGATTTTAACTAAAATTTCGAACGTGATAGAAAGAATTAGAGAAAATTAATAAAAGAATAAAACAAATACTTTCGTCTTAATAACAAACACTTTGGCGATAAACCTTTGATTCCATCATGTTTGAAGTCCTTTTTCATCATACTGAGCTTCATTTAAGCGAAAAGTGGAGGTATCGATATATATATATATATATATATATATATATATATATATATATATATATATATATATATATATGTGTGTGTGTGTGTGTGTGTGTGTGTGTGTGTGTGAGTGTGTGTCTGAGTGTGTGTCTGAGTGTGTGTGTGTGTCTGAGTATGTGTCTGTGTGTCCAAACTACTTTGATTAAAAACAACCGACAAAGGTCTGTCTGTTTCATTTTTTTATTATATTTTTACAATTTTCGAGTAAAATGTTGAGTATTATGCTCGAAGTTTTGGATTAACTGTCCGAGAACAAATGCGATTTCTGTTTGGTTGTTAGAATTCCTTTGTCTAAATCCCGCATTACACACACACACACACACACACGCGCACACGCACGCACGCACGCACACACACACACAAACACACACACACACAAACACACATATATATATATATATATATATATATATATATATATATATATGCAAATGAGAGAAAAACAAATGGAGTAAAAATCCACAGTTCATAGCGTTTACTCAGAAAAATGCTCAATACAAAGTAGACCAAAATATTATTATAATATATTTATTATAAAAGATTATAATAAAAATATTTCTAAATCACTACACAAAAGCTTTCATGTTTCAATACTATGATTGTACTTCCTCAGACGATGGTATGTAACTGGTTTCGGCTTGTATAGGATCTAAGTTCTTCCCATTAAGTGGATTTTGTAGGGATCGGAATAAGTTGTAATCCAAATGCGTAAGGTCAGTTGTTTATTGCGGGCTGAGTAGGACAGGTCGACCAAGCTGTACTAATTTCTGTCGCTTCTGAAAATAGGTTTGTCTGCACTGAATACGACAGTCCTCTGGGCAGCCAATTACGCACGCTTTTCTTCGATCGTTCTCTTTAATCGGTTCATTTAAGAAAACGACTGTTTCCGACACACATTGTTGTAAACAATCCATTTTTCATCGTTAGTGATCCTTCATTTCAGAAATAGGCCATTTCTTTGCATTTGAGCAGGGAATCTAAGATAATTTCTTCGTAGAGCGATAAAAGCAGCCATCATAAAAAAAGCATTTCATAACAAAAACAGGGAGGAAACAAAAATATATGCATTACCGTGAAATGGCAATGCTGAAATGTTATAACGATTAAAAACAGCTAAACCGATTTATCGATCATCTCTCATCAGAAATAAATCGAGGACAAAAAATGACCCCAGACTATCAATGTCACGATAGCAGGTCAGATGTTATAATCGGCGGAATAGTATTAACAGGAGCACAATGGTGGCTTTTCTGTTCCCACATCACATGGAAGCTAAAGAAAGCTACAACGGATGTTGTAGATATGCGTTTCATATTTCATGCCTTAAATGTGATTTAAGCAAGTGTCGCTTGTCGTTTACCGCAAACAACTCCATCTAGATATTCTGGTCTCGATCATTATGGTGACTTGGTCAGCCACTTCACTGTCCAGAGTGGGAGGGGTAATGATTTATATAAGGTAATACCTGTACGCACATGACATTGAAGGTAAAATAGTGTCAGATTTATTTTCGCAGTGTTATAACAGTTTACCAGAGCGATGTATCAAAAAAACATGTTATAACAAAAATGAAACAACTCATAACAAAAAAGAATGGTAACAAAAATAAATATTACCGTAAAATGGTAATACCGAAATATAATAACGATTGAAAACAGCTAAACCTGTTTATCGATATTCCATCATCACAAAAAAAAACAAAGGCAAAATATGTGCACAGCGACTGAAAAGGTATACTCTTCCAAATTAATGCTATAAGCAAAAAGAAAAAATATATCATTTCACCCCACCAACCACCTCTTCTGCTTACAAAGAGATGGCTGGTAGGACTTAATCTACACTGATTCAAAAACTTTCAAGTGATAATTAGTATTAGCCTTGCTCAGCACTGAGAACAAGTCCGGGTTCACTTTTGGTTTTGAATGTTTTCTCTTAAATCGTATGACATTCAAACATCGTAGCGATTCATATATCCAAAGGTTTTCAAATGCCTTACAGGGCTCAAATGAGATATGAAGATTATGTATATGATGTACCGTGTCGTGTGACTTAAATTAATATTAATTTGTTCATCATCAGCGACTTCAGGCTTGCTGAAACGTTCTAAATTTTCCACATCCAAATGTCTGAACTAAGGTTTTTCTCAAACAACTACTACAGAGTTTCCAGTAAAAAAAAAGCACTAAATTCAGAAAGACGTGAAGCAACCGTTGAAAATTGGTGACGACTGATGTGACTGAAAAAATCAGGAAGAATTACTGCACATTTCGTCGATCTTCACGTCGGATGTTCTTCTTTGTACGATAATTTGATACTCAAAATCAGTGAGTTTTTTAACCATACGAGAAGGGCAGAAAGAAAGACGAAAGTTATTTGCAAATTACCTTTAAATGACGAGTCACAAGATCGAACAGTAATTAATTAATCATAAAAGAACCAACCAGTGTTAAGTAATTACGCGAGAATCGAATGATTATTTCAAGGTCACGAATATTTAAGAAATTTATTCAAGGTCAATTATTTCTGAAAGATAAAAGTGATAATAAATTTAACGCTTTTTTACTGAGCAACATATATATTCTGTATTAGGTTAATTTCTATTTGTCTCAGATGAGTTTCATCCGAGCTCTTATAAATAAAATCACATTGTTAATTTAAAAAAATATATCCATATTTTCCGTTTGTTTTGTTAATAGACACGATTAAATTCTAAACGTATGGACATTACATGCGATGCAGACGCACGTGAATAATGTTTGAACGAGTAACCCACACAATAATGAATATATAAAACAATTTTTTTATAAGTTTTATTCTAACATGTTTTGCTGTTGAACCGGCGTAGTCGGAAAAATGGATTTTATTTCAACAAAATCTACATTAACAAGATTAATCGCGATTCCCATTAAGCATACGAATGCATGATTATGGCTTTAACTACAGAGTTTTAGAAATTTGATTCCATTCATTTCGACATTTCGGTGTCTGGGCACTTCGACGTGGTGCAATGGTGTGGAGAAATTGACCGTTGGTATGGCGGGTAAGAAACAGTGTACTTACCTTGTATTGTTGAAATGCTTACTAAACAAAAGCTTGTAATTTTCTCTACTAACCCTTTATAGTCACAGTGATAACGCGATAGTGTTTCCATGTGATTAAGTTGCATAAAAGAAGAGGAACCCTAACTCTTTTTTATATTAAATTTACCTTCCATGTTATAAGACGGTTGTACGTCGTGAAAAAGTTGCAATCTATTTCGCAATTCAGGGTAAGTGCTGTTGCTTTTTTTTTCTCAAACTAACAAATTTCTGTTTGTTTGGGGGGGATCAGGAACATTTTATCGACAATGGTTAGCAAGTTTGTCTCACTAGATTAATTACGTCTAAGTAGCAAACTCTATCCTCACCGGGTGCCCCAGACTTTCAGCCTTGTGCTATATCTAAGCCACGCTTAGAAAATCACAGTTTCTACTCAGTGTTTATTCATTTCTTTTTAATATTTTAGGTGTTGAACTTGGGAACACATGGCCCGGTGGATAAAAGTATTGACTGAAGTAATCCAATGAGCTAACTCCAAAAGTTGTGAGTTCAACAGCAGAGGTAAACAAAAACACGGAGAGTTGAGTTATTAAAGGGAAGTAACTGATACTGACAGGCATGTCATGTGGGACTAGAACAATCTACACAAATGGACGAAATAAAGAATTCGGTTCGAAATTTCGATCACCTGAAGAAATGTGGAGCTTAAAACGACCGAAACGTCGTGAATATGACAACAAAGATGAGGACAACCGTGTGAACAGTGTAAATAGGTTCATTTCTTTTTATGTATTAAACTATATTAATTTATTTTCATATATTAAGGTTGTAACGTATTAAAATTTAATAATAATATATTAAATGCCGGTTTTTAGATAGGAGCAGATTTTTATCCCTTGTGTCCTGTTTAGGATTGGGTTTCCATTTCCTTCTAAATTCTATTTCAACTAAAATTTATACTATTATTGGATTTCCAGTTACTTCTAAAGTATTTTTCTTCTCTTTCTCATCCAGTACACTCTTGCGTCTTAGTGACTTTATTACCTTACTTGGTGGGAACTGATTAAAAAAATTCTTTCAAGGTTTTAATGTATAAAAATATAATTATTTCTTTTAATATCATAATATGTTAAAATATATTTTATTTCTTTGCGAACGTCATTGAAAAAGGAAAATACTTTGAAAAAGGAAAAGAACATGTAAACTAAACTGTGTTATTATATTACCTACAATCTCCATAATTAATAAACTTGAGAGAGATTTAACTAGGGACCTCCACCAGATCGCGAATTAATTTTAAGAAATGAAAAACTTTCATTTTATCTTTAATTGAAAGCTAAAGGATTAAACTTGCTATTTGCAGTAAGGAAAATACTCTGGTGTATTTCAAACAGAAATTATATAGATTGGAATCAATTTTATTTTATTTTTTTGCTAAAATAGCTGATTAGCGTCGCTTTTTGTCTTTCATCGCAATCTAATTCTCTGTATCAAAAATCTTTCAAAAACAAATTATACTTTTCTGAAACTTTATTTGAGGAATATTGGCTGATTTAAAGTATAATTAATCTGATTTGAAATAAATATTATCTACTTTAAGTTTAAAATAACACAGAAATGCATTTTTCAAACAAACAGTAGCCGAGTTTTTAACCGATAGTAGTCATGTTTTATATGACGAGTGCTGATTAGTGATAACATAGTGATTATTGTTCTATGGAGACTTTATATGTAAAACATAATTTAAGAAAATGACACGAGCGCCTTTTTTATATAATATTTAAGTACTCAGTAATCTTAAAAATGTTGGAAAATATTCCACGTAATTTAATTTTAGAAATGTTGACTTTAAATTTACTATAGTCATTGCTTTTATTTTCTGATAATGTCGTGTATGGTCAACCGTACTTTCCAAAATGGGCACGTTACATAATATTTTACATATATAAAAAAATCAAAAAATATTTTTTTAAATTTTGGCACGTGATGATTTGAATCAAGCTTTTCAATTTTTTATTAGTAAATATAATTTTGACTTAATAACAATACCACCTAACGCAATTAAAGTAATACAGAATTTTTAAAGATGTTTTTTTTAAATTTAAAAAATTATAATAAATTCTTATAATTAATATTTTAAAAAATGAAAGCAATTCTTGTAAAAATTCATTATTCATCGAAAAAAATTTTCTTAAGAAAATAGTGTCCTTAAAAATATTATTTATAAAAGCAATTAAAAGCTTTTCTAGTTAAATAATGTCATAGTTTTATTGCGTTTTTAATTTTACAATTCGGAGTAGATTTTAGGGAAATGTGTAACTGTTTGAAAAAAAATGAATGATCTATATTCTCCAAGGAGTGCTGCTTTTAACTAGTAAAATATTTTGCGATCAAAATTTATTTTCTCGAAATTCCATTAAATTAAGTAATTAGGGTAATAGATGTAAAAACATATTTTTATCAAGATTTTCTAAAAATAATAATTTGAAAAAAAATTTCATTTATTTGTGGATAAGTCCTGAAAGTTTCATTAAAATTTGATAATTATTTTATTTTTGCAACAATTTCTAAATCAATGTGTTATTTTACGGGAATAAAAGGCTCTAATATACACACAATAATCTTTGGTTCACTGCTGATAAAAAAAAAACATGATTTTTAACCAAAATTTCAAACATGGTAGAAAGCATTAAAAAATTAAAAAATAATCAGACTTTCCTCTTAATGATAACATCAACATTTTGACAATTAAATTTGGTTTTTATTCAGTTTGGGGTCTTTTTAATCAAGCTATGCTGTTTTTTTTTTGTTTTTTTTTTTCAGAGAATTAGCGGAGGTACCTAGAAAGAAATGACAAACTACTGCGGGAAAAATCTGCCTCCTCAGTCATATATCGAAAGATACATGATCGCCTAAGCGTGTATCATGCATGGCACATAACTGACTGGACTAGATTTAACTAATCTCAATATAAAAATTATCACTTAACAATTAAACAATTCCAAAATAATTTCAAATTGAATGAATGTAAAACAGACACCTAACGTGCCACCAAATCCATCGTGATCACAGTTTTGCTCTGGAAAATAGTATTTTAAAAAAAGAAAAAATAATGACCATAATTATTATAATTTTGCTTGTCTTTCCCTTCGTTGATTAGTTAGTTCTTTATTTAGTGTGCACGACCGTTACACCATGCCAATACCTCATAAAAAATGGACTATTCTGTTTTGACCAGTGAAAACAGGGAATCAGATAATCTACTTGGTTTCAGTAAGAAAATGAAAGAAAGAAAGGAAGAAAGAAGTTTTTAACGTCTGCTTCAGGGAAATGAAAAAGTTATCAATTTCAAATCTTTTCATTTGTACACACTTATTTATAAAAAAAAAATATTAATAAAACTTTTTGCATGACATATTTCCGGCTAGTGACTATAATCTTCTCAAAGATACATTGAAAGATTCATAATAATTAAATCCCCTACGATTAATGTACGACCGGGGGTTATGTCAGTTTATCGCCTGGTCTTACGCAATTAGAACTGAAATAATCTACGATGCGTAAGCCTTAAAAGAAATACATATGTAAACAATTTCAAAATGAAATATTGAATAAACTAAAATCTAATTTTTAAAATCCGAGAATTAAAGTAAAAATCAAGTATGCAGGTGCTTAACGTGAATCACGTTTTGTCTCGTTAATGTAAATTCTATTAAAAAAAATTTTTTTCTCCCATAACTTCAATTCATCAGCGGAACATGTCAAAATATAATAAGTTTCTCAAATTGACTTATACAAGATGCAGTAGAAATTCCCCCCAGAAATATATCCCACAGAACGTTAAGACCCTAGATGAAGACACCGTTGCCACCAACATCGGACCATTATATGTATATATTTCTGGGAGGTCTATGTGAGATATATTTCTGTCGCATCCCATATATATATATATATATATATATATATATATATATATATATATATATAAATATATATATATATATATTTTCACTTCTATGCAAAAGGAAAGACATTTTATATTTTTTTAATTTATATTTAGTTCTTTTTAATCAAACATTTATCAATGAAGAACTGCTACCTAAACATACTTATTAAATATATGAAAGCATGTACATATAGGATATATAATTGTTTTCCTCTCAGAATTTCTATCAACCTCTCTCCCCTTTCCCTCTCTCCCCCCTCTCTCTCTCTCTGTTTCTTTCTATATATATATATATATATGTGTGTGTGTGTGTGTGTGTGTATGTGTGTGTGTTTGTGTGTGTATGGAAATGTCCGTGTGATATGTGTGCGATCCGCTTTGACTCTTATTTGCTAAATACAAGTAGGGCAATACATTATGGTGACGACATATTTGATTCGTATCAACTCGTACTATCATTATTCAGTCGTCAAAGTCTTTTCTCTTGTTCTCGATTACATTAAACTCCTTTCGGCTGAATTTCCCACAATAAATTCCCTCAACTTGGAATGTTGACTGCTTTCCCAGATTTAGCAGTGTTAGTTTTAGATTTCGTAATAAATCAATTTTTATTGGCAGTGACTATCATGTAACGCTATTATTAAAAATTCCATGTATAGTGTATATGACAAATGACAAAGTGTTCAGAAGAATATGAACTTCTTTATTAATACTTACAAAGAGACAGTTGGTGTTACGTGGTGGGATACAAAATGAGGCTAGAAGGCTTGGAGAATTTAATACTCACACAACATATCGAACGCAAGAGCAAAGAAAGCATTCAACTAAGCTGCTTGGTATATTTTGAACAAACAGATGAAAGGTTAAAGAGATTGCATAAACGGCCAAGTAAAAGACAGGGTACAGTAGAGAACCATCATCGTTACATATAATGAAGAATCATAAGTATGTAGTGAGCTACAGAGATATTTTCCCAAATCCTGTTCTCAGCCTGAAGAAAAAGACAATCACTTAAATACTCAATGAATTGTTTTCTTGGAGTCTTTTTCTAGACCCTGAATTGTCAGCCTTGCAAACTATGTAAAAAGAATTGATTAATTGCGTAATGAATGAATAGAAATCACTTCTAAGATTTCCTTAACACTTTGAAAGATTTATCACTGGGATCATTTAAATCAACATAACAGAATGCGCCAGCTGCCTGCCCTGAATTCAAGAATGCAGGTAAATGCTTGTTGCGGGCCGGTGTACGCTTTGAGAGCTAAACACGTGTGTCTCCTGAAATGCCCTCAACAAACATGGCAGACTCGGAGTATGAGTGCACCTAAAGTAATATAAAGAAATGACAAGAACCAATATATATATATATATATGTGTGTGTGTGTGTGTGTGTGTGTGTGTGTGTGTGTGTGTGTGTGTGTGTGTACAATTAAATGATGTATTAACAACAAAGGTTTACAGGAGACGAAAACAATAATGTGTGTAACAAATGAGTCCAAAGTATATGAAGTGAGTGAATGTGAGTAAATACGTATTGTTCATCCGTTTCCCAAAAAGGGAACGCGTTCTTCCGCAAAAAAATTTCATGTTGTCGTTTAAGCGGAAAAGTAAGAAGAGCGATAAAAATTATCACAGAGTCTTTATATTGTTGAAGAGCGTCTCCTAAGAGCAGTTTCGAAAATTAGCAGGGGTTAACCCGATAGTCATTAAAAAGAAAGTTATACATTTTAATTAGGTTTATTAAGGAAGGGAGATAATTCACCAATAGTCATATTGGTGGATGCGACACGCTCATCACGGTTTCAATATCGACTCATCGGCCTCCTCAGTGTCATTAGCAAACACTTCGAGGCTATTACCAACAAGAAGTTTGTTGATCACCTGGAAAAAAAACCTCCTGAGCAACACGAAATAATGGATTTCGTTCTTCTAGGTCCACTGCTGATGTCCTATTATTACATATAGAATCAGTCAAGTAGAATGTCAACGGTTATACAGGATGATTGAAAAGTAATTCCTTATTTTATGTAATAAGGACTAACTACAATTTTTACAAGACGGGAGAGCCCATCATACATAAAATAAGGATTTACTTTTCAATCACCCTGTATTTCCTACTTATCCTCATACCTCTCCTCTTAAACGCTTACGGCGAAATCACACTGAAAACAATAATTCCCGTTCGATCGCCGAAGTGAAACATGCTATGATTAGCCGAGTCAGTACTTAGATAAAGAACCTGCTATAAGCCAAATTATGTTTCGGCTATAACCCAGAAATTAATCAGCTCTTCTTTTATAAAACATAAAACAAACTAATTCAGTAAGCCTCTACCTTGAGAGTCTCTTGAAGTCCTTCTGGGTTAGCTATGTATGTCTATATCTCTGAGGTGAAGTCTTATGATTACTTGCATTATTTACATTATTCGGACTGTTATCCTCATCTTCATTGCTATGTTCACAATGTCTCGCCCGTTGTACGCTCCGGCCTTTATGTCTATGTCTCTATATATCTGTCTATATCTCTGAGATGAAGAAATATGATTATTTAAATTATTCGGACTGTTATCCTCATCTTCGTGTTGAGTTAAAGGGAAATACGAGAGACATCCTGAAGAGGCTTGGCACCTGGAACTAGAACAATCAACCCCGGTGGAAGAAATAAAGGGTTCGATTCGAAATTCCAATCACGTAAAACGGTCAAAACGTTGTGAATAGGACAATGAGAATGAGGATAACAGTCCGAATAATGCAAATAATGCAAGTAATCTTAATACCTCATCTCAGAGATATAGACAAATATATATAGAGAGACATAGACATAAAAGCCGGAGTATATGACGGGTGAAGCATTGTGCGTATAACAATGAAGATGAGAATAACAGTCCGAATCTTCAAGTTAACAATAATAATATATATTATGGCAGCCCTTTTTCCCTTACGTATGTGACTACGAAAAAGAGAAACATCAAATCCTAAATCCTAACTCCAGAAATGAAATGCAGTTAATCCATGTAAATCCGATACTACCTACGCGACTGCTTGTAGCCATTCACAGATTCTGACAGCACGATGTGGACCCTCAGCATCGTAAAATTTTAATCCAACGACAAGATCCAATCACGATTATTGGAGACGACCTTTATAGGGTAAACACGCCTTTCAATAGTCTGATATGTCACAGGCGTGATTTGCGTCATGGAGTTATCACACGATATGATCTTTGCCAACACATATACCCGAGCGACCTACAAAAAGTAGTAAACATTTTCTAACTGTAAAAAGAGTCTTAATAAAAAAACGCAAACTCTCATAATTACAAACCTCGTCGTCAACATTTTAAGCTGTAATAATTTTGTTTTTTTTTTATTCTTAAAAAAATACAGTATAATTACATATTTTTTTCTTTTTTTTTTTAATCGATCTCACCCCATGCAAGGCAGTAAAGCCACTAAGACACAAGGGGGGGTAACTGAGTGTAAAAGAATTTGAAAACGTAAACATTACCGATGAGCGGGAAGAGGAAAGAGTAATCAGGACGACAGTGGATAGTTATTGACAATGCATTTTGGCGATTAAAATTGTCTGGAAAGCATGGAGCCGGAAGGGAGTCCCACAAGCGAGAAGTGTGAGAAAAAATGCTGTTAGTATAAAATTTACGGGTACATATTCACCATTATGACTTGTTGCCGCTTACCAAGCAATTTTTTAAAATATTTTGTTTAGAATTCAGCAGGTTTTGATATGAGAAGTTATTTAAAAAAAAGTTTTCCTCGCCAAAGCATTTTTCAGTGATCGAAAAAGATAATAATCGGTTAGCGTGAGGTGGACTGAAAATGGCGGGAGGAGTATCAAAGAACGAATTCCAAATTTTGTCTGTGTTATTTTTCCTGTCACGGTCTTGCGATGCAATAGACAAGAACAACGTTTTCCTTTTAACTGACTGTGTAAAACCGCCCACCCTCCAACTGCCGTGAATAAAGTAGGCTGTGTTAGTTTAGTCTGAGTTTATTCTTAACTGCCACGAATGATAAATCGCGTAGGATTATATATCACAGGCTTAATTACGATTAGTTCCGCAAAACGGAAATTACTTATGACTCAACCTAATACTTTCTTTCCTTCTCAAAGAGAGTATTCCACCTTGGAATGAGGTTGTATATACCTGCCTTGTTAAAGAAAGTTTCGTGGCAGCGTCTTTACTCGGGGTGGGGATTCTTTTTTAATCATTTCACCGCAAGCAAAGCAACAAAACTACTAAGACGCAGGGGCGAGGGGGGTGTTAGTGAATGTGAAAGAATATGAGGAAAAGAAAAACACTATTAAAGAGCAAAAACAATAAAAGAACAGGAATTAAGAAGACAGAAAATAACGATTGACACTGCATTTAAATTACCCCCCAAGCAAGGCACTAAAGCCACTAAAGCGCAAAGGGGTTATTGAGTATTACAGAAGTATGAGAAAAACTACTATTAAGCTAGAAGAGAGTTCCACAAGCGAGAAATGCGAGAAGTGATGAGACCTTTCCGCCAATCTAGTACTGAACGTAAATTCATAAATTCTCGATACCATTGAAGAGAGTTCATCAAACCAATTACCATTAAATTATTTATAGGAAAGCTACATTACGGCAGTGGGAAAATGACTAAAAACGAAATTCCAGATCTGGACCAAGAACATTACAGATTCTGCTTTGGATTTTATCATGAATCTCTAAATATATAGCAGGAAAACCAGACCATATGTGGCAGCAATGTTAAAAGCATGAACCAATGGTAGACTTATGGATATGCAAGATAGATTCTGTTGAGAAAATGTCTAGCACGACACAATGAACCAACTTTCTTAGCTGTAGACTTAGCAATTGATTCAATATAATCTTTCCACTTCATGTCAGTAGGAAGGTTAGTCCAAGAATGCGAAACAAGTCATTCTCTTGGAGGTTAGCATCAGCCATGCTGATGGAAGGTAGAAAGGGAGGTCTCTCAGATTACTAAAAGAGAGCACTTTCCTTTTGGAGGAGTTAAAATTAACAAGCTACTCATTGTCTCATTTAAAAATAGGTTGTAGAATTGCCTCTGTTAGGTCATTTTCATTGCAGAACCGCTAGTTGGTAAGGAGTGAAGTTGCCAGGTCAAGACCGTAAGGTTGATGGGGTAAGGTTATCATACTGTGCAATAGTGACTACTTGTCTGGTCTTTAAGCTGTGATGTTTTGCATTGTCATATTACAAAAGGCACACCACTCATTTGACCTAGTTCGATTTGACCTTGCTCTGAATTAAAAAAATATATTCCTGAAGGGATCAGTATTAATAGATGTCATTCTGGGAACACATGCTGAAGAGTCAAGAGACTGAACTAAACTTCAGGTACTTCCATGACTCACCTGAAGCCTTTCACATAGTTTTACAGTCGTAATCATCTATGGCAAATGTCCTGATAAGCTTCATTCTTTAGTTCCACCAGTTCAAACTTTTACAGTTAGTATTCTTTATGTTATATCCATGAAATCGCATCACCTATATTTTTCTCCTTATTCCGTTTGTAAGGAAGAAGATCCACCCAGTTTTTTTCCTGGGAACTTCTACTCTGTGGAACAAAGTTTTACATGGATACTTCTCTGACCCCTACATTATTAACAACTTCAAGTCAAAGTTCAATTGTTACCATTCATCCTTGTTCTTATAATCTTCACCTCCTTCTATCTCCACTTATTTACATTCATATAATACGCCATATTTAATATCCTTCTACCACGAGTGGCTCTTGAGCCTTGTACTGACTGAGTATAAAAATTATTTGTCTGTTAGATGTAATGGAAGCATTAACCTGTTTTGTTCCTTGTTCTGATTTAGTGCAGCAGCTGGCCTGCCATTACAGAGCCCGCCACTAAAATCAGTTTCTCCTTTCTCTCTAATTATTGTGGCGTCCACCCTCTAAAGAGTCTGTTGGACTCTTCTGCCAACTATAAGATTAGTAGGAGAGAAGGCCGAAGATGTTGTGACCAGGTAAATGGTTAAGAAATAACAAAACAAGTGTTACATATATATCATATATTAAACAGTAAATACAACAGAAGAGTAGTGAGTGTGTGTCGGTTGACCGACGTTCAATCTATTCGACTGTTCCCCTAAGGCCTTCTCTTCTACGACTCTTATCGTAGGCGGAAGAGTCCAACATAGACTCTTTAGAGGGAGAACACCACAACACTAATAATGGCATACACTCTAATCATCCTTCTACTTTAGTAATTTATGCATATCTTCATCACAATCTTCGAAAGGGTTCTATCTGCTCTCTAAATTTGACCAAAGGTGCAGTCATTTTTTTTTGGACCGATCATCCTACAGACAGATATGAACATACCGAAATATATACATAGAGAGATTCAGAGGGACTATGCCAGATATTCAAAACTTCATCTTTAACGAACGCAAAATGGCAGATAATATAACTTAATATTACTCAGTATTTACCAAATATTTCCATTCACATTTCACTTTCAGGAGTATGTCGAATACAAAGATGGCTGCTTCCAATCACAGGACACAAGAAGAGAAAAGATAAGTAGTGTTTGTAGTACTGCCAACTATTCTCAGCCTCTTGAACGTTTTTAGGTATGGCCGACGGTAATGCAGACTAAAATTACACTTTCTGATATGTTCCTCGTAGCTTGAACAAGGAAAGTCTTACCAACGCAATTTCTCACTTACATTGCTCATCAAGTAAAAGTCCTCTTGAAGAGTTTTGGAAAGACAAACTAAGCAGCGATCCCACAATACTAAGAACTCGTTGACGGAATCCAAGACACACACTTCTGACACCGAAACAAAGAGGTCTGTGAAGTGGAAGTCGGTCTAATTGAACAAGCAGATTTTGAATATGTATGCAATTATTTTCTTTATAATCCATTCACAATGATGACTTGGGGCATCATATATATATATATATATATATATATATATATATATATATATATATATATATATATAATGTATGTATGTATGTATGTATGTATATAACTAAAAAGAGAGAACAGTAAGATATATAATCCGGTGTTCTTATAGATATTTTTATTTTTACAAAATACTGCTCAATGTAAATTTACGGAGCATTAATATTATAAATTAATTGATTTAAAATATGTTTTTTTTCGCTACACAGTTCTAACCATGTTTCAAAAATGGAAGCTAAAAGTTTCGAATTTAATTTTGTAATTAAATTGGAAGCTAAAAGCTTCGAATTTAATTTTGTAATTAAATTAAAGACATTAGTTCCATTTCATCCTCAAGCGAATTTTGGAGTAACTTGTTTTTAAATTTACTGGCTTTTAAAAGCACGGCACAAAATCATAATTCATGTTTCCAAGGATACAGAGAAATCTATTCATCCAGACAAGGGGTGTTTGGGTGTTCAAAATTACACAAAAATATCTTGAAATACTAAAGAGTAAATTCATTCAATAAAATCCCCATTGGCTTCAACCACAGCCTCCAGACGACTTTTAAATATCCTGCAACTCTTCTAAAGAGTCTCCTTGTTTACGTTGGTGAATGCTACCATAATCCTTGCCTTTAGTTCATCTTGGTATTACAAAGAGTTTTGTTGGTCTTTCATTGAACTGGGCCTATACTTAATAATCAAGGGGTTTGCTGTCTGGAGTGTTACGTGTCCAGATGTAAGTTGCAGAGATTGTCCGACAGCCATATCTGGGTTCTCCTGCTTGAGTGGCATGGTGCAGAGTCCAGTTTCAAGCAGCTACCCTCTTGACCCAAGGCAGCAATACCTCCTCAATTCACTTGATGTAGGCGTCTGTGTTGAGTCTGAGGCCGTCTCCAAGAAATTCTTTTCTTATCAATATTTTCCGAGCTGCTGAATCTTCTCTTTCCGGTTCCCCTGCACTCTCCTCAGATTGACACTCAAACACACTGAAATATTCGTATTGGAGCTTCCGGTGCGAATGCCAAGGAGTACAGCATGCCGTTACCAAATTTCCAAATTGAAAATATATAATGGTGACAATTTTTCTATTGCATCCTCTGTGTGTGTATATATATATATATAATTTTTATTTAAATTTTGCTCAACTTAGTGTATTGAGCACTTTTACGTTTTTACTTAATTTACTCTGTCAGTGTTTTTCCTTTTGACTAGGTATTGCAGTGCTGATTGATTATTTTCGACCAATAAGGATGTCTTCAGTCTTTTCTTTTCTTTACTGATATCGTATTATCGAAATATATATTTATTTACAAATTGTATTATCCAGGGATTTTTTCACACCGCCCTCGCGTAGGTATTACATATATATATATATATATATATATATATATATATATATATATATATATATATATATATATATATATATATATATATGTCCCAACGGATTGAGCTAGGTCAGAGGAATATTTATGAAAAAATAAATGCGCAAAAATTCGTCTTTCTCTTCGCCGGGCGCCAATAGCCTACAATCTCCGACTGATGCCGAATCGGTCGGGTTTCGGTCCCGGCTTGAAGCGATCGGATGTCTAGCCACACTGATGAGCTTTTATACAGCAAAACAGTCTGATTGTGGATGACGGGATAGATAGATAGATAGATAGATAGATAGATAGATATTACAAATTAACTGACTTAAAATATGGTTTCTTCGCTACACAGGAATTACCATGTTTCAAAATCTGAAGCTAACAACTTCAAATTTAATTATATAATGAAATTAAAACATTAGTTTTGTTTCATCCTCAAGCGAATTTTGGAATAACTTATTTTTAAATTTACGCATATACAATCCATAATTTCTTGTTTCCAAGGATACCGAGAAATTCAATCATTCAGACAAGGGCGATAGCGTGTTCATTTTTATTAGCTATTGTTGTATCAATTATGAGTTACGTTCGAAAAAGAGGTTAAGTTTAGGGAGGGTAGGGGTGTATTTTTCAACGTATTCTGACATTCGTTCAACGCATGTCGTCTGTTTTTGTTTTTGTTTTTATTAACGACAAAAAGGTTTTCGGCATTTTTCCGTTAAATTCGTACATATATTTTAAAAGGGGTGTTTCGCTTAGAATACCTTATATTGAACTACAATTTTAAAATATTATTTTTATTCTTAATTGCTAATAGACTACATTTCTTTTTAAATCAAATAATGCAATATCTCATCTATTGAGAATCCCGAAAACATAAAAATCTATATAGGTTGCACAAGCCATGAGTTCAAAAAGAGGTTCAATCAACATCAAAAATAAATACAGAAATCAGACATCCCTTTCAAAATAATTCTGGTACTTAAAAGAAACCAATAAAACACCTACAGTAAAAAGGACATTAATAAGAAAAGGTAGAATATGTAGGTCATTGAATGAACTATGTCTTTTGTACATACATGAGAAACTATATATTACTAAATTTATAAAAAATAAAAATTTACTGAATCAAAGAAATGAAATAGCTATTCTTTGTCGACATTGTCATAAATTTTCCTTAAATAATATTTAAAAATAAAATAAAAATTTTAAAAAAATGGTGGCTGGTAATATACATACATTTATTTGATTTAAAAGGAAATATAGTCTATTAGTAATTAAGAATAAAAATAATATTTTAAAATTGTAGTTCAATATAACGTATTCTAACCCAAACACCATTTTTAGAAAGAACAATTAAGTATACAAGTACGAATTTAATGGAAAAATGCCGAAAAACATTTTATTGTTAATAAAAAAAAAAGAAAAAAAAGCAGAGAACATGCGTTGAACGGATATATTTATAAGATTATTATTATTATTATTATTATCAATATTTTATATATATATATATATATATATATATATATATATATATATATGAATGGACTCTTCCGTCGATTTCGACGTATGAGAGCCTAACAGTTAATTGTTTTAGATCTGAAAAACTACCTACACATATGGTGGGGACTGATTGATTGGTTGCTTTTTTTTAAGTGTTCATCAACCTTTTGTTGGTTATCTAAATCCAAAACCTATTTTTGATGGTAGAGAGGTGATTGAAAGTAACCCATGTTCTCAGTTCCTCCTTAATCAAACTACTGACTGTTCACGATGATATTGAATGAGAATTATATTGGTGAAAGCATGTGAAAACTTTGATCAGATTATAGCGTTAAAAACCTTCTGGGGAACTGATAACAGAGAAATGGTGCACTGGGTGACGTAGAGTCTCCATACAGAATTTCCATATTGCCTGAGAGTATCAAGAAAAGGATTTTTAACTTTCACACGAGTATTCGTGCGAAAATGAACGCAATAACCTCTGAACTCGTCCGGAATTTGAACTTGACATGCTGATCAAGATTTCCGCTCCGATAAGTTATATATATATATATATATATATATATATATATATATATATATATATATATATATATATATATGTGTGTGTGTGTGTGTGTTTTTAACACAATAAAATTAGACTCTTCAGTCACACTGGGTTGTTTATTAATATTCCTTCGTTTTTATTATTATTTCATTTCGATTCCTCCACTAGTTTCGGCCAACATGGCCATCATCTGGAAAAAAAATTCTGCTTGTTAGTAGCAGTGAACTACAGAAACGAATGACTTGATGGAAAAAATTAACATTTGTTTTTTTTAACATGAGTTTGGTCAGCCCTTGTGTTGGTCAAACAGTCTTTTAAGTTGTTATTATGTTAAGAGCTGGATGGATTCATGCTGTTGTAAATTCCCTTGGTCATTTTGACAGTTTTATTGGTCCCTGGAAAGAGGATGTGACTCTGTTAAATGTGTGTGTGTGTTATTTGGTTCTTAAGGAGTGAGTGAGTATGATGTGTGTATATTAGCATGGGTGTGCGTATAAGTGTGAGGCCTTAACACCTCCGCATGTGGGTAGGGCCTGATTTGTGGGGTTATATATTAATTCTGTGTATGTTAAATTTGTGATTAAGCTCGTCTGGAGAGAGCGTTTTTTAGGCGCACAATCCACTTATCTTCTTTCTAATGACATATGCTCTGAACTTTTCTATTCCCTTAATTATGGTGAATTTGGCATGGGTTTTAAAATTGTGTTTCTCTAGGCGGAAATGTTGTTCTACAGGAAATAATCTTTCATGGGGAGACGACTTAATTCGATTGCAATAATTATTGATTATGTAGTGAAAGGGTCATTCAGAACTTCTTACATATTCTTTCTGGCATAGTGTGCATTCTAGGAGGTAAATTAAGTTATGACTTCTACAGTTAGAGTTGTGATAGATTTTATATATATATGTATATATATATATACACACACACACACACACACACACATATATATATATATATATATACACACACACACACACACACATATATATATATATATATACATATATATATATATATATATATATATTCAAAATTACAACATATGCACATCATAACATCACTACAAAAATTGTTTTGTTTTATTTTGTTTTACGGCATATCAACACCTCAATGGGTCATTTAATGCCGACATGATTTTTATTGCTAGAAATACTTTTTCAAAAATGCATTTGTACTAATATTTTTTAAAAATGTATTGCTGGTAATTTTTTTCTTCAAAAATGTATTGCTAGCAATACTTTTTTCCAAAAACTGTATTGCTGGTAATCATTTTTTCCTTCAAAAATCATTGCTGGTAATATTTTTACAAAAATATATAGCTGGTATTAAAAACTATTTTTACATATTCATCGTATTTTGAACCCAGTTTGGGGGTTAACTATTGGTCCATAGCTAGCACCCTAACAGGTGCTACTACCCTGGTCAGGGTGGACCTGGGAACACCAGCAATTAAAAGGTGCTTCCACGCTTCTCAAAACCACCTGATCAGAGGCCATGCTGTCGGACGTAGTTTATCGTCTTACCCAGGACGGGGACGTAGTTTATCGTCTTACCAAGGACGGAACACTTATGATGTCTTATCAAGTGATGGTATTGATTACAAATCAACACCATCACTTGATAAAACACCAGAAGTGTTGAAAGAAAATTTTTGTAGTGATGTTATAACATTTTTATGCTATAATTTTGAATAAATATTATTTTCTCTACTCTGTATTGAGCACTCTTTCAAGAATAGTGTTTTTGCTTATCGGAATTTTATTTTATCTCTACCAATACTGTATTCGTATATACGTACATGCACACACACACACACACACACACACACACACACACATACACACAAATATATATATATATATATATATATATATATATAACCACGGACAGACTCGGTCGATTTGACATCACTCAGGCATTCTACCCCTAAGCTATCGGTGCAGGTAGAGAGAAGGGGAAAATTTAGTTTTCTACACGAAATACGCCAGTAGCCAGGAGAGTTCATTTCATTGAGCAATGCGTTAATAGCAGTAGCAGCCACTATTTTTAAAATGACCCTCTTCACCAGAGAACACACACACACACACACACACATATATATATATATATATATATATATATACTAGCAGCATGGCCCGGCGTTGCCCGTGCTTGATTCAAAATCGTACGAAAATCGATATCACTTGACTCAAAATATTTTTGCCCTTCCTTGCCTTTAAAGGAGTGCCATTTGCCGTGCTGATGTTGCTACATGCCTAACTTCTTGCCTATCTCACACTGCGAATTTGTTTCTAAGCTCTATACTAAACATTAAATCTGTTACGAAAAAAGAACTAAACAAAATGAACACAAAATGATCAGCTTTAAAAAAGGACTCGTAACTGGAAAAACCGAATGAAAAAAGAATGTTAACAACAAATACTTTTTCACACCTAACCCAGTTCTGCGGAATCAGCATCAACGTTGAGTTTAAGCAAACGAATGAGCCAAGTGGAGTAAAGTGCCATACAGATAAAAAATTTTCCCACTTGTGACGAATGCAGCTATCGATTATTTGTTTTTTGCATGCTAGTTAACATTCGTGTCAGTCAGCTGTTGGCTCTCACGCTGGCCAATAGAAACTTCCTGCCTATTCGTGGCAGCAAGCTATTGGTTCTCATTCTGGTCAGTACAAAATGGCCGCAAACTACATGAAAACTGCCGTAGAAGCATGGAAAAATCGATTATTTCCACTATCGATGGGAGTTGGAAATGCAACGTCTGTCTTGGCCTTCCCGCTAACTTGGAGCATGTGCATGTAAATTTTGGTGCAAATCCGTCGAAAATTGCGGCCATGCATTCGTTACACACACACACACTGCTTTTATAGATAGATATATATGCATGTGCGTACGTAAATGCATGTATTGATATACATGGGTGGGCTAAAAAGTTCATAGGTTGACTATGAGGGAGTGATGCTGGAGCTTCTAAATCTTGCATGCGTTAATTTCAAGAGAGAAAGAGTGAAAGAAAAGATTGAGTTTCCATATGCTCCTAACCTTGGGCATCTCGATTTGTATCTGAAATTTTCCATGTACAATGCGCAATCTATATATTAAATGCAAAATGGTTCGACTGACAGTGTTGTTAAATATATAGTTGTTCTGTAAACTCACTTCTTCTTTCACAGTTAAGATAAGGATATATTGATTCACATCGTCAAATTGTTTGATTAAAGCTTCAAACAATTCCTCAGGGTTTTTCTAAGCCCCCAGGATGAGTGTTCGATCCGAATATTAAATTGAATTCTGATTTTGAAAGTGAACATCCTTTCTCCATTTATCTGATACAGTTCGATCTTCCGATATTCATATGCTATACGTAAATTATGTGTTTTCTTCTTAAAACGTGCAACACCAACAATGATTTTTTGGGTTTTTTTTTTTTTTTGATAAACCTAACTGCGATTTGTCTTGTAATCAAATTTTTTACTTGATTGTGTAGAACAAATGATAAATACCATATTTATGTGTGGGTTTGTATGACGATAACTTTATTGCGCCAAACGTAAAGCGTTCTTTCAAATGAAAATATTAATTTGCACTAATGAGCTTAATCAGTAATTAACATTGGTTCATTAGTAAAAATTGTTATTCACATGAGTTTTTATTTTGTTTTAATCAAAAGGAAAAGACCATCTAAATATAAATGTTACAGCAACATTATTATTCTTATTGATAAACACATTTCAAGAGGAAGTACGATTCTTTGGGAAATTTTGCAAACGTCTTAGGTGGGCCACGCAGTGCAATAGAAAATTTAGAAACTAGTAGATATTTTCGAGAATTAAAAAGTAAAAAAAAAAAATTTGTTTGTTTTGTTTTTTTAAGATCAACCTGATAACTAGACGCTGGACAACAAATCAAATCCAGACATCAGAAAACAAACGAGAACGGACATGTCAGGATGTGGATTTAACTGATGCTGGATGAAAATGAACAAAATGATACACACACACACACACACACACACATACACACACACAAACACACACACATATATATATTATATTATTATAAATTAACTGATTGAAAATATGTTTTTTTTCGCTACACAGTAATAACCATGTTTCAAAAATGGAAGCTAAAAACTTTATATTTAATTATATAATTAAATTAAAGACATTAGTTCCGTTTCATCTTCAAGCGAATATTGTAATCCAATATTCGCTTGAAGATGATGCTTGTAAAAATAAAAAAATATCAATAAGAACACCGGATTATATATCTTTCATTTTATTTATATATACATATATATTATATTATATTTTATATGCGCGGTACTTAGTGGAAATTGCTCAATATCTGTGATAGAGCTAACATATGAATCTGTATGGATATTAGTTTGTAATGAAACTAATATCTGTGGCACCATGCATCCAGGCAGAGAAAGAAAGGCAAAAAGGGAAAAGGAAAGAAAAGAAGAAAGGAAGGGGAAAAGTAATGCGAGACGGATCATAGGTGATAAGCGAACACACACACACGGCTTGAGAGGCAATTAAAAAAAATGATTATTTTGGATAAGTGGCAAATGGCGAAAAAGTGTCATTACAATGACAATGAGATTGAGTGGGTAGGGAAGTGTTATCTAAACTATTGGTACGAGAAGGCATCTTACTATCAAAACACAGGCCGGTGAAAAATTCGAGCGAAAATGTTATTTCGATAATTGACGACAAGAAACAAGCGACAAAAAAAGACTTTTGGACAGATATGAAAATTAAAGGCCACCTGCGAGCAATCATTGACCGATTCCCTACTTGGCCTGCGCGAATGGAATTGTGTTATCAAGAAATGTTTGCCAAAGAAAGTCCACTTGAAAACGTTAGATTTTGATAATTGACAAAACACAGGTGTAGCTTGGAGCCTTAGCTGGATATGGAAAATTAAAATCCCACACAAGCCGTCTCGCTAATTAAGCTCTTTTCGACAAAACAAACTTTTGCCCTGCGATAATAAAATTTTGTTATCAGACACATGAACCGAAGGAAAATGAATGGAATAAGAAATGTTTTTATTTCTGCCTTGGAGACGTCAGACTGACTGAAAACTTGGAGAAAATTCTTTTCTGAGACCATGTCGGAAATCCAGCCGTCTGATGGATTAGCGATAAACTGCTTGACAAACGCCACGTATTGAACAAAGAGTTGTCATATTATCCGTTCATGATAACGGCGATAATTAATTTTTTTAGTAAGCAAGGTATTTTTTTCTGAAACAAAGCCGCGGGTTGTTCACGCCCGACTAAGACGTCATTGGTCAAGTGGTGATCACATGACGCACGAAGGAGTAGGAAAGATACCCGATGAAGACCTCATTGGCCGAGAGTGATCACGTGACGCACGAAGAAGGCTGTTGACGCCCCCATCCAGAGTATAAGTATGAGAAGCCGCTACGAAGAAGTGGGGAGGGCAGTTCACGCCCCTCAAAAGCATGGTGAGAAAGTGGGAGGAGAAAAAAAGTTACCAAAAAATGGAAAAGAGTGGAAAATCCCTAACCAGAAATAAAAGAGGTGGATATGTATTTAGAATTATCGAGGAACTCCCCAACGCCAACAGACCCAACCCGGTTTTTGACGGCGTCAATAAAAACGAGGCAGAAGACAGTTCGAGCCCTGACGGCTGAGATGAGTGTCCAATAGTTCGGACCCTGACGGGCAGAAGACAGTTCGTTCGGCCCTGGCGGCAGAGATGATAGACCAAGATAACTGACCAAGATTCACGAAAAATTTTGGACTCCTCTTCAACCAAGAACAATTATTTTGAAGAGCGACTTAGGACCAGACCACCGAAATAAGTTTTTCGACTTTCGTCCAGAGACACACCGAAACACAAATTTCTTAGAGAGCAAACAACTCGAAGCCTTAAAACTTGCCTAGCGATAACGACGTGTCACAATCCACAGAACGGGTCGGGAGATAGATGCAGTCCTATGTATCGAACAACTAGACATAAAGTTTGTTACCTTTTTCTTTGATACTTTGAACTTTTTGTGTTTTCATTTTATTTTCTTTTATGCATATTTGTGTGTTATCACCCCCGTTGAACTCAATTTGCATTACGGCCCCAACCCCTGTTTGATCTCGTCTGTCTAAGATCAATTCACAACGTGGGTAGGCAGACTGGAGATCAGTGCAGTTACCTTGGTAACCAGGCGTTGGAAGCGCGTTGGGAACGGCGAGGCTGATATCAAATCTAACCAGATTCCCACCCGAATCAGCAAAAGGTTAGAACGTCACATTTGGGTGCCGCGACCGATACCAAGCCAGTTGGTCGTCACAGTACGAGACAACACGACTGACGCGACAGGCGAACGTCACGTTTGGAGCAGCGACACCCGGACGGAGCAGCGAGGAGCGAACAGCTGGCGCCGCGGCGAAGACGTCACAATTGGTGCTGTTTAGGGACGTCACAACTGGTGTCGTGACCGGGATAGGACCCTGGAACGGTCACGTCACAACTGGCGCCGTGGTAGATCAGGATAGAACGTCACAGTTGGCGCTGCGACCGGGGGACGACGTCACATATCCATAAAAATGAATATTTATATATATATATATATATATATATATATATAGAGAGAGAGAGAGAGAGAGAGAGAGATAGTGATACAATTAGGGTGGGATTAGAATAATCATTATAGTAATTCATCGAATCTAGAAGAATTCTCAACAGAATGCAGAAATCACTGTACAGGTGTTTCGTCCTACTTGGGACACAATGCTGAATTCGCTACATTGGTTTCAACCTTACGGTATCCTTGGGCGATTTTTATCAAAATTTTGAAAAGTTAAAAGCTCTACATGTTATTTTTACTTTTATTTTTTTCCCACGTCTATTGATCACATCTTAATATTACTGTTTCCTGGTCTGATTCAACTTCGACCACTAACCTTTTATGCACTGTATATATATATATATATATATATATATATATATGTGTGTGTGTGTGTGTGTGTGTGTGTGTGTGTGTGTGTGTGTGTTTGTGTGTGTGTGTGTAATTATTACTTATCGATATCGATTCAAAGTTTAGTAATATTCTCAATCATTACTTGTCAAGACTTTAGATAAGAAACATATTTCATTTAATAATTATTTGTTTCGTCAAATGTTGTGACCCTATTGGCAGACATTTTGTTCACTTTATTATAATTTAAATGATATAGTTTTACACATATTAATACCTACTATTATTACACACACACGTGCATACACACACATATATATATATATATATATATATATATATATACGCACACACGAGAATATAAAAAGCCAACCAAGTTTATCTGCAACATCTCGCGAGATTTCACCGACAAAAAAACGAGGGTGACATCTATAGACATTCTTCACACACACACACACACACACCATTATACACTTACATGAATGTACGCTACCGTCCAACATACAGCTAGACACACAAGCCATTTCTTTATATACACACTCTTACACTATTACACATTTTAACGTCCAAAATGTTTCTCAGATATATTTATATATTATCTATTGCATTTATACACGTGACACGTGTCTGAGTAATAAGAACTAACCAAGATTTTTAACATACCAGTATTCTGTGTATCTTTTCTTTTTTCATTTCTCTGGCAAAGCTTTAATAAAAGCGAAACCTGTTAGATTCAGATACGTTTCCTATTTGTTCTATATTTCTGCGAGAAAATTATCATTCATCTTCATAATAATCAAAATCATTTCCAGTAATAGCAATGCCACAATTGCTGCAGCTCCTGGACCAAAGCCTCGCAACCAGATCCTATCACTGTCACATAATCAAGGAAGGAACTAACCCGAAATGCAGGATTTGCGGAAAATATGATGAAACTGTCGACCATATTATCTCAGGATATCCGGAACTAGCAAAAAAAATGAATATACTGACAGACATAACAAGGTAGCCACATATGTGCAATGAAAGGTATGCAAGAAGCACAAAATCGAAGCTACTGAGAGATGGTATAAGCACCAACCCGATGTCCGTGTTTTGGTGTGGGGAAGATGTCCCTAAAGTCTGTAAAAGTATTTTTGATACACCCTGTATATAACGGTTAGCTAAAAGAATGTGGTTGTATTTCATACATAGAGAACATACCATAATTTATAGAAATGTGACGGTTACACACCTGGCCCAGGGTCGAATCCCTTGGTTACGGCGCCAACTGTGACGTCGCTCCTCCTGGTCGCTCCTCCTGGTTCCAAGCGTGCGGCTCCAACCCCTTGGTTGGATGATCACCAGCCTCGCCTTTCCCAACTCGCTTCCAATACCTGGTTACTGAAGCAACTGTACTGATCTCCGGTCTGTCTACCCACGCTGTGTTTAGATCTTAGACAGACGGGACCAGCAGGATTGGGGCCGATACAAGTTGAGTCCGACGGGGTGGCAAAACACAAAAAGAAAAAAAAAACTCACGAGACAAAAATTACTGATAAAAAAAGGGTGACAACCTTTTTATATCTAATGTCCGTTACATAAAAGAAAATATGTTCTTATTTCCCGACCCACTCTGTGGACTATGGCACAGTTTTCTATCACACAACCTAAAGATTTCGAATTGCCTACTCTTTAGAATTGTGTATGTCGGAGTGTGGTTTGGTTCGACACTGGGGCTAATTTCTATCGATCATTCGCAGTTGATTCCTCTCTTCGACTTGAGTTGTATTTCTTCTTCTTCGTCGACTTAGATAGAACTTCTCTTGTCTTCGACTTGGGCTGGATCTTCTCTGCGGCTTTCGAGTAATCTTCTTCTTCGTCTACTTGGGCTGGAAGTTCTCTTGTCTTCGACCTGGGTGGAAAGGATTTCTTGTTTCGACTTGGGTGGAAGGATTTCTTGCCGCAACTCAGCCGCTACTCTCTGTCGTCCGAGGTGATCTCTTCTCGCTGCCGTCCGGGGCTGAACTCTGCCGTAACTCTGCCACAACTCTTGGCGTCTGTCTGGCCTGCAATTCTTCTTCTTGTCTGCCTGCAATTCTTCGGCCTGTCTGGCCTGCAGCTCTTCTTCATATCTTCGACTTGGCTGTAACTTCTCTGCGGCTTTCGAGCAATCTTCTTCTTCTTCGACTTGGCTGCAACTTCTCTGAGGCTTGCGAGCAATCTTCTTCTTCTTCGATTTGGGCTGGAAGGATTTCTTGTCTGAGGATTCTCTTGCCCGCAAAAGGGCGAGTGAATCGGGCCTGAAGTGCTCGCGTTCAGGCTCTATCCCTGCCCGCGGTCCAGCTGCAACTCTCAACTCCAACTGATTTCTGTCGACTGGGGTCCTGCTTTTATTGACGCCGCAACAAACTGGGGTGGGTCTGTCGGCGTCAGGGTTTTCTCGATAATTTCAAAAGTCGCATTATTTCTGTCTTCTCATTATCGCTATTATTTTCACCCCTACTTCCTCATAGTGCCTTTGGTGGGGAGGCGCGTATGTCAGGTGACCGCTTTCGACCAATGGTTCCTGATCGAGCATTTCTTTCTTTTCTTTTCCGCAGCCACGTGACCGTTTTCGGCTAATGAGACTCTGGTTGGGCGTTTTCCTGCAATCAATCGGGGCGGGCTTATATCGTTCTTGTTCTAAAAAAACAAAATCTAATTTGGCCTTTTTCGCACGTACGAAAAATGATAATCTTGGCTTTTTCTCACCTGGGTTTTGTCAACACAGCCTGCCGCTAATTAGATGTGACTTCAGGAAAGAATATTGGCGCTATCCCCTCACCTCTTTGTTCTTTTGGTCAGACCTGATAGTCAAAAAATCTTAATTATCTACATTGAAAATGTCCCCACTTTATTATCGCGGGTTTCCAATTCTTAACAGGTCAGAATCTGTATACCGTTCCACCGGTCACTCCCCTCAACCCAAAAGACACTTTTTCTCTGATTAAAAAAAATTTCGTTTCTATTTGTTCTAAAATTTCCCTTTCTCCAGATTAAGATTTCGTTCCCATTGTTCTAAAATTTCCCTTTACTCCAAATTGATAATGAGTCTTTCTACGCAAAAGTCGGTCATGCGCTTTGACCGATTTTCTTATCAAAATGACTTTCCCTCTAAATGATTTTTCATTTCAAATAACAATTTCCCATTGTCCTTTAAAATTCGGCCACACGCAGGCCAAGATATCTTTCTGACTCCTATCTCCACCATTGACTGGGTCATGCATCATCCAACTCTCTTTCTTTCTTTTTTCTTTTTCTTCCTCTTTCTTCTCTTTTTCTTTTCTTTCCTCTTCTTCCCTTAGGATCGTCCAAGTACAATCTTAGTGAATTATTTTCAACTCAATTATTTAATCATATTTCTATGAATATTTCTAATAATGCAAGGTGCCACAGAAATATGGTAGATTCCTTCTCTCCGACCTTGAAAAGAAAAGCTAGCGGTAATCAAAAGTCTATTCTTACTCATAAATCCAGCACATTTTATAGCAAAAGGTTGTTTTTCTCGCGTCGGAGGGAGACATTTTTTTCTTCTCAGCATCTCTACCCAAAACTGTTTTGTGCAGAGTGTGTTTCACTGACTACCGTTAAGTGTCACGTGACTGATCAAGCGCGGGAGAATGGAGGAAATTTAACCTAACAATTCCTATCAATTTCTCAATGACCAACAATGAGAACACCGGTTGTCCTCGAGTGTAATGTAAGTACATATTTAGAACAACAATCATTTTCTTTTCATCTTCTAATTAAAAGGGAATGTTACAATAAAAAATAAAATATGAAAGGAACTTTTCTAATCAATATTCGATTTCTTTCCAACTGTGCCTTATAAAGTCAAATCGAGTAAGAAATAAAATTCAGTTCAAAATATAATTCACTTCATTTTCTGATTAAGCGTAATTAAAAATTAAATATATATGCAAGACATTATTTATTGATACATCCGATCAGATATTCAACGTAATTTATGAATCCTATTTGTCAGTATCTATCCTTTCGTATGAGCGTCCAAGAATTATGTAATAAACTTTAGAAGAATTAGTATGGCTTCTTGTAATCAGCTCAAATAATGAATTTTGTCTTGTGTGAAACAACTTAAAAATTTAGTCTACTTCAAGATATTCTCCTCTTGACTCAATATAATTTTCCATTACTAAAATCATTTTTAATTCTCTCCAATATTCATTGTGGCTAAGATCTCCAATTCTTTTGGTTTCTAGACGTCAACTTTACCTTTACAAGAGGCCGAAAATGTAGTACTGCTTTCATGTATTAGCGAGAGCTGCATAGTCTTTAGTCTACTTCAAGATATTCTCCTCTTGAGTCGATATAATTTTTCCATTAATAAAATCATTTTTTAAATCTCTCCAATATAGATTGTGACTAAGATCTCCAATGAGTTTGGTTTCTCGCCGACAACTGTAGTACTGCAGTCATATATGGGTGGGGGGCTGCTAAGTCTTCACTTTGCACATTCGATAGAGTCCTTAATCGCCTGTGCGGTTTTGTAGGCGAAGAATTATTTTCCACTCTGCAACCTTTTCTCACAGATGAGACGTAGAAAGCCTTTCACAGTCCTAACCTTCACGCCTAAAATCCACCAAGCCCCGCCCATTGTAATGAATCACCCCCATTTCTTTCGTATTCACCTGATGAGATGTAAGTTCCACTCGCACAGCTTCTTCTGCCTTGTGGAATCAACTCCCAAGAGGTTGCTTCTCCGATCACTATAATCTTAAGCTAGCGTTAACTATTATCTTCCGCACATAATCGCAAAAGCTGTGCTTTTTATTCTTTAACACTCTACCTCGAGTGGCTCCAAGGCCTTGTACAGAGGGAACACCACTGTATAAAGAGCGAGGTGCTAGATACACTGGTCAAGCTCTAGACTAAGTGACTGATCGATATATATATATATATATATATATATATATATGTGTGTGTGTGTGTGTGTGTGTGTGTGTGTGTGTGTATGTATATATATATATAATGGTACCTAGACTTTATGAATATAAACGCAGTACAAGATTGGCCACAATGTCTAGATGTAACCACAAGTTCTATGCTAACAGTTTCTTCTCTCCAACTTCTTGCTTGTGGAACTATATTCCGGATTCTTGCATCCCGATCAACTTTGACCTTCAAACATTTGAATCGTTGTCGTCTGTGTTCTTAATTTCTGTTCTTTTAATGTTCCGTCTTAATAATTTTGGGCTCGCATTCTGTCACACTCAGTGACATCTTGCATCTTAGTTGCTTTATTACCTTGCTTGGTATGAAATGATTAATACATATATATGTTTGTGTCTGCATGTGTGTGTTTGTGTGTGTGTGTGATGGGGAGAGAGAGAGATAAAGAAAGAGGTGGTGTCTGTGTGGGTGGTTGTAAATATTTAAATTCACTGAAGAGTGAACGAGTTATTTAGATTTCTAAAATCTAAATACATTTCTAAATCTAAATAAATCGTTCACTCGCCAGTAATTTACAATCGCCTGAGGAGATGCATTGATACGCATCGAAACACGATTGCAATTGTGTAGCGATTTTGACATGTTTTCGGAGTAATACCCTAAAATAAATAATATTGCTCTACTTTTGTAATGAGCCCTTTTCCTTTTTTAAATTAAATGTTAAGAACGTTGTAATTGTAATCTATTCGTTCTCATCTTACCTGGTTATATATATATATATATATATATATATATATATATATATATATATATATATATAGAAAGATAGTGATTTAAGGCACCTATATATATATATATATATATATATATATATAGAGAGAGAGAGAGAGAGAGAGAGAAAGAGGTGATTTAAGGCACCTTTCGGCCGACACTTCTTCAGACAAATAATCGTCAGCAGTATAAAACAAAGATGTTAATAAGAAAAAAAACAATAGATTACCAAAATGTAGTAAAACGGGGAAAATTAAAGGAATTGGAAAAAAACAGTTATCTCCCGAATAGGACCAACCTGAATTTCATCTCCCTTTGTCTACACCGGGCAGGACGTTACATATTAATAATAATAATATATTCCAAGATATCTATCTATCTATCTATCTCTATATATATATATATATATATATATATATATATATATATATATATGTCTCTCCCCTCTCTTTTTTCTCTTTTCTTTCTCTCTCTCTCTCTATATATATATATATATATATATATATATATATATATTGAGAGATTTAATAAAGATGGAATATTCTAATTTACTTATTTTTTAAATTCTTTTTCTATAATCAATCATACTGACTTCGATTACCAAATGTTGTGGATATGTGGCTAACAATTTTAATTTCTTATTGAAGCCTACCTTTACAGCCACTAAACCGACAGAATCGATGGATCTTTTGAGATTTTATCTTCGCCTCACTTGATTAAATGGTTGATCGATTAGCATTATTTCTTCTCTCTTTCCATTTCTTTCTTTTTCATTGATCTTCTCTCTATTTTCAATTCCAGGATTAAATCGTTCAAGTCAAATTCAAAAATAATTCCTCTGCAAGATACGATTCCCGTAATCCGCCTTTTATTTCAAGTCGAGGCCCGAATGAACATGGAACGAAAGGTTTGTTAGCCATATTCAATTCCTGGACGACAACATGCAAACGAAATAAAATCGATGTTTATCTCACAAGTTGAGAATCCCCAAAAGCAACGAATTCGATCTATCGAGTGAAGTGATCGATACTGTCGCTCTGAAAATCTCATAAACTATTTATTTTAACATACCTTTTGATATGCGACAGTTTTTCATGTTTAAATAGAATTAATATGAATTCGCTTCATTTTCATTCAGCGATACAGGTTCTTGAATATATATATATTTATGAGTGATGTAAATAGAGCTTGTTTTGTTTGATTTTGTTTAACGGCATATCAACACCTGTATGGGTTATTTAATGCCGAAATCTAAATATTTTGAACGCAGTTGCACGCCTTCAGCAACAAATAAATTGTATTGTTAGTCATTTTGTTATAAATTGTATTGTTGGTCATTTTGTTATAAAAAAGCATTTTTATACTTTCAGAGTGTTCTGTTTTTGTTTGGTAGTTCTCTATTTACCCATACCTGAGACCCTAACAGGTACTACTACCCCGGGTTAGGGTAGATCTGGGAACAACGGCAATTAAGAGGTGGTTCCCCGCTCCTCAAAACCGCCATTCTCCTCATCAGAGGCCTTGCTGTCGGATATAGTTTATCGGTATACACAGGACGAAAGAAAATAGAGACAAAATTACATAGATCAAACTTTATTATATTGAATACTTCTAATTTGGAATAGATGACATGTTCTTTTTTATTAAACTGTGTGCATTTCACCTATCGAACTGCACATTCGAAAAATGTTAGCAAAAACAACTATGTTCCCCAACAGGCATCGAACCAGGGTCACTCCCTTTCTGGGGGAAACTACCATTTGATTAAATGTGCATTAAAGTTCAACAGCGAAAGACAGTAAGAAAGTATTCATTATAGTAACGTGTGAAATCATCAAAAATGTCGGATTAAATAATAAAATCCATTAATTCTTTAGAAATTGCTTTGTTTACGTTCGGATACGAAAATGAGTAGATATGAAACATTCAAGAAAATGATCTGAATCAAGAGGATGGGGTTTTATTTTTTAAAAAAAGGATAATACAACCATGCTCACTGTGACGTTCATATTTTAGTTTATATAATTTAAAAAAATATATAAAAACCACAATAAAAAACCACAATAATAAAATTTTAAATAAATACTTAAACCAGAATCAAAAAAAAATTGTGATCCAGATATAATAATAAATAATAGTAAAGAAAAATTATATAACTGTAGAAATCCTATAAATTGTCCATTGAATAATAAATGTCTCACAGAATCTATAGTTTACCTATATACTATCTCATCTATTTAGAATGCTAATATTTAAAAAAAATTATATTGGTAGCACTAAAAATAGTTTTAAAGGTTGAGCGAACATTTGTCTTCTTTCAAAAATCATGTATATCGTAACCAAACATCCCTATCCAATTATTTTTAGCATTTACAAGAAACAAATGAAACACTTATAGTAAAATAGAAATTATTTTTTAAAAAAAACGAGAAATTTTAGGTCTTTAAATGACCCATGTCCTTTGTGCTTACATGAAAAGTTATATATTATTATGTTTCTAAAAAATAAAGATATATTAAATCAAAGAAAAAAAAAGTTTTTTGTAGATACTGCATTATGTTTACTTTAAAACATAATTAATTAAGAAAATTCATAATTATATATCTATTATTTGATCACAAATAAGAAAGTAAGAGAATTAAATAAATGTAGTATTTTAGATCTTTATAAAAAATATTAAATATATAAGATATGACTTAATCATATTCGAAGCCCCTTTAAAACAATCCTAATATATTTAAAAAAATAAAAATAAATAAAAATGTTAATGTATCGTAGTGTATCTTATGTAAACAGACAGAATGACACGTTCTTATATAAGGAAGCCAACATCGACAGGTAGAAATTACAAAATCATATCTAAGTCTTAACCTATATTTAACCTTTGCCTTCTTAAATTTGACTAGTATCCTGATCCATCAAAAAAGGCAAGACCCTTTTAAAATTTTGTAATCCTTTGCCCCCTTCAACTTAAACTATATAATATTTATCTTTAAAAAAGTATATCATATTTTTCGAAAGTTATTCAACATCGCTTGAGAATGGAACAAAAACTTTAATTTTAATTTAAAGTTTGGCTGTGTCGTTATGAATATATATTTTTAAATAACGATATTATAATATTAGGCTCTACTGTCTATCGAGCTATGGTTTTAAAAATAAATGCTAAAGAACCGTGGATTATAAATCTGACTCTTCTTTCTTTTTATTTTGATATATATATATATATATATATATATATATATATATATATATATATATATATAAATTAAAATACCTAAAGAACCAGATTTCACGTACTTGATCATCAGGATAATTCTGATAATTCAGAATACACACACACACACACACACACACACACACACACACACACAGATATACATATATATATACATACATATATATATATATATATATATATATATATATATATATATATACCAGGTGTAACAGCAAAATTGTCTAAATCGTCTAACAGCATGGGGTAATTGTCCATCCCACAATGTTTAATATCTAAAAAACCACTAAACTAATTCAGTTTCTTTTTCCAAGGTTTCAGATAAGACGTTTAGCCATCTTGAAAACCATTTGTCCTAAGAATCACTGAAAAACGCTTCGAGTTATTCAGCTAAAAAATTGAACAGATTAATACTGTTTTGTATCAGGCCCACTGTCTTCTCAGCAACGATGAGAGGGCAAAGCTCATTCAGGCCTTCAATAATGTTTCCAACATTCATACTCTGGCTTTCATCTACAATTTCCATTCAAGAACCATCAAGAGAACGATGAATAATTAAAAAAAAAGAGGAAACAGTAGAGACGAAAACTGGATCAGAAGGTCACGAAAGGAAGAAGGATCATCATTTTAACAGAGCTAATTACATTCTTTTTTTTTTTTTTTTTATTTTTTAAGCGTTTCACCCCAAGCAAGGGAGCCATTAGGATGGAAGGGGTTACAGGAAATAGCAAGATCAGATAGGAGTGACAGAAGAAAGGATGAGGGTAGCGGATAGATTAAGGCGACTGGAGATGTCGATTGACATTACATTTGAATAGCTGGAGATTATAGCTCACAGGGAAACAGGAGAAGGGAAGGGAATTCCACAGGCGAGAGGTGCGAGACATGAAGCTGTTAGAGTAGAAGAGACGGCTACATTTAGGAGTTTCGACAGTGAGGGGGTGAGAGCGGGATGCCAGCCTCGTAAGGCGCTGGAACTCATGACGTCTGGGAACCAGCGAATGCAGCTCCTCGGAGCAATTTCCATGAAAGTATTTGTAGAACAGGCAGAGGGAGGCGACGGCGCGTCTGTGAGAAAGTGACTGTAGACGAGACGCCAGGGCAGGGCCAACCACATTGCATATCCGCCTCTGGAGCCTATCAAGAACCCCGAGGCAAACAGAAGGGGCGCCAGACAATACTCCATGCAAGGGCGAATTGTGGATTTGTATATCTGGAGAATCGACTCAGGGGAGAAAAACTTCCTAGCGCGGCTCAGGGAGCCAACTTTCCTCGCAGTGGACGAGGCAATTGACTCGATGTATTTATTCCATCTCAGGTCAGCAGTTAACGTGAGACCGAGAAGCCGCAGAGAGTCGCTCTCGAGAAGTTGAGCGTCAGACATTCTAATGGAGGGAAGGGAAGGCTCTCTGTGGTGATTAATAGAGAGCAGTTTTGTCTTCGAAGCGTTGAAGTTGACCAGCCAATTCATGCCCCAGTTCACAATCGATTGGAGGTCCTTTTCGAGACGCACGGCAAGGTGAGTTTTGTCAGCGAGACTAGATTTGTTTTTGAGGCAGGAATAAATTGTGGTGTCATCCGCGTAGATGCCTACTTGGGAAGTTACGGCGTCAGGAAGGTCATTTATGTAGATAAGGAATAGAGTGGGGCCTAGGATGGAGCCTTGAGGGACACCTGCGTTCGTGGGATAGGAACTGGAGGAGAATCTGTTGAGAACGACCTTCAATTCACGCAAAGTATAGTCCAATAGTGTTATAAAACAATTGTGGAATTATAGTAAAATATCTTTAATCACTTCTATGACACAACGGTTCAAAGCTTAAATTAACAATTGGAAAATTTTGCTTTTACGGGATTTGGATGGCGAGGGCGTGTGTGAGTGTGGGGGATTATCACGTAGATAGTACTACCTGGGAACATGCTGTATCAGACAAGGAAGCTTTGAGAAATCTGATTGCTTTTGAGATTGAAGAATTCGAGAACTATCGAGATGCGTATGCTTAGCTAAAACGAACTGGTATGTAAGACGTCAACCCATTTCTCGAGAGGAAGTTGGGTGATGTACGTGGCCGTGTCTGTTTGTCGAGGTCAGGTCTCCTCGGCCAGAAACATGGGCGTAGAAACACCCTATCTACCAATATGATACTCAGAAAGACAATTCGTGTAGCAGTTGAATGCGTGTAGTTCAGTCAGTGGACTCACTCAACATCATAAAATTAGACATCCAAATAATCATGTTGCTTTCGTATGACACGCCTGTACTAAACGTAAATGGCTTCCAGGTCATTTGCTAGTGTTATGAACCATTTAAAACCTTCTTTTCTTTTTATGTGTAGTGTCTTTTCAGGTCATAGGCGATCATGTCAATCCACTTCTTCCCTATCCCTTGTGGCTCTCAATAAGTTTCGTCTCTCTGCCACCTCCCCCAAACCATGTTCTATCATCCACTTACTTAAGCCCACCAGGTATGTCATGCATTGCTTTCACTTGACTCTCTTTCCCTCTATTCGACCTGTGAGTATCAGATTCTCCAGGCCCTCCTTTCTTATTACGTGTCCCAAAAACTTCAGCTGCCTCTTGATGATAAGCACGTCACTTCCTTGTTTGCATCTTCTCCAAGACCTCATCGTTGCTCACACCCTCGGTCCAGTCCATGATATTCTCAGCACCCTTCTGTAGAACCATATCTCCGTCGCCTCATGTCACGTAACAGCTCAGTATTCTTTTCTTTGTTACAAAAGAAATTCCTCTGTTTCGCAACACCCTGCGTAGCTTTTGGAATGCGTCCTTGGCCATCCCAATACGTCTACGGATTTCAGTGTCGCACTTACCGTCCTCTGTCAAAATACTTCCCAGATATTGTACACAGGGTCAGGCAAGTTTCCAACATAGGTAACATATATATATATATATATATATATATATATATATATATATATATATATATATAAATCATTGAAATAATAATAATATTTAAGCTTCTGAATCTGTTTGATTTTAATGTCCCCGGCCTGCCAATCGCATTTCGGGCGCATCTTTTTACTGATGGCAATGTATATTTAAAACCTTATCATCCCTTAAATGTTTGTTTGGGAGCAATGTATCATGGGGCCGTTTTCCTCTATTAAGAGTCGACTTCCTCAATGTATGTTTTAAAACATGCACTGAATTTGGTAAATGACAAGCGTGCAGCTAGGAAAAGTGAAATCATTGATACAACAACCAATCAACTGACATGTGATGTATGTCTGTCCAATATCATCGTCGTTAATCACAAGCAAAGTCATATTGGTAGACCTTTTCACAAATTATACGCTGGACATAACCTACAAGATGCGTTAGAAAAGCTGTACATACCTCTAAGGTCTCACTCCATCACATGGAAACACACACTAAAGTTGAACAGGCTTTTCAAAACCGTTCAGATCCTGTACAAAATAAATTAGTTTGACCGAAATAGAAATAAGCATTGCAAATCACTCGCAGACTTCAACGGCGATTGTCAAGTGTCACCCGAATCAGAAGTATGGGATAAAATAGGGAGTGATGATCATACTTTTTTAACGAGTCGACAACCATCATCTATCTATATGTGACTATTGTTTTGTACACTCTCCAGGGATGGCTCACCCGGTGCAGAATAAATTAACGGATTGAACGAGGAAGTCAAGCATTCAGAAAACTTGAAATGAGAGTCTAGTCTGATCGTAACAACTCCTTAAGCACAAGCATCATCATCAACCAAACAATTGTCTTGACCATTCTTTTATATTCCTCTGAAGTAACGTGGTTCTCATTCTTAGACATCAATTGACAGTCTTGTACACCAAACATAAAAGTTCTTCAGCTCGCAAACCCAGCCAGCATAGAAAAAAATACTTCTCTGTAATCAAATGCGCTGAACAGATCATCTGGCACGTATAGAGGATGGCAGATGACTCAAAAATACTTTTTTATGGTGAGCTGGTACAAGCTAATCAACCTGCTCATAAGCCCCAAAAAACGTTTCAAGGATGTAGTTAAATGTAACCTAAAGATTCTTGGCTTTAATGCTGGAGTAAATTGTTGCTGGGAGACATCTGGCTGAAGAAGGTTGATTTGTGAATGCTGCAACAATTTCGAAGAGAAGAGAATTGAATATTTCAATAAAAAGCACGCTATTAGGGAGAGAGAAATAGAATCTATCCTAGAGCTATAAGGACATCAACACACTTGCAGTATTTGTGGAAAAGTAACCCTTTCGGCGGCTGGTTTACCCAGTGACGTCAGATGACATAAGAGGGGTCAGATGTAAACTACTGTGAACGCAACCCTACCAGAACAACCTGCAGGTTACTTATGCGAGTTTTCTGAGAAGGTTCGTAAGTCTGTTCCTGGACTAAAACGTCACCTGATTGTACACAGGGTCAGGCAAGTTTCCAACATAGGGAACACAGACAAACTTTAAGTTTGTCACGCATGTAAGAGACGTTGTAAAACTGATGCTGGCCTTAAAAATCACTTACAGACTCATAGCAGAGTGTTAGCTCGCGTAAAAATGATGGAAATAATGAAATGCTGAATGTGAAACGAAAAGGTTACCATCTGAAGATATGGTCTTCTACAAACAAATGACAGTCATCATATATGTATGTATGTATCTCATATACGTAGGTAGCGAGAATTCAATTAAAAAAGTTTGATTAATATCAGCTGACAACTTCTGTCAGTTTGTTTTTTTATTAGATTTTCTATTTTGCGTATAAGTTGACATATATCGGGATTAAATTTACGGTGAAATTATCATGCTCTTGTTTGAATACTTTCGACCATTGCTCGTCAATATGACGAACAATAATGTCAGTGAAAAAGGTTTTATTAGCTGAATCCAGACATTTTTAGGGCGCTATCATTCCGATTTAAATATACCTACAACCGACACGAGTGACGTCATTTTAAGACGGTTCGTAATTATATATAAAGTCTATATATTTTAGAATTTAAAAGAATATTATTCTTTGGCCATTACAAATCTTTACAGCGTCCGAGGACGAAGATATTGATAAATTTGATATACATTTCAAAATGACTTCCGTGTGTGAAAATATATCCTGTTCCATGCGCGTATATATATATATATATATATATATATATATATATATATATATATATATATATATATTAATCGATTTCAACCGAAGCAATGCAGTAAAGCCACTAGGACATAGGGGATTACTGGGTAGGGAAGAATTAGAAAACAGAAATTTTACGAAGGAAGAAGAAAAAAAAAAGAATGCTAATCAGGATGACAGTACAATGCGATTAACATTGCATTTAAATTTTTGAAGTATCCCGACTACAGTGTTTCGTAGACAGACCCTCTGCAAACTACTCCGTCCATTCGTCAGTAGGTATTAGCAAGATCTAAAAGGTCAGCCAATCTAAGAGTGATCTCATCTCACAATCCTCACACCTTTGTAATCACTACCGGGTCTTAAATGCCACTTAAGATTATCGCACAAAATTTCATAACTGAATCAATAAGCTAGCTGTCAGATCCTCATACGTCGAAACCGACGGGAGAGTCCATTATTATTATTATTATTATTATTATTATTATTATTATATATGAAGAAATATAGTCTTAATGTTCATCTTATATATATATATATATAGTCATTTTTTTTATCATAGTTTTATGATGATAGCTACAGGTCCTTTATGCCGTTCTTTAGAAGTGGCGAATAATATTTATTAATATAAATTAGTTTATTAATATCTGTTAATATTTTTATGGTAAAAGTCATAAACGTATGAACTTTAGGCACTTTTTATAATTTTATCCGTATTTGCGACAGCTTATACGCAAACTTGAAAAATCTCACGAAAAATTAGAAAGACACGCCTTATCATTCATTTTTTTCAGTTTTCTAGTATATGGGAGAATATGATATAGAAACTCTATATGTCAGACTAATAGTGGATAATTGAGTGACGAATTGGAATAAATCTTACGTTACATGATTCTTTTTTCGAAAAAAACTCTTCAGACTTATGCTTTTATCAATAGTATACACACACACACACACACACACATATATATATATATATATATATATATATATATATATATATATATATATATATATATATATATCAGGAGGTCAGTACCTTAGTTTCAACCTTACGGTATCCTCAGATGATTTTTTTATTAAATGACCTCTTAACGCTTTATTTATTTTTAAAAACACTAAAAAACGCTGTATTATTATTTTCAAAACTAAATAAACAAACGCACGACGTTGGTTGTAATAGAAAGAGAGGAGCGCGATATGGTGAAGAAGAAGAAGAAGAAGAAGAAGAAGAAGAAGAAGAAGAAGAAGAAGAATATATATATATATATATAAGAGGGAGTGAATGAAATACCACAAAGATCAGTTACAATTCAACATCGACAGAAGCGATGAAGATACACGGATCTTCAAATTTAAATTTAAATATTAAATCATTTTTGTTGACTGCTGTATCAAGATGCAAAACATACGACCTCAGTCAACATGACTTTTTAATCATTTTACCCCAAGCCAGACGGTAATGCCGCTAGTACGCAGGGGACTTACGTGGAATTAAATTGAAAGAGAAGCCTGAGACTAGGGAGAATTTAGCAAAGGATAATATATGAACGGGCTTCAAGATGGCAAAAGATGGCTTACATGCTCATTCCTGGTATTCTCAGCATCCTTCTATAGAACTACATCTATTTTGCCTAAAGTATTCTCTTCATCTGAGTGGAAATTATCAAGCATCCACTGTAAGGAAATTGATATTACATATCAGTTCATTATTCCTTTCTTTTTTTTTTCTTAATACATTTTCCCGTTTCTTAATATTTTCTTTGGCTTTTGCAAGGCATCTTTTGCTATTCCAACACGCCTTCACTTTTCACTGGCACATTGACAATTTTATGTTATAATATTTGCCAGATGGGGAAATATTTTTTTTTGTTTTTTGGCGTTTAATTTTGACGTCTTTTTGGTGGAATAAAAGGTGTTTATTTATATCAGGCAGTTTATGCGATGTCATCTTCTGGTTGTTTCATTTTGTGGTTATTTTGGCTTCGGTTTTTATTTGGTCTTTCTGTTATTTTCAGTGCTTTTCCTCCATGTTTTCGTTAGGTTTTCGGGAAATAAATAACCGAATTCTTGCAGTTTTTGTTTTGTATATGTTTCCAGTTTATCGCCTGGGACGAAAACTTTGACTCAGTTTTTTATCTCGTTCATAACTTTTTATTTAGTTTTCCTGGGAATTCGTCAGGGTAATTATTGAATTTTATGTCTGGTTATAATCGATAAGTACTTCTCGTTAGATCAGAATCATAAAAAAACGAAATATATTGGTCTTAAATGAAAAATTGTCAGAAATTGTATTCCCACTTCCAGCCATACCACGAGTCTACAGTACCCACTTCTTATATATATATATATATATATGTGTGTGTGTATGTGTGTGTGTATGTGTGTGTGTGTGTGTGTGCGTGTGTGTATGTATATGATGTCATCATCAGGGTGTTGGGTTTTTTTCTAAGACAAAATTGTTGTGTTCATCTGAATTTTTTTAACTGTGAAGTGAAAAACGCTAAGGTCATGTGCTGTACGATTTAAATTTCAGGGGAGGTAACTAAGTTTTGAAATGTCCATATGTTTTTTTAAGAAAAAAAACTATTAGTTAAAAGCTGGATATTTTAAGCATTTTAAAACATTTGTTCTGTATTCATAATTAATTTTAAAGGTTGAGTTCAATTTTTAATATAGATAGCTTCACGAATATATATATATATATATATATATATATATATATATATATATATATATATATATAGAGAGAGAGAGAGAGAGAGAGAGAGAGAGAAGATCCCAAATAGTATAACCATCGAAAAATATTGAGGATAACAGCTCTTCTAAGTGGCCCGTGAATAGAAAAAAAATCACTAACCGCCAAAAAGAAACTGGCGGTCCATGTGCAGACACAACTATAGAACTTTTAAGTACGAACCAACAGAAGGGCTACTGTGGCACAAATTGAAGTTAGCTTTAATTAATGACAGAAAGACACGAACAAATACGGAAGATTAGATAAATTTAACAGGTTAAACGATAAAAGGACCTATCACAAGAAATAAGCTGAGCCCCAGGCATGAAATTTCGAGTCTAATCCGAAGTTACTCTGTTATCACGAATTGAATTAAGAGAATGATAATGGTAATATTAACCTTTCACTTTCAAGTTAACATTCGATATTCTTTGGTTGAGCAGACAGTGCTACGAGAGATACGCTTTTCTTCATACTATCGAGCTGACATCAAATTGTAGTAATGGTTCTTTTCATCTCTAATAGTATTGGTATCAATTTTCGGTAGCCTTATAAGGAAACATTCTGAATTCACTGGACCAACAGTCAGTGTTGATGTCGATTGAAATTTACAAAATCCTTCCCTTAAAATCATATTTTAGGAAGAGGATTTTCTCAAGCAACTCTTACTGCTCTTCCCAGGATGAAGGATATCGGCATCTTGATTATGTCACTCTTCGCTTTTTGAGGTACATATGTTGTTCATTTCAGTCGTTGCTACTGTTCTCAAGTCCTCAAGTGATGTGGTTTCTGTAATGTAGTCGAGATCTTTGTTAATGATTATGTAGCGCCAGTTTACAAGAGCTGAAAAGGATGGTCCTCGGTTAAAACTACAGACTTCATTCACTCAAAACCATTTTTAAGCAACGGCCTGAGAAAGACGTTTTATACAGCCGACAGTTTAAATATTTCTGAACAGGTTTGATATGTTGGACAAAACTATTCCTAACACAACATAAGTCTATATTCAATTTCCTAAGTTTAATTTAATTGCTAAAGAGGAATAGGTCAGCTAAAATGGTGAGGTAAATAAGAAAATATTCAAATAAAAACGATGGAAACAAAGACAAAATAAAAACAAAACAGACTTGTGAATATTAATGAGAAAACTGTGTAGAAAAATAAATATACTTTTGACAGAATAGTAAAACTTTTACTACTAATTCAACAGCCGTAAAATACATGGTCTAAAAATGGTCTAAAAATGCGATCAAATGTAAAAAGAAGAAGAACTTGTCTAAAATTAATAGAAAGTTAACTGGAGAAGAACTGAGATAGATAATACAAATGGTTGATTGATTGATTTATTGATTGATTAAGAAATCATTTTATCGATTAAATAATCAACAGAAACGCCCTTGTTGATCATAAGTATTTGATTCGCAAAAAAAAAATAAACAAGGGATAATTTATAAATTTTTATGAAAAAGAAACACTTGCTCTAATTTTGTCTATGATGAAAATGAAATTAAAATATCACGTAAAACGCACGTTTCAAAGCTACACGTCTTTATATATATATATATTATATATATATATAATATTTGATAATTAGTAAGGATAATCCAAACATAGTTCAATGTAAGAACATATAAAATATAACATTCATAAAAACGGAGATTTTACAAATCCATAACATTAATTTATTTCGCGTGATCAATCAGATTACGTGTCTTCCGTATTGTAAAATTGTTTGATCTGAAGAGACGGGATCTGATTGATCCACGAAATAAATTATGACCATGGATTTCTAAAGCCTCCGCTTTTACCATTATCTCTCTCTCTCTCTCTCTCTATATATATATATATATATATAGAGAGAGAGAGAGAGAGAGAGAGAAATAAAGGAAAAGACAGATTAAGAATCCACCGTTCTTAGCGTTTACTTTTTTTTAAAAATGATATTTTAATTTCATTTTTTTAAAAAAAAAAACCATACAACGTAAAGCAAAATGTTATATAATATTTTTGTTATAAAATATTTTATATATACATATTTTACATATATATATATATATATATATATATATATATATATATATATATATATATTAAATAATTTAATCACTATGGTACGAAAAGTAGAAAAGTTTTCCGACACAGTACAACAGTATTTCATTTCATAACAGTTTTCTTTTCTCCTCTATTTTTTTTTTTTTTTTTTTTGACCGGCCACAAAAAATAAAGTTATAAAAATGAAACTGTGTTTCGGCTCGCTCAAAGACATACAACATTGTTATTTTTGGCTATTTTTCATCGGTGTCCATAAAACGGACAGTTTTGGGCCGGTGAAAATAAGAAAACACAAGTTATAAAATTAAATAGTATACATATATATATATATATATATATTACATGGTAAATGTCAGTTTATGCCTTAAATGTTCGCTTTACGTATGAAGCTGCCAGTCAGAAGTGATTTTTTTCTTGTATGCTCACAATGCTCATATCTGCAAACGCCGATACTTAACACACTTAACCAGAAAATATGTTTATATATATATATATATATGTGTGTGTGTGTGTGTGTGTGTGTGTGTGTGTGTGTGTGTGTGTGTGTTTAGCTACCGTAAATTGGGAAAGTTTATCTTTGTAATTCACCCCTGAGAATGATCAACGGATGGAAAGTACTTGGGTATGAAAAAACTACAGTGCCTTCCTCAATTAATTTTACCTTAACATCAAGAAACTATTTAGATAACTAAAAAAGATTATTATGAAAATAGACATAATATGTCTGTATTATTCAATGAAACAAGTTTAAATATATATATATATATATATATATATATATATATATATATATATATATATATAAAAAGCTGGCCAGTCGTATTCGAGGATAGAGTAGTATTAGGGCTCGTACTACTATATTGCAGACGCTTGCTCAGGACCATGTATACTGCAACTATGCTAAGTAGTCCTTAGTTACAGTTTCTTGGAAAGAGCGTGTTCTCTAGCGTGATCAACAATTTGAACAACGCCAGCACCCTCGGCCACGATGACTTCTGACTTCGTGCTAGCACACCTATCGACGGCCCCAAAATGTTCCGTCCCTCCAATTTCACTAACAAGGCTTCAGCAAAACCGTGGTATGTTTTTCAGGCACTTTCCAAAGGTGCTGCACGCTGGGATCGACTCCTCCTGTTCGATAACATCAGGAAATAGCCTGCCTTTCATTTTTAGCCTTCTGCCTTACTTATAAATCCATATATATATATATATATATATATATATATATAGCACGTCTGTTGTTATTTTTAGGACAAGATTGGCTGTTTTAAATTTTTCGTAATAGATAATTTTATTTTTGTTCGGGTCAACTGGAGTAGTGTATTTCTTTATGATATTTCTAAGTGAAGATTCATCTTGTTTATAGTTAACATCTATTTGGCTTTTGTAGAAGATATTTATGTTATTGTTTTTGTCTATGTGTTCAGTATCGTTATTATTTACTTTCGAAAGGAATATTCTAATCTGGTGGTCGATGACGTGGTTAGGAAAAACATTGTTAACTAGTGTTTGTTTTGCATTGTTGAGTTCTTTAAGGAAAATTAGACAAGAGGATGAATTCTCTTATGCTCTCTTTTTATACAATGGGATGGTGAAAGCGTTGTATTTTACGAGAACGTCTAAGAATGAGAGTTTATTTTTTTACTTAGTTGGTAGGTAATGTTAAGGACAGGACATTTTTTTAAATGTCGTATTACTTGAAATATATAACTATTTAAAGTACTGGTCGCCCACCTATGGTCCACGGTTCACTGTTGGTCCGTGCTAAATTTTTGGGATTTTTATGAAGCTCCAGATTCAAAAATGACGATTCAGAAAACGTATTATGGATGGTAAATAAGCACGAGTACACAAGAAAACAAATATGACATCACCCAGCAATACTATAACCTAACATCATGTTCAATATTTGTTAGTGAATAGATTTTTACCATTACTGTTGATAACTAGTTACTGGATGGTTTACTAGTATAATTTTATATAAACATGGCATAGCAACGAAGTAATGGCGGGATTTTCAAGAATCAGCTTACGCATCAGATACAAATTCATAAGCATCGAAAATTATTTTTGCAAAATATTAAAAAAAAACATCTTTTTAGTGGACGTTAAAAACGACAAATCGCCATGTGATGACATTGTAAAAGATTAATCGGTAATAGATTTAGATTTAATGAATGAAATCATCATCTTATTATTTTTTACTGTGGCCTAACACTAAAAATGTGCAATACTTGAATAAACTTCAGATTTTCCCTTTGTTTTATTTAAACAATTACACTATAACTTTGGTACATTTTATGGGTGCATTTCACTTTCAGAAAATAAAAGTTTTCCGATTATTATTATATAAATATATATACCATTTTTTTCTAAATTTCTATTAGTGGTCCGCCAAATTTACATCGTCCTGGGTAAGACGTTAAACTACATCCCCGTCCAGGGTAAGACGTTAAACTACATCCGCGTCATGTGGTGGTAGTACCTGTTAGGGTCCCAGCTATGGGAAAATAGTTAACTATTACCAGCAATACTTATTTGAAAAAAAATATTACCAGCAATACAATTTTGAAGGAAATATATTACCAGAAACAGATTTTCGACAAAACATTACCAACATTACATTTTCGACAAATATTACCAACAATAAAAATTTTTGTCAGCATTAAATAACCCATTGAGGTTGATATGCCGTTAAACAAAATAAACCAAACCAATCTAAACCAAAGAATACATATTCTATTCATACGAATCTATCCTGAAAATGTTGTCAGCATTAAATAACACATTGAGGTTGATATGCTGTTAAACAAAATAAACCAAGCCAATCTAAACCAAAGAATACATACTCTATTCATACGAATCTATCCTAAAAATGTTGTCAGCATTAAATAACACATTGAGGTTGATATGCTGTTAAACAAAATAAACCAAAATAAACCAAATTTACAATTATATATTTAGTGGTCCATGAAGTTCAAAAGTTTGGCGACAACTGATTTAAAAGATGAAATATTTCCGTGAAGTGCAATCCGTCACAATTATCAAGGAATGGTTTGATCGTTTGAAACTTTCGAAATAATCTCTTGCCGAAATTTCCCCCTATTCTTAACGAGGAAAGATCTGCTCCCGCCGTTGGCCAACTGACAGCAACTAATGTTTTCCTTGTCTCGAGTGACAACAAACAGACGCTTCGTTGCCAAAAACATTTAAGTACCACGAAATTGTTTCTTTTATCTTTTTGTTCAAACTGCAACGCAAAGATTAAAAACGTACCAATCTGTTGCTGGCTTCAACTCAAATCTTGCTCTCTGTAAATCCATTCTTCTCTTCCTCTCTCTCTCTCTCTCTCTCTCTCCCTCTCTCTCTCTCTCTAAGTGTCCCTTCTCTCTCTCTCTCCTTTATTTCCCCCTTTCTTTCTTTCTCTACCAATCTCACTCCTTTTCTCTCTTAATTTTACTTCCTCCTCCGATCACACTTTTCTCTCCCCCTCTCTTCCTCTGTAACCTACTTTCTATCTTCCCGTTCCCCTTTCTTCTTATCCTTCCATGCATTTCCTCTCTCTCTCTTTCCTTCACACTCTCTTTCCTTCACACTCTCTTTTTATCCTCTCCCTCCCTTACTTCCTTCTTCCCCTATCTCTCTTTCTCTTCCTATTTCTCAAACAAATAGCATTAAATTATTATATTGACCACAAATACACCACACTCACTCGTAGGTTAACTTGTCACTTGCCAAAATCAACATATCACAAATCGACAAAATAATTATATACGACTCAATTATTAATATTATTTGGGACTCATTTCAAAGAAAACTCAAAATCCTAGAAGTCAATATAATAGAAAGGAAACAATAAACATTAATTCAAATACATTTCACCTTAAGAGATCGTTATAGAAGGTTGTAGGAAAAGCAAATATAAATTCATTTTGATCTTTGCCGATGCACAATTAAGTGACTTAAATTTAATTCCAGCAAATTAAAACGCCGGAATTTGCCAAACACATTTCGATAAACCAGCTGACAATTCGCAATTCTTCATAACATCTGTAATGACAGACGAAAGTACGCGGAGGTAAAAAAAATATTTTTTTTAAGTATACTACTTAGAATTCAGGCATAAAACAAATTAGTCAGAAGATTGAAAAACTAAATAAAAAGATAAACAGACAGAATTCTCGGTTATATTCAATAAAAATTATATAAATTGTATCTAAAAAATAATTTATAAACAGAATATATATTAAAATAATTGTCGAATTTAATCCATTTAATAATATAGATAAATCTGAACGGACTGAGATAGATAGATAGATAGATAGATAGATAGATAGATAGATAGATAGATAGATAGATAGATAGATAGATGAGCAATGCCTGAGATAGATAGATAGATAGATAGATAGATAGATAGATAGATAGATAGATAGATAGATAGATAGATCTGAACATTATTTACATCATTCGGACTATTGTCCTCATCTTTATCGCCATATTTATTACAACGTTTCAGCCATTGTACGCACCGGCCTTCTTCAGGGTTGGAATGTCAAAATGAACCCTTTCCAACCAACTGAAGAAGGCCGGAGCGTAAAACAGCCGAAACGTTGTAATAAATATGGCGACAAAGATGAGGACAATAGCCCGAATAATGTAAATAGTGTACATAATACCTCATCTCAGAAATATAGACAGATACAGATCTGGACATCTGAATAAAATGAGAAAAGAAAGAATTTTTAATCCTCAATCTCAGAGACAGAATAATACGCATAAATAAAAACTTGAAAATATTTTTTTACTAACCATTACAAATTAAAAATCTAAATTACTTTTTTCTCAAAAGAACCAGCATAAAACTGCAACATTTTATGAAAATCAAGCATTTTAATCTCATGGTATCATAAACACCTAATGTAATGTGCTTTTTCTTCCTGTTTTATTTTGCGTTGAGGGGTGATTTTGTGAAGATAAAAGGGAAACAGGGCGAAATTCTGACAGCATCTACAATAACATTGAATCAATCGAACTCAAATCTTATAAGACTTTTCAGCAGAGGATCCTTTCCACATTGGCTTTCTGCTTAGCTTCTTTCAAAGCTTAAATCGCGTTATAAATGTTATAAATGCGATGCAATAAACAATTACGACGATACGATGGGAAGTTTGTTTTTTTCCAATTTTCCATCTCCTTCAAATGTTGTAGGCAATGACTTCGTATTTCATCGTGCAACTATATTTTTCATTTCAACACTCTGAAGAAATCAAAATATGACGAGAAAAATTTAAGAAACTCAAAATTGGTCCAATAATAATAATATCAGGTTCAATAACTAGTTTAGCTAAAACAGTTGCGTGGGTTGGAAAACCAAGGAAAATATTCGTTTACTGAATAACGATCCTATGACGTAACATGAAGAATATATATATATATATATATATATATATATATATATATATATATATATAGGCAAATAAGAAAAAACCTTTCTCCTCACCATTTTCACCTTTTATACACACACACACACACACACACACATACATATATATATATATATATATGAGAGAGAGAAAAGAGAGGGGGAAAAGAGAGGGGGGAGAGAGAGAGAGGTGGGTAGAGATGACATTAAGCCATACTGGAATTGGAGAGAATATGAATTATTTTAGAGAAAATCAAACAGGATAACGATTAAGCTTGTGTCAAATATCAAAGATCAAAAAACATGCCGAAAAAGAACGAAATCTCTTACTAGAGCTAATTAGAATAATTTTTCCAATAATTGAGAACAATAAATATTTCCAAACAGATTCTGTTTGAACAAGGGACAAAATTTAGCAAGTTTCGCTCGCCAGTCTGAAATTACCTTCATTTTCCATCACTTGTAATAAAAAAAATATTTTTGTTAGTACAAGCATTTTATTAATGTGTAATATTATGTTAGTCTGATAAGAAGAGGGGAATCATTTTCTCATCGTAATATATTTGTTTGGTGTCGGCTGGATAAATTAATATTTCGCCAGAATTGAGGGCATATGGTTTTATGTCTTTCTTCGAACGTTCGATCTTCTTACAGAAATGAAAGCTACTCTCTCTCTCTCTCTCTCTCTCTCTCTCTCTCTCTCTCTCTCTCTCTCTCAGTTTAGCGTTTATATTACTTCCTGCTATCAAATTATCTTGCGTGCGTGTCCTAAGTCATGTTTTCTTTTTATGTTGGCGTATCCGATAACGCATTTGATAGTCTTAAAGTCACCTTCTCGTTCAATTCTCGATTCTCCTAGTCCTGAAGTGACATACTTTGGTAACTTTTATAGTATATAATTGTGTCACCACAGATCAACTCTTTTAAGATCAAGGTTACTGATGATCATTATATTTGACTGAGGACAGACGTCTGAATCATATGCTACACATTTATCGATACAATGCTTGTACACTTGATATGAATCGGAAGCCAAAACAGCACTATTGAGCTGAAAGATGACAGTAAACATAAATTTGAAGGTGCATTGAAATAGCAAAAATGCCTTCCAAACGCCAGCCAAATTATTATGAAACAGGAAAATGTTGTTAGAAACAAAGTAGAGTGTGCTGAAATACTATGTCATATCATTCCTTCTATATGGCAGTCAATATTCAATTATTTACTCGAAAATAAGTAGACACTTGAGGCATCAGCGACACGTTTAACTCATCCACCCTTATGCAAATTAATTAACACAAAACAAATAATTCCGTAATTATTTACTGTTTTCGTATTTTTCCAACGAAACATGACCCAGTGCACATGTTAGTTCTTTGTATGTTATTGCAGATTGAACACAGATTCTCGATTGGTTATAAATCAGGAGGGTTTCCGGGCCAGTCTATAGTGCTTTGTTTTGCTCACTGGCAAGCCTTACTGGTGTGTTCGGGCAGCGTTACAATTTTCGTACCCTTCCTTGGAGTAACGTCCATCGCAGATAATGACCATGGGACAACTAATCGACAGTCGAGACAATGGTGTCTGGGCATGATGAAAATCTGATGCAATCACGGATGACGCAATATTTTGAAGTCCAAACAAATTTCATCATACGTCCCAAACACAGATTCATATTACTGCACACCACTTCAAATGACCTAAATAGAAATCGATTACATCCTATCACTCCAGTGGGTCTAAAACTGACTGTAAGGAAACTAAAGCGGTTGTTTCAATTACTTTGTACAAGGGTGTATAAAGAATTATGCTGAGAATAACACAGACGGAGCATGTAAGAAACGAGTAAGTTTTAAGGAGAATGGTAACGTTTGTCCTTAGGATCAGGATTGATTGATTTGTTTGTTAAACGGCACATCAATCCTTTATGGGATATTTAATGCTGAAATTTCATTTTCTTGGGACCTTTGAAGTAATAAAAATATGATATATGTTATTCTGCTTTCAAAACCTGAATACATTTAATACTCAGTTTGTGTGTATATACATGTTTGTGTGGACATGATTACTGGAGGCAGTGATATGTGTGTTTCATGTTTTGTTAAAGTTATATTTTGGAATTCAGTTTGATTTCTTTCAGAAATTGTACGACATTATATGGATTAATGACATGAAAGAGTTCTTTCATATTTTGGTTGTTAGTTGATTGGCTTTCTTTAGCGGCATCTTATCCTCAGTGGGTTAATGCCGAATTCTAAATATTTTGCAAAAGTTTTTATGCTTTCAACTACAGATATTTGGATATAATCAAATACGTTCAGAGTAAATGCATGTTTTTTAGACTGATTGCCATTTTGCTATAAAAATTGTTGATTTTTGTTTGGGGGTTCACTATTGGCCCATAGCTGGGACCCTAACAGGTGCTACCACCCAGTCATGGCGGACCTAAGAATAACAGCAATTAAGTGGTTGTTCCACGCTCCTCAAAATATCCAATCTCCGATCACAGGCCTTGCTGCCGGTTGTAGTTTATCGTCATACCCAGGACGAAGGGTCAGATATTTCTGTAACCGATAATGAAGAAAGGTGGCTTCGTTAATTTGACATTCACGGATATTAGCAGCACGATTGGAAAAGGAAACAGACAATATCTTACCTAACAGGGATTGAGAGGGATATTAAGAACAGAACGAGGAGGAAGAGGATTTGTCTTTCTGTTCCTCTTCCTCTCTTGTCGAACTCTCCGCCTGAAGGCGGACAGGAACCCAGACGACGCTATGCCGAAGGGTAGATTCTTGTTTGTGGAGGTCGTTAAATTCGAATACGTGTATACGGGGTCTACGGGCAATTTTTGCCCGAGCTAAAGGGCTCGGACGCCTCTCGTTAAAAACAGGCCTTGTGCCACATCTTGCCTTATGATAAGGCTGGTAAATAGAGAGCGGAATTGTGGAGAGCAACGGTCGCCAACGTCGTAGTAAAAAAAACTATAAAAATGTAATAGTACTGCTGTATTTAGTCTGGTATCGTTTCGACCTTACTTCACAGCTTTGATAGAATTCAAAATTATTTATGTGGTCTTGTGGCGGTAGTCTTATGCATCACCCTGCAACCATTTATTCACCATCCTGCAACCACTTTCTCCCAGATGCAACGAGACAAAGCCGATTGCAACTTTATTTCTACTTTCATAACAAATATTCAGATGAGTTCCATTCTTTAGCTCCGCCAGTTCAGGCCTTTTCAACTACAACACGATACGCTACTTCAACGCAATCAATTCACTTTCATTTCCTCTGTATTCCAAATGTAAGGAGAATATTCTACTAAGAGAGCCTTTTCTCCCAAGAAATTCTACTTTGCGAAACGAAGCCTTGTAAAGATAATTTCCTGAACACTACACTCTTGACCTCTCCAAGTCAAAGGTCAATCCGTCATTATCCTCTTTATCTTTATAATCTTCATTCTCTACCCCTCTTTTTTATTCATACTACACACCTCATTCACCACATACATGGTAACAGTAACCCTCTACCTTGAGTGACTCTTGAGTCTGTTATTGGGTGAAATTTAGCATAAAATAGAATGATTTTCTGTTTAAAATTAATTCCACAAGATTAAATGTCTTGGTGTTACTATAGTATGCTATCTACTATTCATTTTATACTATAGTATGATATTTATCAACTGTTGATAGTATAAAATATGTTAGGGTTAGGAGTTAGGAGTTAGGGTTAGGGGTTAGGGGTTAGGAGATAGGGTTAGGGTTAATCTAGTGAACACTGAAGCAGGTTATGTATTAAAAATCAATAACAATTTTTATACAAAAAAGTTTTAAAAATCATCAAATAGTGATTTTAATGTTTGTAAACTAATTTGATGTCATTTAAAAAACAGTAAACAGGTCATCGTTTTTCCTGTGCATTTTCCTGCAATTATGCCTCGGTAGAGAATCAATTTCTTCAAGAAAATGTTTTGCACTGACTTTGTCCTTGCCCATATGAACAAATCAGCACTGTTCAATGACAAGCTAATTCTATAAACAACAGACACCTGCGCTAATGCAAAACTCTTCAGTAAAATGAATCGAGCCCTATGGCTGATTGGCATTTGTTTACATTCGTATAAACAATACGCTAGGTTTAGCTATCTTATTCTGTCAAAGGTAGAAACTCTGACTGACATCAAATTGGTTGGGTTTCAATCCTGGCGTGAGGCATTTGGATGTCTAGTCGCACTGTGGATCTGTGATACAGCGAAACAGTACTGTCTGCGAATGATATAATATATATATATATATATATATATATATTAATGTCGATGTGCGGTGTTGCAATGAGTAAAAGCACGGAATGAGAAATGGGTGGGCCAAGTCTTCACTCACGCGTAAATACCCTTAGAAAATCCATCTTTTCTCCACACATTCATGGGTAAATGACAGGACAGACTAAGCTCTAAAGCTTTGGTTGGCAACCACTCTAGAAGAAGGAAAAGTCTGGATTCAAACTGGCCTGGAAAAGTCGGTCTCCTTCAGTCTGGAGTAAATGTGGACCGCTTACGGGCCACGTGATCATGATATATATATTAATGGAAATCACGGCTGGAACTCTCTGGATAAAATGACAACTACTTTGACTTTTAATGAAACATTTGTCTGATTTCTTGTGAATTTCGATTGAGACGGTAAATAATGGATTCCCCCAAGCGGTTACCGGATTCAAAACGAAGTGTAAATCAGTTTTCCTGTCGCCGAGTACGAGGTCAATGGCAACGACAATTGGCAGATAGATTCACAGCATGAAGTTCTCTTGATCTTTCTAAGGAACGATGAAAACAAAGAGATGAAAAAGAAAAATTCTTCATCAGTAGACGACCAAAGCAAATGGTTAATTCTATGCGGCAAACATGCAGTATTGTAAGTGGTATCGTCGCTTTTACCCGACTACTAGTCGAATCCACGAGTATAGGTTATTCGTTAAATATATGAATACTTATTCAGGAATGGGTTTTTTGAGGATATATATATATATATATATATATATATATATATATATATATATATATATATATATATGTATCACTCGTGATTCAAGATGTTCAAGATGTTATCGTATGACTCGTGCATTGTGTAAATTCCAGCCAAGGGTTTTTGGCATTCGCTTTCGCACAGATACCCTTCAAAATGTATGAATTTCTTTTCTAGCTGACGATTAGTGACAGGTGGAGTGGGCTCTTTAGCTTTGGTTGTTAGCTGGTCTAGAAGAAAGATCACTCTGAATTCAAACCCAGCTCAGTGTAAGGATAACAATACAACCCCTAAATGTATGGTTTCAACTAAAATCATAGTACAACATTTAAGTCTATACTTCTCCACAGTGGAATCTACAATATAACACAACAAAAACGCGTATATTTTATCCACGGAGGCTATGTTTGCACTATTAAAGTCTTTTCAATCGAGTCATTCTTCAGCCTTTCCCAATCTCTATTTTAAATAGTCTTTCCTTTGTATTATTATTCCGGAATAGGCTTTGTACCCAGTTTTAAGCCAGACTTAGGAAACCAAGTACATGTAGTCAGATGTTACTCTCTGTTGCCGAATTCAAAATCATGTGACCTCACAGCTACAAATGGTTTTGAAAACGTAGGAATAACAAGCATAAGATAATTATGTAAACAATCGCTCCAGGGTGAATTTGGGCAGTCTCTCATACATCGCAGACGAAAATGTAAGGTCCATTTTCGAACTACACAGTGGCCAATGGAAAACTGACGAAGTATTTTAGTGTAATAAAATATAATGTTAAATAATGAAAGATTCATGTCTTGTGCTGTCATCAAGTTGGTACGACCCCTTCAATAGACGTTCATTTTTAAATACCTACCTTATACTGCACTTATTATGTGGCAAGCAATAACTGAGCAGTAGTAAATAAGAACAATACAAGTTATCTCCCCTAGACATGGACAGTGGGATGAGGACAATCTACTCCGACGGATTAAATAAAGGGCTGGGTTTGAAATTCCCTGAAAATTACCCGAATCGACATGCAACTGATGAAGGCCACAGAGTACAACAATCGAAAAGTTGTTATAAAAATGGAGTCGAGGAAAATAGTTGGTATGTAAATAATGATAATTCCTCCTCCTCTCAGATATTCAGACAAAAATACTTATATAAGGTCTCATGGGCAAAAAACACTTCACCATGACGTACAAATAAGTCTTGTATATTTCTTTAATCCTTGTCAGGTCATTCTACAAACCGGACTGGTAACACTTCCTGTCATCTGACTGACGATTATGACTATTGAGTTATACTACAATATTTCTGTGTTTCTCTGCCTCTATCATACATCTCTCTCATATATATATATATATATATATATATATATATATATATATATATATATATATATATATATATATATATGTTTTCATTAAAAACGACAGACAAGGTACTACAGTTGAGCTTTTTATTTAATTTTTCTTGTGTTCTGACAAGAGCTTTCTTTTCTGGACAAAGAGTGTGTAAGAACTGTCCGAATGTTCTGTGTTTCCGAGCGCTTTCGGCTATACCTTTAGCCATTATCAAGGATGGTTCAATTATCAGCTTAGTAGAGTGTGTTCTATGTATGTTCAGTGTGTGGTAGTGATGTTTTAGTTTCCGAATACGGTTAGCACATTGTGGCTTTGTTCATAGTTGATATTGTTAAGAGTTGGCTTTTTCTTTTTTATTATTAGAGCTTCCATTATTTTTAGTCTTTTTTTTGCAAGTGGATGCAGTTAATATATTAGTGTTTTCTACTAGTATGTTCCTAATAGTGTCAGGTAAATCTGAGTGTGTGTTTAAATGTGTTCTGATGGAACTGTGATCAGATAGGTGTAATGTAAGACGTCTGGATAAACATGTGGTTGTGTAGCCGATGTAATTATTTATGAGTCTGGTTTGGTGAGGAACGCAGTTCCTTAAAGGGCATTTGAACTCATAGATAATGTTCGTTCTTTTGTAATTTTGACTTCGTTGGTGTGTTGTTATTTTTTGAGGATAAGGTTGGCCGTCTTAAATTTTTTCATAATAGATAATAAGTTTGATTTTTTTATCCGGGTCAATAGGAGTAGTATATTTCTTTATAATATGTCTTAGAGCAGATTCATCTTGCTTGTAATTAATATGCATTTGGTTTTTGTAATAAATGTGTATGTGATTTTTAGTTGTGTGTTCGCTATCATTATTACTTGCTTTGGGGAGGAATATTCTAATTTGTTGGTCTATAAGGTAGTTAGGGAAACCGTTGTTAATTAGTGTTTGTTTAACGTTGTTAAGTTCTTTGAGAAAGAGTAGTCGAGAGGATGAGTTCTGGTGTACATTTCTTAATGTAATTATGTAATGTAAAGAGGTGCAAAATGTGAAGCAACTGTAGTACCTTGTCTGTCGTTTTTAATGAAACATGCATAAAGGAAGGATTGCTGCCTAAATATACAAATATATATATATATATATATATATATATATATCAACTACAAACTGTATAAAGGAAAGATTAGAACAATTATTAAATCGATGTGAATAATCCATATTTGTAGCTTTGTTTATCTAAGAAATTTTGTCCCTGGTGCAGACTTCCATGAATATTACAGAACATTATGGTTGTACTGAGATTTGTCCTCACTGGGTACCACGCTACACGTCCGTACCTTTATCAGACTAAAGCTAAACAGAAACAGGGTATATCAATACCGAAAAAGCCCTCTACTCCTTTTCGCCACTAAAATTTCGATCATCGCATCGTTGCGTATTAAAATAATGGTATTCTGTTAAATTCGATAAAGCCAATTGTCTTGATCATGACCTTTAGATCAATTGCTAAAGGCACTTTACGATATATTGGTAGCACGTGTTGCGGCCGTGTCGTGAGGTTGGGGGATCTCTTATGAAGATAACAATTTTACTGACATTCGAACTTCCTTTCGGTAGCTGATTATTATCTCCCCCCCCTCTCTCTCTCTCTCCTTATATATATATATATATATATATATATATATTAGGGAAAAAACTATGACAAAATGGAAAAGGTTTTCGTGTGACGCGTTTCGTCCTTTAGGACTTCATTGAACGAAAGTGTTGTTAACGTCGTTGCTACGCATGCGCACGAAAGAAAGGGGGTGATCAGAATTTTAAATCTGAATTAAATTTGAATTTTTCTTTTTTTAAATATGTATTTTGGGTATATAACTAAGTATCTTTTTATTTTGGGTATACATTAAGTATCTTTTTCTTCTTGTTTGTTTCCATCACTTTTATCATTGCATATCCCACATTGTGAAAATCGAAGATCTGTCAAGAAAGGTGAAACGTTGTTATACATTGGATAATATATTTTTCCCAAACATTTTCCTTAAACGGTGGCACTGGATAGAAATCAGTGACGGAAACTGGCAAACTGATTCATGATCGTATAGAATCCTTTTAATATAGCCATGTCCAGTATGCCAATTTCAAACTATCAGTTCGTAAGGGTGAACAAGCTTCGGTACCATGTCCACAAAGTCAACACAACTGTGACATGTGGAAAACTCTGTCTCTCATTTGCGGGTCTCAAAAGCCATCTGCGCAAACATGTTCAACCTGTTGTTCTACAAAATAATATTCATGTGAATCAAAACGATCGACAACGTCCAGTCTGTGGTAAAACCTCCCACAGTTTAGCCGGTTTGAAAAGTCATCTACGGGTGCATACAACTTGAAATAAAGAAGGAAAGAGAAGAAAATGTAAACTTCAAGAGGTGGTCACACTCGAAACTGAGACGACAGGCACCATATATATATATATATATATATATATATATATATATATATATATATATATATATATTTAGTTGGATTGATGTGAGTTTGTGTCCCTAGGTTCCATGCTATTTGCCATCGTCAGACAAACTGAATAATTTTTAAATTTGGAATTTATATATGGCTGCGTATGTGTTTTTTATGGTAGTGGGAGGGAAAATTTGTCATCGGAACGCCACTCATACGTAAGCAGGCATACATACACGCAAGTACACGCATATCAGCTCACACAATCATATATGAACAGTGTGGGACCGGACGTATATGCACGTCCATGTAATGTAAAGAGGTGCAATTAGAAAAAAGTTTAATGCTCGGCCATGCTTGATCACTTAGCATATTATAGAGTTCATTATTTACATTATTCGGACTATTGTCTTCATCTTTGTCAACGTTTGTAAGTTATCCATTGCCATAACCGGGTATTGAACTCACACACTTTTGGGTTGTGTTACTGGATCTAACTCACGCCATTATCCACTGTGCCGTGTGTCCTTCAGGACATCTGTGTAGTGAAATAAATGGTTCAGTTCAACATTCCAACCACCTGAAGAAGGCCGGAGCGTACAACGGCCGAAACGTTGTAATAAATATGGCAACCAAATATGGTAATAAATATGGGGACAATAGTCCGAATAATGTAAATAGTGTACATAATACCTCATCTCAGAAATATAGACAGACACTGAAAGGCCGAAACGTTGTAATAAACATGGCGACAAACATGAGGACAATAGACCGAATAATGTAAACAATGTACATAATACCTCATCTCAGAAATATAGACAGATACTGAAGGGCCGAAACGTTGTAATAAATATGGTGACAAAGATGAGGACAATAGTCCGAATAATTTAAATAGTGTACATAATACCTCATCTCAGAAATATAGAAATATATAATGGTTTTAAAAACTAGGAAACCAGTGATTTTAATATTAAAAGTCTCTAGAGCCCTTTCAGCCAACATCTCATCAGGAGACAATCGTTGGATTAGCGAAATGAATAATAGCGATATTGAAGAGCAAAAAAGAGGGGGAAACACACTAAAATAACGAACAAGTATATATACTTGTAACGAGGGAAGGGTTATCGTGTAAATAAATAGCGAGGGACAGTTAAAATAAAATATCCCCAACAGATTCAGAGACCTTATAAATTCTTTCTGCCGGCAGAGAGAAGTTTTCTAAATCCTATACAGACCGATTCCAAAATCTTCAAATGATTATTGGAATCGGCTGCATGAATAATTCTAAACCACTCTTTTTTATACAACTTGGCACAAACTATATTCTCAACTAAATGTTGAGCAATAGCCGATTCCATATTCATGGGGGGAAGCATATTCTATCTATCTTACCAAGTCGTATTTTGGAAGGAACGTGCTGATTAATTCTAGTTTCCAAATGCAAGGTTGTACGCCCCACATAACCAGCAGCACACTGGCAATTAAATTCATATGCTAAATTACTCAATTTGATGTAGGGCAATACATCCTTGCGAAAAGACGGAAAACGCAGACCTAGTTTGAAAAATGCTACGTAAAGCAACTGATGGGAAACAACCGGAAACCGACTTTGCTAACCTGCTTAATTAAGCCCTGACCACTATCCCCAATCAGGGAATCTTCAAATAAACCGGACATTTAGAAGGCCCTGGATTTTTTAGAATAAATTCCTTAGTTTTCTTACTAATAATATAGTCAATAAGGGCCTCCGGATAGCCGTTTACTAAGGAAAATCTCCCTAATGTTCCCCAAATTCACGGTCCAATCTAATAGGGAACACACTTTAAGCGCTCTATACACCAAGGTTTTAACGAGATTAATTTTCCTTGATGCAGGAGCAAATGAACGCCAATTCAAATAAAGTCCAGTAAAGGTGGGTTTACGATAGATGCTAGTAATAAAACCGCCTCTACTGCGTTCAACAAAAACGTCCAAAAAAGGAAGACAGTTGTCTTTCTCCCCTTCCATAGTGAAAGACAAACCATTGTGTAAGAAGTTGAGCTCATTAAAGAACTCAACAGCCTCATTTTTATTAGAGAATGTTGCAAAGGTGTCATCGACATATCTAACGTAAACAAATGGTTCAGACACTTTGCCGAAAAGTAACATTTCATGGTAGCCCACAAAAATATCAGCCAATGCAGGGCCAAGGGGACTGCCCATCTGGACCCCATCCACTCGACTATACATAATATTGTCAAAACTGAACTCCACCGAACTAGTACATAGTATCATGAGTTCTATAAATATATCCTTAAGAAAAGGAGGTGGAGCAATGTTACCTTCGTATAAAAAGTCTGCACAGATATCAATAGTTTCCCTCAATGGTACGTTAGTAAATAGACTGGACACATCAAAGGAACATAAAAATCAGTATCAGGGCAAGACTGTATGGCCTGTAGGCGTTCAACAAACGTGAACGAATCAGGTATACAATGCTTAGCAAAAAATGTTTGGACCGGTTGTATGACCTGCAGAAGCCATTGAGCCAGAGAATGTTGGGATGAACCAATCATTGAAAGTATTGGTCTCAATGGAACGTCCTTCTTATGAACTTTTGGAAGACCATAAAGCCTTGGTCTAAGGGGAACCAGAAGGTCTAATCCTGTCATAAGTCTCTTTAGAAAAGTAACCTTTTCTAAACAAGTATAATAGACGTTTCTGAATTTTAATTTCATTTCTGTACGTGTTGTCACAAGTTTCAACTGGACCAATTTTTTTGAACTTTTCTGAATCATTCAAAATAATCAACATCTTTTGCATGTATATAATATACAAATATATAATGCACGTCAAGCTAAATAATGGTTCTGTATAGGATACAGGTTCAATTCCTGTCGGAGGACGAATATTTTCTATGAAAATTTCTCGGACATTGAGGCCGGTAAATGTTGTTTAATACTGTTTATTATAAAACAGAGCATTTACTTAAACATTTGTATCTATAAAAAAATGTATAAATATAAAAATGTCTTATAAAAAATATCTATATATATCTATATATATATAGTGCGTGTGTGTGTGTGTGTGTATGTGTGTGTGTGTGTGTGTGTGTGTGTATGTGTGTGTGTGTGAAAATGCCAAGAAAGTATTCATGAATAAATTGATGTATGGAAGTTCAGTGAGAATTTGGTTATCTATCGTGCCGAAAACTTTTTAGCGCCCTTTCGTCTAGGTTCTGCTGAAAGGCTGTGGTGTTCAATTCCTACACGCATAGAAAAATAGAAACGATAACGCAAAGAATTCAGAGAAAGATGCCAATTATATGGAGACTCCTAAGAGGAAAGCAGACGCACGTGTCATCCGTAATTACATCCTAAGTTCGAAACATAAGATATACGTAGGTGCACGTTCATTCGTGCCTTTGATTTTGTACGTATGTTTTGTTTGAGTGTACACACACACACACACACACATTTCAAACACTGACAAAAAAAATCAATTTGGCAGTTATTTCTATCGCAATCTCTATATATACTAAACTCTCCCGCCCGTGCGTATCTGTCCAGTAGTTCAATGTTAGTTAATGGCGAATATGAAACTTCACATAGGGTACAGCTTTTCCGGTTGGGAAACAGACTGCCACTACTCGGTGTTCAAATCAGTACAGTATTCTTATATATATATATATATATATATATATATATATATATATATATATATATATATATATATTATAGTAATTTACCCATGGACTCTCCCAGCTATAAATAGGAACAGGTATTACCTTTTCGAGAGGAAAGTTTCCTGCAGTCAGCTCTGATAGTCGGACAGAACATTCTTGCTGTAACATTCTAGTTTGTATATGTTTCTATGAGTGTTTCAGTTAATATATTTGCTTAACTCAATTCCTCTCTTTGTGTCTTTATTTCTGGCCCTAACAAGGACACAGCGACATATATATTTTTATATGGTTGGGAGGGTGGCATATAAAACAATAATAAAAAACTTACATCACGATCAAAAAGTTATACTGTTCCCAAGGGTATTAGTGAATGTAATGGATTCGACTGCTATCCGATTCCTCAATCCGAGCCACAATCCATTAATCTTCCATGCCTCCTAATAAGCACACATAATCAAAAGAAAGATGAGATGGATTCATAGCTTTCCCAACGGTATTAGAACGTAAGTGAATGTAATGGATTCGACTAGAAATCGAACTCGTCTCTCCGATTTCTCAATCTGAGCAACAATCCATTAATCTTCCGTGCCTCTTTATAAGCACACATCCCTTCCGAGCACCGAATTTAAGTAACGTCGTGCCTGCTCATTACCTAAATGGCTGGCTGCTTGAGAATACCAGAGGCATTCCACCAATGGCATATGTGTACAGATAGATAGATAGATAGATAGATAGATAGATAGATAGATTGTATCAAAAATACTTTTACAAGCGTTGGGATGGGTTCCTCAAGCCAATACAAGGACAAAAGTCCATATATACATGTCCGCAATTCTTTCGCTACTGAGTTATTATGTTTATAATAAGCTTACGGTAGATGGCTCTCTGATGCCATATAGACTAGGTTACATTTGTCATTTGTGTACATTTGGGGCTAGTCTGTCTTCAACGGTTAACGTAGTAGTGAGTTAACTGAGAAATGTTCCGTTTAACAATGGCTGTTTATTCATATCGTGGGTGGGCAGATATGATTTCTAAATGCGGCCGTTTATCGTCGCATTGCTGAGACAGATCCGCCTGACCACGAAGCACAAATTCTATGGGCTGTCGGGGGCGATCCAGTTATCAATACACGTCATTTGGCCCTAGTATGTTGTACATTAGTACCTCATGGGAGATACTTCAAGAGCAGTTCGCGTATCCGTATCATTTGCAACGAGTGCAGGGTCTTTCGTCCTTTGACCACTCAATACGGGATAACTTTTATCGATGGTTTATTGCACGAACTGCTGATCCATTGTTTGTCTCTTCAGTCTTGTTTACAGATGAGGCAACATTTGGAAGAAATAGGATAACAATTTTACACAACCAAGATTTGTGGGCAGATCTCTATGGTACAATACAGGCTAGACACCAGCATCAGTTTACGATTAATGTGTGAGTTGAAATTGTAAGTAACAGTCTAGTAGGTCCATAATGTTCTCCCTGCACGTGTTACATGAGCTGCCTACAGGGAGTTTATTTCGAACACACTTCCACACCTGAAAGAGGATGTGCACCTGCTTATACAAAGTTGTGACTCATGCATGATGGGGCTCCAGTACATTTTAGTCACATTATTCGTGATACATTGGCTGACATCTACTATGAAACATGGATTGGTAGAAGAGGGCTGGCTCCATGGCCTTCACGTTCCTCTGACCTCAATCCTTTTAGATTTTCATCTGTGGGACCACCTAAAAAAATTGGTTTATGCAGCAGACGTTAATAATGCAGAGACGCTTCAACAACGTGTTGTGGGGACCTGCGAAAACATTCGACACCGTGTGGGAGTATCTGAAAGGGTCTGATGATCGATGATCTGACGGGCGCATGCGTGTGTAGAAAGAAGTAGATGACAATTTGGATATTTCTCATGTGTGGGCGTGTTGAGGTACAACGAGGCCCTTTTGTACATATTTTTATATGGACATTTGTTTTCATGTTTTGGTGTCAGGAGCCTCCCCATGTGTGTAAAAGTATTTTTGTTACACCCTATATATAAGTAACATAGAACATGAATACCTGAAAATCACAAGAATTTAATGTATATTTCAGGTTAGCAGAACTTCTGCTAAAAATTGTTCAATAGATAAAAAAAAAAACCCTGTAATATTCTGTAAGAAACCAAGTGCGGGTGGTACAAAAAGATAATGGCTCAGAATTGTTAATCGGAGATCCAAGTTCCAATTCCAGTTGGGTTCGTTATATTCACTTAGGCGTCAATACCCTTAGGAAAATTATGAATTCACTTCTCCTTTCCCCAACTATGGGTTAATTAGTGAAACATGTATCATTAAATCATTATTATCTCCCCACCGAGAATTCTTAAAATCTAAAAATATTTTCTGGTTAAAGCACCATGAAAGTGTAAAAATAGGTTTTAATACCAGAAATACTTTTTTGTAAAATATTATTACCAGAAATACATTATTACTAGCAATACATTTTAGAAAAAAAAAAGATTACCTGCTATACATCTTTTAAGAAAATATTACAGCAATAGATTTTTGATGAAAAAATATTACAAGCAATAACAAAAACATGTCGGCATTAAATAACCCATTGAGGTTGATATGCTGTAAAACAAAACAAACTACCTCGTAACCGTCAGCTTATTACTCTTATATACTCTTGTAAGCCAAAATGCGAAAAAAAATGATATGAATTTTTAGAGTCTATTTATATCGAAAGACATGAATCCAACATCAGTAAACGTATAGGAGATTCTCAATTATCATATTTCCTCATATGTCCTCCCATAATATATTTTACTAGCAGCATGGCCCGGCGTTGCCCGTGCTTGATTCAAAAATCGTACGACTCATACAGCAATCGCTATCACTTGACTTAAAATATTTTTGCCCTTCCTTGCCTTTAAAGGAGTGCCCTTTGCCGTGCTGATGTTGCTACATGCCGTGCTTCTTGTCTATCTCACACTGCGAATTTTTCTAAGCTCTATACTAAACATTAAATCTGTTGCGAAAAAAGAACTAAACAAAATGAACACAAAACGATCAGCTTTAAAAAAGAACTCGTAACTGGAAAAACCGAATGAAAAAAGAATGTTAACAACAAATACTTTTTCACACCCAACCCAGTTCTGCAGAATCAGCATCAACGTTGAGTTTAAGCAAGCGAATGAGCCAATTGGAGTAAAGTGCCATTCTGATTTAAATTTTTCCTACTTGTGAAGAATGCAGCTATCGATTTTTTTGCATGCTAGTTAACATTCGTGTCAGTCAGCTGTTGGCTCTCACAATGGCCAAGAGAATCTTCCTGCCTATTCATGGCAGCCAGTTATAGGCTTTCACTCTGGCGAATACAAAATGGCCGCAACCTACATGAAAACTGCGGTAGAAGCATGAAAAAATCGATTATTTCCACTGTCGATGGAAGTTGGGAAATGCAAAGTCGGTCTTGGCCTTTCTGATAACTTGGAGCATGTGCATGTAAATTTTGGTGCAAATCCGTCGAAAATTGCGGCCGTGCATTCGTTACACACACGCACACATCCTTCCTTTTATAGATAGAGATAAGTTAGGAACTACGTATGAATCATTGGCTTTAGAACAAGGCTTCACTGCAGAACCCTTGAAACCAATCTTAGCTTAGTCAGGCATGAGCTTATATATACATCGTACCTAATGATAAAACCACTCACTGCCCAGTAGATATATGCGCAACAAGGGTTAGTGAATTTGTCTTGCTAGATCAGTTACGACTGATCTTCACTAGGTACCCCATACTTTTGCCACATCTGACCTGCGTTTAGAAAATCACTATCAGTTACTCCATGTTTAATCTATTTTCTAAGCTTTTGTGACGTCTGAATACATTCATCTTCTTTTATTTGCTGTATTTCTTCAGAAAGTTGACGATCATGGCTCTCCACAATTTCCTGTCCTTTGTAGCTATTAATAAATTTGGTCTTTTTGTTATCTCCTCTAAACCCGGTTCTTCCATCCATTTAATCAAGCACGCTAAGTAGCTTATGCATTGATTTCCTCTGTCCCCCTTGACTTCGATCTGTCCTGTGAGTATCAGATTTTCCCGGCCCTCTTTCCTCATTATATTCCCTAGAAATTTCAACTGTCACTTTCTGATGTTATGTTGCCTTTTCTTTCCATTTTCTCAAAAATTTCATAGATGCTCACATGTTCAGGGCGTATCACATTGAAACACAGGTTCTCGCACGCTCAGTGAAGTTAAGCAACTTGGAACTTCGTCTGTACCTAAATGGGTGACCATTTGGGAATACCAGAAGTTGTAAGCCTGGAAGTGTGCGTGTGATGTAATGGATAACGACTCGAATTTTGAAATCGAATAGCCGAGTTCGAATTCCGGTTGAGTTCGTTATATTCACGTTATATGCACAAATAGCCTTGGGGAATATACGAATCCGCCTATTATCCTTCCAGCTTTGGGTTAATTAATAGGACTTCTATCAGTAAATTATTATTATTTCCAAAATTTCTTACAATCTAAAAAGTATTTTCTGGCTTTAAGTAACCTGCAAAAGGTTGATAATCCATAAAAAAATCAATCGATCAATACTCATATGTTCAGTCAATGATATTCTCATCATCCTTCTGTAGAACAAAATTTGTGTTGCTTCAAGTCTCTTACACAATTGTAATTGTCTAACAAAAACATGCCCATTACTTCAACCTTGTAAACTGGTATTCGTCCTAACCTCAGATTTCTCTGTCAAGGTTAGTATTACCTATAATTTCTCAGCGGTCAATATAGGTAAACGTTTTTATATTCCTCTTCTTACGTCTCTGTTTTTCTATTTGATGATGCAACTGTCCATCTCTTTTGTTGTTGTTGCGTAGATGCGCTGTCATCTTCACTAATATTTTGCAAATAAAAGTATTTCCTGAACTGGAATTGTTTCAAATGACAGAGGACTTTTTATTCTCAAAATGTGTGTAAGTAGACATTAGATTAGGGAAAGGTTCTGGTGTTAATTCCAGTAGGCAGAGTAAAAAAAAAGAAAGATGCCAATTATATGGAGGCTCCTAAGAGAAAAAAGCAGACGGATGTGTCATCTGCAAATACTTCCCCAACGTAAATTTCAAACCATAATGTGTAAACATACTAACTTTAGCGCCAATGATTTTGTTCCAAAGAAGACATTTTCAGAATAAACTGAATAACTATACATTTACCTACAAATTTGTATCTGAAGTTTGTTTGCAAGAAAACAAACTAAATGTTTAAAAAGAACTAAACATTTTCTTTTCGTGATTGTGTTTAAGAAGAATTATCTCCCTTTGGAAAATGCAGAAAATATTTACTTTTTTCTTTTAGAATAAACAACTTTCTTCAGAACATTTTATTCATATTCGCTATTTGTCAAAAATAGCGAATATTTACCGGCTGTTCAGGCAATGAATGCAGAATGTTTCCTTAAAGGGAAACGGCTAATATTACTGTTACCATTTTACTGATGCAATTTCCCAGTAATCCAATATTTTTAATGCAAACCACACTTGAACATAACATCTATCTATCTATCTATCTATCTATCTATCTATCTATCTATCTATCTATCTCGCTCACTCTATCTATCTATCTATCTATCTATCTATCTATCTGTCTATCTATCTATCTATCTCGCTCACTCTATCTATCTATCTATCTATCTATCTATCTATCTATCTATCTCGCTCACTCTATCTATCTATCTATCTATCTATCTATCTATCTATCTATCTGAGTCTATTCTATTTGAGTATGCGTCCTGGGTATGACAATAAACTACGTAAGATCTCTGGTCAGTAGGTATTGAGGAGCGTGGAACCTCATCTTAATTGCTGGTGTTCCCAGGTTCACCCTGACCCGGGGTGGTAGTACCTGTTAGGGTCCCAGCTATGGACAAATAGTTAACCCCGAAACTGAGGTAAAAAGCATTATAAAATATTACCAGCAATACATTTTTGGAAAAAAACTTTGCCAGCAATACCTTTTTGAAAAGAAAAAAGAGTAGGCTTTTGCCAGCAATACGTTTTTGAAAAGAAAAAAGAGTAGGCTTTTGCCAGCAATACGCTTTTAAAAAATTATATTGCCAGTTATACGTTTTTGAGGAAAAAAATATTAACAGAATAGATTTTTGACAAAACAAAAATATTACCAGGAAAAAAAGAGTTGTCGGCATTAAATGACCCATTGAGATTGATATGCCATAAAACAAAACAAACCAAACCAAAATATCTGAGTCTATTCTGTCTATCTTAGAATATTTTATCTATCTATCTATCTATCTATCTATCTATCTATCTATCTATCTCGCTAGCTATGTATTTCAGTCTTTTCGCATCTATTTATTTCAGTCTGTCCATCCCCATCTCTATCAATCTAAGTCATATCTATCTATCTATCTATCTATCTATCTATCTATCTCTCACAGTTTGTTCATGTCTATTTATTTTGAGAGCCAGAGATGAAAAAGTTACAAAGAGTACTATGAATAAAAGAGAAGGAAAATAAGAACCTGATATCGAAATAAGAAAAAGAGAATTTTTTAAAAAAGAAAGAAAGAGGAAATAAAATAGAGAAAGTGTGAAATCAAGTTTCACCAATGACACGTGATCTAATGTTTAAGAATTCATAAAGATGACATAAAAATATGAAAAAAATCACTAACAACATTTCCACCTGTTTTTAAATGTGTCTGAATTCAGATGTTGTTAAAAATCATATTTCCATTTCCACGATGTGGTAAAAATCAAGTATTAACAAGTCTGTAAGTCTCCATTTGTTTAATCAAAGCCGTAAAAAGCATGAAAACAATTTTACTGATTGTATTACGAGTAGTTTAATAGCGAGAATCAGTTGATATCGTTTTCTCTGGGCTATGATTAACCTTGTTGATCATGTGAGAAGGTCCTTAATCTAACATAAAAATGGCATAGAATTGGTTGGCCTTCTATAATTAACAAATGTTCTTTCCTAAGAAATAAATAAATCACCTTTTTACTAAATTCCTGATTACACAAAGGAGCGGAGAATAGGGTAACCAATTCCTAGAGAAAATTATCGCCTCTTCTGAGCTTCTGAAACGAACCCTCGAGTCAAGAAACCAATCAAGAGAAATAGATCAGCTATTTGCTTTTGCAGGTTAGGCTCAGATGACGAAGTGACGAACGTGCACTTAAAAGGTTCTAGTTTTAACATGAATTAACGAGTCAGTTGGCATTTAGAAATATTGAACATGAGAAAAGCTTAGGTTTATGTGCCACCCGGTGAGAAACGTAATGACACTGAATTCCTCATCTCATGCAAGGATCATAACTTCCCAATCTTCGGCATAAGGTATGAATAACTGAACATGCGGTAAGAAATTAATTCTTGATCCACAACTTAGAAGATGTGCAGACTAATCAACACTTTAGTATATATTAATTGAATAAAGCTAATTTTAGATAGATAGATAGATAGATAGATAGATAGATAGATAGATAGATAGATAGATAGATAGATGTGAAGAGACCGAATGCATAGATAGATAGATAGATAGATAGATAGATAGATAGATAGATAGATAGATAGATGTGAAGAGACCGAATGCATAGATAGATAGATAGATAGATAGATAGATAGATAGATAGATAGATAGATAGATAGATGAATGATAGAGACCGAATGCATAGATAGATAGATAGATGTGAAGAGACCGAATGCATAGATAGATAGATAGATAGATAGATAGATAGATAGATAGATAGATAGATAGATAGATGTGAAGAGACCGAATGCATAGATAGATAGATAGATGTGAAGAGACCGAATGCATAGATAGATAGATAGATAGATAGATAGATAGATAGATAGATAGATAGATAGATGGATGAAGAGGACCAATGCATAGATAGATAGATAGATGTGAAGAGACCGAATGCATAGATAGATAGATAGATAGATAGATAGATAGATAGATAGATAGATAGATAGATGTGAAGAGACCGAATGCATAGATAGATAGATAGATACATGAATAGATAGATGGATAGATGAATATGAACAGGCTGAGATAGATAGATAGATAGATAGATAGATAGATAGATAGATAGATAGATGAATAGATAGATAGATGAACAGAGAGAGATAGATAGATAGATAGATAGATAGATAGATAGATAGATAGATAGATAGATAGATAGATATGAACAGGCTGAGATAGATAGATAGATAGATAGATAGATAGATAGATAGATATGAACAGGCTGAGATAGATAGATAGATAGATAGATAGATAGATAGATAGATAGATAGATAGATTCACCAGTTCTGGCCTTCATTGCTAAGACCAGTCATGCGACGCACATTGGTACGAATCATTCCCATTCTTTTCATATTCACTTAGTAAGAAAGTTCCATTCAGTATCTTCCCAAGACCCGTTATTTTGTGGAACAGATTCCCGAAAAGATGCTCCCCAGCTCACCACATTCTCATGTCTAAGGTTATCTTTCCTACCCATCCTCATAAACTGTACTTCTTACTTCCTCCTCGTACGCTTATTCAACAAACTCTTTCAGTAACCCTCTACCTTGAGTGTTTCTCAGGTCGAGTATTAGATGAACGACAGATAGATAAATGCATATATATATATATATATATATATATATATATATTAAAAAGAAGAGGGGTGCCGCAAACGTTTTTGGTTGTAATGTGGATTTATTGAGAAAAAATATTATACTTTGTTTTACATAATTTACCAAAAACGTTTGCGGCACCCTCTTCTTTTTAATATACATACTTTTCTCTCGTTGGAACCACTACAACATATTTCTTTTATATATATATATATATATATAAAATATGATAAACTGTAAAGTTTTTTTTGTGACGTGTTTCATCCGTTAAGATTTCATCGGATGAAAAACGCGTCTAAAAAAAACTTTCCAGTTTATCATATTTTCTAAATACTGTTTGTCGATATATGAAATCATACAAAATTGTATATCGTCATATATATATATATATATATATATATATATATATATATATAGAGAGAGAGAGAGAGAGAGAGAGAGAGAGTTACAGAGAGTGTGTCCATAAAAGTTCGTGTGCACTTTAAAATTACAAATTTTTTAGAGTGCGCACGTACTTTATGGACACCCTGTGTGTGTGTGTGTATATATATATATATATATATATATATATATATATATATATATATATATATATATATATATATTGCTTAGCTTAGGCCAGGCAAAGGCAATAGTGGTAGGTGGAATAAAGTAAAGTACATTGAAGAATATCTCATTGTCTGGAGAACGAAATTTGAAATTTTAACATTAGTGAGAAAAATGTCTAACTCAACTTTTCGATGAATATTTAGCCACTTATTGTAAGGAATTGTTTCGAAACTCGTCTTGTCAGTATTATTGATTTGTTTATTTACTTAAGTACACACTAAGTGCTCTGCAATCTTGACCTTGTGCCTGAGAAGTATTATCATATACACCCATCATTATGTTTATTTGCTAGACACAAACACGTGCTAAAAATATTTATTATGGTGATGCAAATTTTCCATTCAATTTTGACAAAAAAACCTTTGTGGAAAACAATTTATTGTCCACCCTACAATCTCTCTTTCACTGGTGGGATGTGGCAAGCTTCTAGCTGCTCTAAGGTTAACCGTTATCTTTCTATTTTATCCGTATAAATTGTTTCTTGAGGTAACACTCTAACTCGAGTGGCCCCCAGGCCTTGTAAACCTCACTGTAAAAAAAAATCATTTCATATCAAATAGGAATAAAAGTTCTGGCCGATTTTATGTTGTATAATACAAATGAAGATACTAATGCTTATAGAAATATTTATTACTTTTTTCCAGTGAATAACTGGAATTTTCGCAGTTTGTACATTTCCATGAGGCTAAATGAATGCATAAACTATACAGAACTGTGTAAACGTAGAAGACACTTCTAAGATTTCCCTAATATCGTTCAAAAATTAATCAACTTTTTCCTGGTTTCTCATAAGAAACTAGAAAACATTTCAATAAGAAGCCCCAACTATACAAGTAATTTAGGAAACTCTGCCTTTATAACTTCTCATCCTATGTACGAACTATTAGCTGATTTTTTAACGGAAGTAGATTTCTATTTTACAATATTTTAAGAAAGAAACTCCTTCCCCTATTAATGTGAAACATTAGATGGAGTTTTTTCTGTTACAACTTCAGGACAATTGAATATCTAAGAAGTAATAATTATTATAGCTAAGGATCATCAACATTATTTTCTAACCACTGTTATATGGTAGCCGACCATTTCATGCCTGTCGATATTTAAGCTTTCTTTCGTCTAACACAAGGCCACAGCAAAGAAGCACTCCGAAGAGAGTGAATTCATCACTGTAGCAATTAGCCAGTAATATCATTTTACTCATCAATATTTAAGTTTTCTTTAGTATAAGGTCTCTATTGTGTATCACATATTGAAGAGCTCAAAAGGTGTGTCAGGATAGTATCCAAGATGGATATCACTACACTAGCAATGATTTACAAGTATAAAGCACCTGTAAACACGTTTCTGCATATGTACCCGTAGCAGAATAAGTTAATTTTAGTCTGGCCCTCGTACATAAGAATGAGGGACGACAAATTTTAACAATGTAAAACATGTTGAATTTAATCAGGTATAAGGACCCAAAATTGGAATAATCAATGAGAAATGACTTCTCAACAGCAACAATTATCTTGGAGACAGATTTCCTTTCATTGTTATTGCTCGACAATATTTGTGTTATAGAAGACTAATTGTGTCAAGTTTTTATGTTGTTTTATGGAGAATTGTACACACGAGTTTTCTTCTATGTACTGTATCCATTGAGAACGTTGACGTTCGTGGCTCTCCACGGCATACAGTCCTTTGTATCTCTCAATATAGTTTCTTTTTGGCTCATAATATCTGTTCTGCTAACCGTTTACGCAAGTTCGTTAGGTAGGTTACGCGCTGATTTCTCCTTTTGCCTTAAATATATCCTGTGAGTGTCAAATATTCAGAGCCTTCTTTCCTCATCATATGCTCTAGAAATTTCAACTGTCTCTATCTGATGCTACGCATGTTACCTTTTTGATTCCATTTTCTCTAAAACTTCGCCGTTGCTCACCTTTTCAGTTCATGGTATTCTCAGCATCCTTCTGATAAACCATATTTCCGTTGTCTCTAGTAAGGAGATGGTCAAGCAATCTTTGCCATATCATCATCATCATCATCATCATCATCATCATCATTATCAGTCAGTTACTTCACGCACTATTGCAGACTGCACATCAATATGAGATATTATTCATGTTCATTTTATAAGGCTACTCTTCCATGCTGATTCAAGGCAGGTTGAAAGAGAGCGTTTGAATATTTTCCCGTAGTAGGTCGCCAGTTCTTTCTGCAGTAGACTGTTTGTCAACCATGGCTATAGAACACAGTCTACCCTGCTATCTAACCCATAGATGGAGGGAGAAGAGTTGGATTCATATCTTTACCAAGTATATTTACGCATAAGCTAATGTAACGAACTCGATTGGAATTCGAAATCGGCTCTCATTCAGATCAGATATCCATTACACCACCCGCACATCCATATAGGAGCACTGATCCATATAGGAGCACAGTTTCGTATTCTTTTCTTTGTAATAGAAAGATATTGGACTGCATTGGACTAAACCCTTAAGTACATCACAACAATTGAATATTACAGTCACTATTTACTAAGGTTTCGTTAATAGCTTATAGGACTTAAATGAGATATGAGAAAATTGTCTACTAGTAATGCTAAAAATCAGGAAGTGAGTTTTATTCCTTTGAAAATCAGCACTCAAATTGTGTTTTTTCTTCCTTTAAATATTTATTCAACTTAATATATTGTTGTAACCTAGAAAGGGTCACTGAATGAGGAATAACCAAAACGGACGTTGGAAACAAAATGGTGATCTTTATAACATCAACAAAATACAATACTTGCCAGCGGTGTGAAGTAGGTAAACCAATGCAAGTGGTGGCCTGCTTAGACAGCATATTGCCCCTCCTTACAAGTGTTCAATGTATTTATGAGGATAAGGACATACTCATTAGTCTTCATAGGTACAGTAAATAACAGAAAGAAAGAAAGAAAGAAAAAAAGGGTTGTAATCTAGAGAAGGTTATTGAATGAAAAATAACCAAAACGGAGGTTTGAAATGAAATGGTTATCTTTATAACATCAACAAAATATAATACTCACCAGCGGCGTGAAGTAAGTAAACCAGTGCTAGTGATGGACTACTTAGACGCCATATTAACCTCACTTACAATAGTGTCCAATATATTTATAAGAAATTGGGACATACCCATTAGTGTTCATAGGTACGGTAAAGAAAGAAAGAAAGAAAGAAAGAAAGAAAGAAAGAAAGAAAGAAAGAAAGTGTTGTAATCTAGAGAAGGTTACTGAATGAGGAATAGCCAAAACGGAGGTTGGAAATGAAATGGTGATCTTTATAACATCAACAAAATACAATACTCGCCAGCGGCGTGAAGTAGGTAAACCACTGCTAGTAGTGGACTACATAGACAGCATATTATCCCCACTTACAATGGTGTCCAATGTATTTATGAGGATTGGGACATACTCATTAGTTTTCATAGGTACGGTATATAACAATATATAACCATGAAAATAGTGATAGAAAAATTGTTTAACTAAAATAGGAAGATTCTTTTGAATGTGTCACCTACATTGGCCACCTACAATATTCGAAATTCTAATTTGCTTTTATTTAATTTGCGTGAGTGCGAGCGCGTGCGTGTGTGTGTGTGTGTATGTGTGTGTTAGGGTTCTGTTTTACTTGGGTTCGAAAACCAATCATGAGTGCCTGTAGGAACGACGCATCGAACTGAGCCATGGGGCAAATCACAAGTGTTAAATCTCTGGGGCGCCCTTTAAAAGAATCTTTATCACGTCCAAATCTTACCCCATCTCTCTCACTTTTCGTTAATTTTACAGGAAGTTCATAATTACAATTCTTTTTTTATTTTTTTTATTTTTGTTCTTTCCGAAGTTTCCTCTCTTTCTAGTGCAGCTGAAATGATTTTCATTTGTTAATTACGTTTTAACGAAATCCTTCTTCGGGTTGCTTGACGAAAATAAAAACTTTCTCCAGGAAGATTTTCTTAAATTCAAAGCAACCTTGTTTTTAACAGAGTTAGAAAGATCTTCTTGCCTGTAATTCTGATACCATCTTCGGCCATAGATTAAATGAAATCTGAGTAATGCAAAATATTTCAGAATCAAATTAGATCTTGACGTCCATCTCCTGAAAGAAAAAAATCCGATTCAAATTTATACTAATGAGAGTTGAATTCAAATAAATAATTCATTAATGACTGTAGCTTTATAAAATAACAAACTGAATAATGATCACAATCGGTTTTCAGATTCTTATCAAATTAACATTATAGTCTAAGTTCCTCGTTTTAAAGCCTAAAAATAACACGAGACGAGTTCCATATGTAAAACTATTCTTCGCACATCGTCATTTAATGCCGGTGCGAAAGTTTGTGGCTCCGAGAACTTACTTCGAAATTTGATCTCGTGAGAATATAAGAGACTCTTTTACCTCTCATTTGGGGTGCTTACATAACTTTCTGACATCCAGTCGCCCAACGTGTGCACATCCTAAGTTCAACTGGCTCGACCTCTTGCTTATATGCCTGGGGAAGCCAACGACATCATTTGGCGTCCAATTCTGCTCATGATCGCTGTTAGGTCGTATATGTCAACTCTTTGATGCATCTGGCACCCGTGATGGTCTACTGTGACAGCGATCAGAAAGCCAATTTTTTTGGTCTCTATTTTACAATGAGCCTAGTAAATATTGGGGTCACCACAGATCAACTCCACTTAGAACAATTATCCCTTATTGACATTAAATTCAGTTCAAACCTGACATGAATTACATAGCACAATAGAAGTAACGATTTAAGCATTAACTTAATGTTTACGAATTCGCCAAAACTATTTAATCGTATTTCTTTTAACTTAAGACAAGTATTAATGTAAACAAATAGAATAACATCATAGTAGATCGGAGAAAAACCTTTTTATTGGCTAATCAGTAAGGTACTGTCACAATGAAAGAAGTTACTATGAATGAGAAAATGCGAGTTCAAGCCTCGCCGAAAACTTATTATTTATATTCAATCTATGTCATCGAATTTTATATAAAATCGATTTAAGAATTGAGATAAAAAAAGAAATAAAAAATAAGTGTCGATAAAAGAAATAATCGAGACAATGTTTCTCAATTCATTTGAAATTACAATTTCTGTATTTTACTATAGGTTTCTTTGTGTGTTTTACGGCACATCGACCTCAATGGGTTAATTAATACCGACAAATTTTTTTTGCTGGCAATGTTTTTTCTTCAAAAATCTGTTTCTTAGAATTTTTTTCTTCAAGAAATCTAAAGCTGGTAATATCTTTTTCTTTTCTTTTCAAAATTGTATTGCTGGTATTTTTTTGAAGTATTGCTGATAATTTTCCTTCGAAAATTGCTGGTAATTTTTTTTAAAGTATTTCTGGTATTAAAACCTATTTTTACACAAGTTTGGATGTTAACTATTTGCCCATCCGTGGGTCCGTAACAGGTGCTACCACTCCGGGTCAAGGTGAACCTGGGAACACTAGCGATTAAGAGGGGTTTCCATGCTCCTGAAAGCATCCTGTTCAGAGGCTTTGCTGTTGGATATAGTTTATCGTCGTACCCAGGACGCGGATGTAGTTTATCGTCATACCCAGGATATTTACTATAGGTAGCGAAGGGTTTATCGGCACGGGCTGTTGTCTCGGCAAACCGAGTTCAAATCACAGCCTATACTTTTTAGATTTACTTTTACATTTTTCGTACTAGTGACCTTGGGAAAGGCAAGAATCCATCTTCTCGTATCCATATACGGGTTAAAAAGTATGTCAGACTGGGCTCTTTAGCTTTAGATCGAAGTCCGTCTAGAAAAATTAATTCAAAACCATAGTGAAGGCTACAGGAAAAGATTCCACGAATTGCCTCATGAAGTAATGTCAATTCACAGATATTAAAGGGAAAAAGAATTTGTGGAGAGCCATGATCGGCGATGTCCTAAATAGGCTTATCTAAATTGCAAATTAGGAGCAACAGAACACAATTTAGGTTCACTTCGGGGTAATGGTTTTATTATTATATTTTTTGTTATCGTCGTTTGCCTTGACACTATTTTTTTCACTACGAAGTGACGATGATTGACAGAAAAGAGGGGATAAGTGAGACATTGTGAAAATTAAATTCCCATAATTATCTTAACTGTCCAGACAGTAGGAACTATAAAAAAAAATGTTATTTCCAATCACTCTCTAGAACAGCCTTGATAAATATGACATATACACGTCAGGGCGGATATTCATAATAATCTCTAATAACCTACGCGCATGCCCACATGAGTAGAATGCTGCTAATGGCCAGCTTTAAAGCTTTGATTACTTGCTGACTCGGATTGAGGAATCGGAGAGCCGAGTTCGAATTCCAGTCAAATTCATTACATTCTCTTACGGGCTAATACCCTATGGAAAGGTATGAATCCTCTTCTTCTCCCTCCAGCTATGGGTAAATAGCAGGGCAGACTGGGTTCTATAGCCTTGGATGGTCTACCGCAGAAAGAAATGGCAATCTACTGCGGGAAAAAAACTCTGCCTCGTATCGAAAGATAGATGATCGGCTAAGCGTGTATGAAGCATGGCACACTGACTGACTTTCTTGCTGGCACAAGGCAACAATTACAACCCTGCTCAATGAAGATCGGATTCACTGAAAGTCTAGCCTACTGGTCATTATACCACGATATATGTATAGGATAGGCCAACCGTTTGAGGCCATCTTCTCGATTTCGAGGAATCGCCTATGAATTTATGGTTTCATGCCTTTTTCGAAACCAATTTATTTGCTCACTTCAGCAGAGGGAGATTATTTCTTCCTGGAGAGATTTATCATATATATATATATATATATATATATATATATATATATATAACAACAACAACAGCATAACGTTTCATTAAAGTGTTATCTCTCTTTGCCTAATCTACCTTGCTGACGAGGATGCGTGGGTGGTATGAAAGATCTCAAAGCCGAATTCGAATTCAAATCGAATACGTTAACATATACTTACACAAAAATACCTTTAAGAAAGGTATGAATCTCTCTTATCTCTCTCCCAGCTATGGGTTAAATAACAGGACTTGTATCTGGAAAATCATTTATCTCCTAGTAATTCAGATTCTCTCTTTCTTATTCCAAGTCTAAGCATTTCTTTTGTTTCCATTTTCCTCAAAACTTACTCGTTACTAAACATGTTCAGTCACATCAGCCTCCTGTAGAACTACAATTCTATTACCTCAAGTCTCTTCTTCATTTACGATGAAAATAGATTACTGAGGACCAAACTTAAAACAATCATATACAAAACTATCTTGTTAAAATTCGTTCTACACATTGAAAAAATATTTACCAAACTGAGCTTAAATAGGAACACAACAATAGGACTCACTAAGAGGGTAGGAACATTATATTCGTAATAGCCTGAAATACTACCTTGCTATCCATAACTCGATAATAGGTACCCCGAATAGATTTGTAAAGCTCAGTTGAATCAAACACAAAGTTAATATAATGGGGAGTTTCATTCGCCGGAAGTTGATAAAATAACATTCTAAAACATTTCAAATCCACATCTAAAATAAAATAATCTTCTAAAACATTTGACGTCTTCATCTAAAATAAAATAACCTTCAAAAAACATTTCAAGTTTCATCTAAAGTAAAATAACCTTCTAAAACATTTCAAATCTATCTAAAATAAAATAACCTTCTAAAAAATTTCAAATTTACATCTAAAATAAAATAACATTCTAAAACATTTCAAATCTACATCTAAAATAAAATAACCTTCTAAAACATTTTAAGTCTATATCTAAAGTAAAATAACTTTATAAAACCTTTCAAGTCTACATCTAAAGTAAAATAACCTTCAAAAACATTTCAGATGTACATCTAAAATAATATAACCATCTAAAACTTTTCAAATCTAAAATAAACTTCTAAAACATTTCAAGTCTTCATCTAAAACAAAATAACCTTCTAAAGCATTTCAAGTTTCATCTAAAATAAAATAACCTTCTAAAACATTTAAAATCTACATCTAAAACAAAATAATCTTCTAAAACATTTCAAATCTACGTCTAAATTAAAATAACCTTGTAACACATTTCAAGTCTACATCTAGTCATTATTGACCAAATGGAAAGAAGAATCAACAATATTATTGGACCTGGCCTGACATCTCGGCTTTAGTCATTTTCCCATAGCTGTAAATTAGCTTCCCTTTGATTTTCCTCGAAATATTTTCTCGGCAAATGCTCTGAATGTTTTTCTTTCTTCTTTCCAACTTCGACTTCACGAATTTAAGCGTAGTACTAGATTGGTGACTAATATTACTGTTGATATTTCTATTTCATATCGTAAGCTCTATGTTAATAGTTTCTTCTGTTGCACTTCTCAATTGTGGAATTTTCTAAGAACTTTCAATGAACTACAATCTTCAAAAATTTAAATTCAGTGTAAATCGTCATCTTCTGTTTCCTCTTCTTTTATTGTCTTTTTTGTTTCTTTTATTCTCAGGAACCACTTACATCTTATGGGCTTTTCTCGCCTTGCATGGGGTGAAAAGAAGACGTGTTTATAGTAAACGGGAAAAAAGTTCCGTTGATAGTTCAGCACCCTTCTACGCCTTGTTGCATTTTTGTAAATAAACAGGATTAATGTCTAATAATAATTCCTTGGGTGATTATTTTGATGGATTTTTTCTCACATGCAGACCTTTGGGGGGGGGCTGAAACTACAGCATATAACGATGCCTTGTCTTATTAACACGACGCTCGAATTAGATTATCTTACAGTTGGTAAAAGGACGTCAGCGGGTTTGTTGTCTACCGATATTCGGTAATGAGCAGGAGTCGAAACTTTGGTCTAGTTTTCTATATTTTATTCAGGAATCTGTCTATATTTATGAGATGAGGTATTATGTGCACCATTTACATTATTCGGACTATTGTCTGCATTTTTGTCGCCATATTTATTACAACGTTTCAGCCTTTCAGTATCTGTCTATATTTCTGAGATGCGGTATTATGTATACTATTTATCTTGTCGCCATACTTATTACAACGTTTCGGCCGTTGTACGCTGCGGCCTTCTTTAGGTGGTTGGAATGTCGAGCTGAACCCTTTATTTCGCTCACTGGGGTAGACTGTTCTAGTTCCATGTGCCATGGATGTCAGTTATCAGGTATCTCCTGTTAATTCCTCTCTCCAAGTTCTCCACTGCCCTAACCGAGTATTGAACTCACACTCTTTTGGTCCTGTCATTGGATCTAACCAACGCCTTTATCCACTGTGCAATGTGTCCTTGAGAAAATATGGCGACAAAGATGTGGACAATAGTCCGAATAATGTAAATAGTGTTTATTCAGGAAGTTGTGGTGGGCCATATTCGCCCACGTCCTGAAGGGACACGGCACATAGTAGAAGAAATTATGTGTCTCATCGTGACTGCATGTTCAGCTACCATCATCTCGCTAGTTATTTTATCCTAATTATTAGCATCGTCTCTTAGAAGAATAATACAAATTACAATATCCATATCTGTGATCAATTAAGGTAAGATGTACTCAGATAAAAGCGGCCTTGTCTTCTGACCGGTGACTTTTCCCGTATCACGAAGTGCATAGGAATTAAGTAGCTGCCTTCGAGCAAAACAGAAGGCGTTTACTCGGGACATTAGGGCACCAATATATCTCATATTTATAGGCAGAAGTGAATTTATTTAAATGCACACATGCCAAGGAAGTTGTGTGCGTGCGTGCGTTGGAGACTAATAAAAGGAAGTTAGCAATATGCAAATTAATCTTTGAGCATCGATCAATAATTACATCGCCTGTCGGAAAAGTATTAGTTGAACATTGATCAGAAATTTGAACTCTGTTATATATGTGACTAATATTCCAAACTTAAGGGCATCGATAAGCAAGTATATTTCTCTGAATAAATATTTCTTTCATCAGGCTACGGATTTATTGATGCATCTACATGTGAAGGTGAATCAATAAACTGGTAAAATGAAACGTATTTATAAAATTAATTTTTAATTTGAAAATTTACTGTATTATTGTCTATGTTATTAATATGAATTAAGTGCACTGAGAAGGAAAATTATGTCGAAAAATACAATTTTTCTCTCCAGAATCTATTTTACATTTTTATGTCTACTATTCGTCTATGCATAGAATATTGCTGCTGGCATGGTGTTCCTGATTTCTATTTGGAAAATCTTGAGAGAATCCAAAGAAAAATCTACGAGGTTAAATGTCTTTACCTGGCATCTGTTTCAGTCACTTTCTTATCTGCCATAATGTGTGCGGTTACTATAAATATGTTCATGTAATTGTTCGGATGAACTTATATCTATGGTACCTAGATTTATTAAATTAAGCGCAATACTAGATTGGCGGTTAGGTCTCATCATTTTACAGTAGAAATGGCTAGATGTAACCATAGGTTTCATGCTAACAGTTTCTTTTCTTGTACTTCTCGTTTATGGAACTCTGTTCCGGGTTCTTGCTTTCTTGCACATTTTTGATCTTGAAAAATGTGAATGCAATGTCAATCGCTATCTTCTCGATTCCCCTCGTCCTAATTCCTGTTCTTTTATTTTTCTCGGTCTTTAATATTTTTTTTCTTTTTCTTATTCTTTCACACTCGTTAAGCTCTTCTATCTTAGTGGCTTTGTTAACTTTCCTGGGGTGAAATGATTAAAAAGTATAAATTAAGCTTTTCTGAAATAATTCCATTTTACTAGAAAGGATAGAAAAACAAATATGCTAATTTTTTTTAAACATTACATATCATAGATATTTAAATTTATTTAAATATTATATATCATAAATATGAATATAAATTATAACACATTAAAATATAAATGTAAAATATAATATATATAATATAATATATATAATATATAAATATAATATAATACATATATATATAGCTATACATATATAATATATTTAATACATATAATATATAATATAATATAAAAATATAAATATAAATTATAATATAAATAAAATATAAATGCAATATAAAATATAATATATAAGGTACATAATAAAATATATATATATATATACATATACATAGATAATATATTTAATATATATATATATATATATAATATAACATGTAAATATGAATATAAATTATAATATATATAAAAAAAAAAATGTAATATAAAATATAATAGAGAACATATATAATACATATGCAATATATGATATATATATAATATTATATAATATATATAATATATATAAGATAATATATATAATATATATAAGATAATACATGATATATAATATACATATATAATATATTTAATATTTATATAACATATAATAAAATATAAAATATAAATATGAATATAAATTATAATATAAAAAATATAAATGTTATATAAAATATAATATATAATATGTATAATGTAATATATATATAATATACATACATATATAATATATTTAATATATATATAAATATAGATGCAATATAAAATATAATATGTAATATATATATAATATATATATACACATATACATATATATAATATATATATATGTAATATATTCTAAAATATAAATATGAATATAAATTATAATATAAATAAAATATAAATGTAATATAAAATATATATATATATATATATATATATATATATATATAATTGTTGTGGATTCCGGGATGAAATCCGGTCTCAAATGACAAACGCAGGAATGAAATATAGCAAATAAATGTATTGACGTAATAATACAATTGGTAATACGGTTAGTATATCCAGAAATGCGGTTAGTAGCAATAATAATAATAATAATAATATATATATATATATATATATATATATAGTCAGGGAAAATCAGTATCGAAGTAGGACTTCCTTATGAGTCTAAGTGCTCGCAAGTGTGTCTCCTACAAAGAGGTTACCTCACACTCTCACTCTATCACTGTATCACTTCCACTCCCGGGTATTCACCCGCAGCAGTACAAGTACACACTGGGCGAGTCCACTTGAATGAAAAAGGGGTGGACCCCTTAACATCCCCCTCCTTAGATCCTTTTTGGGGGTAGTTAGTATATTTTTCTCTTATGATTGATAACCAAAGTTTCGGTAAATTTTCTCTTCCTGTTTTATATGATCTCTTGGGTACAATAGGTGTATACTGGTTTTTGTTCTTGGTTGGTAATATTTTCTCAAACACAGACAGTATTTTTACCTTCGTCCTCTGCATAAATTCATCCTTTTCCGCTTTTCTTCTTATCTCTCGCAAAGTCACAAGTAGTTCCTTTACTGCCTTGTATAACTCTTTACTGTTTTTATCTATGGTAGCAAATGGCACGTTTCGCTTCTTTTTACATACTGGTTGGGCGTTTTCTTTTAATTTAATTCTCGCTGCACCCTTACAAAAAGAGCTGATAGGTAGATCCCAAACGCTGAACTTTTTCATTCAGTCGATACCTACTAGATTTTCAGAATCTTTCATGACATATATCTTGAGTTTTTTATTCTTCCGTGAAATTTAACATTCACAATTATTTCCCCCTCGAATTTTATTCGCTTGCCAGTAACCGACTTTGCAATTTTTTGTGTATGTAACATGGTTGGTCTGTTAAGTTTTCTCCATGTCTGTAGGTTGATTATCGTGAGGTCGGAACCCGAATCCAGTTGCAATTTTATCTTTTTATTTAATATTTCAATTTCCACATATTTGCGTATGTTGGTGTTGTCTTCGTTATGCATCCTAGTAGCGCTTATTTTACTAGTATCTTTTCTGTTCCTACATTGGGATGCCTTGTAGCCATTTTTCCACACTCAAGACAGTTTTTATATCTAAAACGGCAATGTTTGTTCCAATGCAGTCCTCCACATCGATAACATGCTGATGGGGGAGGGGGGCTTATATTTGCTTCGATTTTCGTCATAATTTGTTCTATATGTTGTACTTTTTCTCTTATTATAGAATTTTTTGGGTTTTCTTTTTTCGGGGGAGGGTGAGAATCTTTTCTAATTATTATAGAATTTTTGTTTTCTTTCTGGGGAGGGTGAAAAACGTAGACTTTTGTTTAACTTAAGTATATGAGATACAGCTGACTCCTCAATGTCCTTCGTCTCTTTCTTTAACTTAGGCATCTATGGCAATTATCCGACACTTGTTGTAGTGTTAGTCCAGGTTCATTTTGTAATTTTGAAAGCATTCTTTTGCGCATTTCGATATCTTTTGTTGAAATTAGCCCTTGAACAAAGATGAGACATTTGAAATTGTCTAGGGTTAATCCCGCTAATTTGAAGTCGTCACAATGTTTATTTATGATTGCGGCAAACGTGGAATAATCCTCATTATCGCCCTTTACCAGGTTAAGGCATTTCCACCTCCTGTAGAAGAGTGATGTTTTAGGACTGAAGAGTTCTTTAAGACATGTCACTGCTTCGTCTAATATTAATTCGTTCGTCTATTTTGGCAAGATATAATCTACGAACTTTGTATATTCTTCAGTTTTTAATTTTCTAAGCGATAGACGTAGCTTTTTTTATCCTGTCCAGCTTTGACAGTCGATGCTAAAGATGTCTTCATGTCTTCTGAAGTAATCTCCGAAATTTTTATCCTCATCTCGAGAATATTTGAAAATCTCTATGGTATTCCACACTGCGTCTTGCGAAAAAGTTGCTTCTTTTTCAATATCTAGTTGCTTGTTACCCGCTACTTTCAATATTTGTTCCTGGAGCTCTATTTGTCTTTCTTGATTTTTCTTCTGCGTTTGTAGTAATTGCTTTTGCCATTTTTCTTCCATTCTTTCTTGTAGTTGTAATTATTGATCATCTTGGTATTTTATCAGTTCTACCATAATATTTTAAAAATCTTCCATGATAACACAATTTTACGTATTTTTAATCCTCGTAACTCTTTGTCGTCAATTTGTTGTGGACGACGAGGAAAAATTTTTTGTTGTTTGTTCTTCCTGTGTGAGTTCGAATCTTCGTCGCCAATGTGTTGTGGATTCCGGGATGAAATCCGGTCTCAAATGAATGACAAACGCAGGAATGAAATATAGCAAATAAATGTATTGACGTAATAATACAATTGGTAATACGGTTAGTAGATCCAGAAATGCGGTTAGTAGCAATTATAATATATATACTGTCTGGGAAATTCAGTATCGAAGTATGACTTTCTTCTGAGTCTACGTGTTCGCAACTGTGACTCCTACAAAGCGGTTACCTCACACTCTCACTGTATCACTGTATCACTTCCACTCCCGTGTATTCACCGGCAGCAGTACAAGTACACACTGGACGAGTCCACTTGTATGAAAAAGGGGTGGACAATAATATACATATATAATATATTTAATATATATATAATATAATATAATATATAAATATGAATATAAATTATAAATGTAAATTATATATCATAAATGTAACCTTTATTTTCAACGACTGCAACCGAACAGGAAGAAATGAGCCCGGTATTTACCTTGACTCCCCACTGAGTCAGATTGTGACACAAGTTCGGTTTTTAACGTGGGGACCTTAGTGTCTGCAGTAAGGCCGCTGCTTCAAGCTGGTCATAGTTTGTCTAACCTGGACATATCTTGTTTAAGCTAGTCACAGTCGGTCATACCACCGGAAGAAGAGCCCCTTGAACAAATGACTCCAAGTGTTGGTTGGTGAATATAGTGATATATCAGTTGTGAGTTCAATCCTGGACATGGTAGTGTGTACATGGAAACAGTACCTGAGCAGTACTAAAAATAAGAACTAGTTGAAATATCGCTAGAAATGAACAGCATAAAGATAGATTAAATAAATTCCCTGAAGGTTATCTGGATCGATAAGCACCTGATGAAGGCCGGATTGTACAACGATCGAAACGTTTTGATTATAACAATAAATTAGAGGGCAATCTTTATTATGTAAATGAGATTTTGAAGCGTAGGATAAACATTATGAGTAACGTTTCGACAGTAAATCAGAATCGTCGGGATCGGAATCAGATTCTACAGACGGTATAGTCTAAAATTAACTGAAATAAAAGCGAAATATTTGAATGAAGAAACTGAATTATTTTGACGACAGAAATGCTTACAAGAGGGGGTACAGTCGGTAATTTATTCTCGGACCCAAAACCTAAGAAGGGCTCTAAGAATTGACCTTGCACGAATGAGTATTGAATGTGGCATTGCCAAAGATATATATATATATATATATATATATATATATATATATATATATTGATAGTGTTATTAGAAATTTTACAAACAAAAAAAAAGCAGAAAATCACATTTTAAATAGTACTCTAGTTAAATTTGTTTTGGTTTATATCAAGAAATGTATTTTCCTTTGAAAGAAATTATTATGAACGTTTAAAAAGCGTTTCTCTATCACCAAACCTAGAAGGTGATTGGTGAATGTGACCGTAAATACTCAGTGATGTTGCTGCATTAATTGAATATATTTGTTACATTCTGTTATTATCTGATCGTGGGAATAAAACAATTATGATAGTTTAGATTTACTGGATATCGAATCTCCCATTTTGAGAAAATTGCTTGCATGTCTTGAGGCTTGAAAAGGCTCATGTGTCGCCTTGCAAAATTACTCTGGAAGATAGTAACATTACAAACAGAAAGAAAACAAATAGCACTATTTGGATGGACGGTTTTATGACAGAAATTAATCCCAAGAACACTGTCAATCTAGTATAACAAAACTGGAATGGGAAGAGAAATAAGAAATACAGGTGTAGGCTTTAAGAAAGCTTTATTGAACTGAGAATACAAGGTTCGCGTATAGTGTCCTTTTATAGTCCCAGTAAACAGAAATAATTTCTATCAATGAGGAGAGTAACAAAACAAAGGGGGGACCACTCTTGATTATTCATAACATTTAGTTCTTCGAGTGATACAGAACTAAATATTTTCCAGCAATAACAGGGGTCGTAAATGGACTCACAAATGTAGGAACGATAAATGAAACTGATTTAATAAGATGCAACCATCCTAAACAAAGTTAATAACGAAGCGATCAAGAGGCTGTGGCGTCAAATTTTGAATATTACATTAAGAGAAAGAAAATGATTCACAGAACGAAAACTTATCCTAATAAAGTCAGAGAGAACAGCGCCAATATCAGGTAAGAATGAAGGAGAAATTTTAGGCTTTGTAGAATGACAAAAATAAGGTAAAATAAACAGGAATAACGATTTGGCAACTCTAATTAAAAAAGCTGCCGAGATGAGAGGGGGAAGACAAATGGAAATAAAGATAAGAGAAAGGGAATTACTTCAAATCAAGATTAGAAAAAGAAATTTAAAAAAAGAAGAAATATGGGCGTAAATACAAAGTGAGATAAAACTGAAAATGCAGAATAAAACAAATTAGTTAACAAAAAAATAAGATAGAAAAAAAAGAAAGACGAACTCGGAAAGTGAGAAGAAGTTATTCGAGAAGGAAAGAGATTAAAACATGCTCGATCAACAACAAGAACTTCTATTTAAAAATAGAAAGGGAAAGTTAATTAATGTTAAGGCAAAATGTGAAGAATAATTGAGGAATACAATACAAATACGCATGCTTCGAGGAAAGATAAGAGAAATACTTATTCCGACAGATAGTTGTGACGTTTCTAAAGTAAAATAAAAAGTTTGAATTAGGTTTGCGCTTCAAGGCATGAAACGTTGAAAAAGCCAAGTGAACAACTTTTCAAATATGAAGAAAAAAAGTTCCACAAGTTAGGCCATTTATTTCACCAGTGCATATAGAAAATAACCTCGAAATTTTAGTCAAGGAATAAAAACGGTGGGGCTATTAATAAAGACATTGAAAAATATTGGCTTTATTACATTTCGATCGAACGTATACAATTTATTTCCCAAAATACACAGAAACTCACAAATATCTTCGTTGAAAAGAAACTATGCCAACAGGCAAGTTTTCAAAATGGCTACTCAATAAGAGCTTATTTAAATACTAGTTTAACCGTGTTGTCAAAATTGGCGGCAAGGAGGAATGTATTATAAGTAATACCGTAATTCCCCATGTATAATACACCTTCATCCATAATACGCAAACTTAAATTGTGCTGAAAGTGTGAGAAAATGATTCTAATTATGCATAATACGCACCCTTGTTTGGTAATCAAACCGTATAAATTGTACCTATCCAATTATCATTACGGCTAGCGTTTCCTACTCTTATAAAAATGGTTTTAAACATAGAATAATATTATTATAATTTAGTTTCATGATAATTCTTATTTTATTTTACATTTGGAAGTATTGTTAGCTACATATGATTGTATTTGACATCTGTATGGTGTTGCAATCGCCGAATGTTTCCGAGTGTCAAATTGTGGTATCTCTGGGAAATAATCATTTCGCAACTAAAATCGACCTGTGAAACGGCAATTTTTTTTGTAGCAGTGCATAATACGCAACCCTAATTTGGCTTATTGTTTTTTTTAAAAAAATTGCATATTAAACATGGAGAATTACGGTATGTATTATATTGCAAGTAATTTTCGTTTAATCCAAGTAAAATTTTGTAATTTAAAATAGTTCGTTTTTAACGTTAATAAATGAACAGTGTATAAACACCTAAGAAAAGATATATTATCCTCATAAATGTTACATATTTACAACCAAAACTGCTTACTGCAAAAAACGTTCCCATAGCACAATATTTTTTTGTGTAAACTTTGGAAGGTCTTAGTAATCCTTGACAGCTCGTTGATTTAATCTGTAAGAGCAACGTATCATCAGATCTTAATTTATTTTTGTCCCTCCCCACCTTTTTTTTAATTATAATTTTTAAAGTTTAAAATGAATTTCTAAAAAATGAAGAAAGTCTTCTTGAAGATATATGTAGTGATATATACGAACCCTCTTCGATAGCAAGTTCAGTAGGCGTCAATGGTACCAAGTTTACACGGCAAGCGGGGGGGTCATTGTTATTTTGCACACGGCCCTTCAATTGTTACACAACAAAAAAGCATAAACATAACATGAAAAACATAACTTCGCAACCTCCACCCACTGAGCTGAATTTTTTATTTAGCGTAGATCTGACTTTTAATTGGTTGATCAAGACAAACCCACAAGTCTATTTTTAATTCTGACCTTGTCTTTTCTCACCCTTTGTTATATTTTTTGTTTCGTTTTTTTAATCAGTATCAACGTATGCAAGGTAATAAAGGGGGTCACAGGGTGTGGAAGAGTTAGAAACAGAAACATTATTAATGAATGGGAAGTGAAAAGAGTAATCAGGAGATAGTAAATAGCGATTGATATTGCTTTTAACTATTTGCAGATTAAATGGGAAGCATTGAACCGGAAGGAAGTCCCAGAAGCGAGAGAAGAAACCGTTAGCATAGAATTTACGGTTACATCTAACCATCTCAGCTTTAAATTGATAAGATCTTGATGCCTGCCTAGTATTGCGCTTAAATTCAAAAAGGCTGGGTGCCGTAGCGAAGAACTCATCCGAACAATGACCATGAAAGTATTTACAGAAAAGACACAGAGGGACAAACCTTACGCCAATGCGAAAGTGAAAGTGAAAGTTAAACTTAGTTAATATCTAATTAGAGATTGTGTTATAGAGTGATGTTTATTAAACTAATATTACTGACGATTCACAATATCCACTAGGATTTATCCCATCCTCGATATGATGATAAACTACATCCGCGTCCTGGGTATGATGATAAACTACGTCCAACAGCAAGGCCTATGATCAGGAAGTTTTGAGGAGCGTGGAACCATCTCTTAATTGCTGGCGTCCCCAGGTCCAATCTGACCCGAGGTGGTAGTACCTGTTAGTATCCCAGCTATGGGCAAATAGATAACACCCAAACTTATGTAAAAAAGGTTTTAATACCAGAAATACTTTGTAATAAAAAGAAATTATTACTAGCAATTTTTGAAGGAAAAATTATTATCAGCAATACTTAAAAATTACCAGTAATACAAACAGCTATACATTCTTGGATTGTACTAAAAAATGTGAGTAATTGAAAAATGGTTCAAATATATATGTATACATAGACACCTTTTTTTCCAAACTATCACTATGAATCTATTTCAAAAATTTTGTTGGCATTAAATGACCGACTGAGGTTTTGATATGCCATAAAACAAAACAAACAAAACAAACAAAACAACCAACCACTAGGATTTAACATTGCTAGCTAACTACCTATTGGGCTGGGACAAAAGATCCTTGTTTAATAGATAGCATCTGAACAACTTTCTGTTTTACATGTGACTGAAGTTTATGACAGACGTACATATTCTGAAAGTGCATAATTCTATATGACTCATGCATAGACTGTAGATTTTAAAAGTTTTTACGTCATAATTGAAAATGGTGGAAAATGGAATACATTTTCTACCATTTGGTACTCTTCTATTTCTGGAAATGATAACACGTCTTACAAGCAGCAAAAGAAATATGTGTCGTTTATAAAGATGGTGGCATAGCTGAGATTACTGTTCATAACTTGTTCGGTTTGATCAGGGGCAATTTTGATCTGAAAAGCTGAGAACGTTCTGTAGGAATTGTAGTTGCCGATGCTGAAAAAATCGAAACGCAGATTTAAAATGAATCCAGGGCGAACGAAACGAAACATCGGTAGAGATTCTTCACAAATCTCATAGGAACGATGGAAAATTTGAAATATGAAACTATTTCGCTATGTGAATCGTTACTTATTATAGTTTAAAGGGGAAAAATGAATTAACGGCATTTCACATCCGCAAGTAAAATGAACCATCTTTGAAAAGTACGGATGAAAAGTCGATGAAAAATAGATTGTTTACAACAATGTGGAGTGAAAAAGGTTCTAAAGAAAACACCCTGCGTCTGAAGACATTCCTGTTTATCTGTTGGATTGGAATGGTATTTTGTATTCCGGGCACCTTCCCCCAAAGTACGGTTCCCAGTTGGTATGGTTACAAATAGTAACCTTCGAAATTGGCCAATCGGATATGCGTAAATACCCTTGGGAAAACTTTAAATCTATCTTTTCTACACCTCAGTTATATAGTAGGATTTGTAACTGGAAAAATCATTGTTAATCTAAAAATAATGTTAATGCAATATTCATTAATTCAGTCATTAATTTTATTCGTTAACGCATTTTTTGCCCTTGTGATCACCACTCCCGTCCATCTTACAATTGGGGTTCGTTGTGACATTCAGTGCAGAATAGCGCAACGGCTTGCCAATTCCAAGACCTTCAAGGCAGCAGTTAGTTTGAATTTAGGATTTTCCTTCTCCTAAAACAGGGATGACATATGAAGGCCGAACGCAGACCAAACTACATCCAATATTTACTCACAAAGAAAAATATTTTTACAATTCAAAATATGTTTCGGTTTTAAATAACCCTTAAAGGGTATATAAACTATAAAAAAAAAATGAATCAGTTAACCCGACCCTCGCAGGTTCAGTTTGGCAGCCTCCGTATTCGTCTTATCTTTCACCTTCTGGTTACCGATTATTTTGATTCTTTTTCTTAATGGCAAGTACTTCACTTCTCTGAAAATCCGTAAAAAATACCAATTCATTCCACAAAAAAATGCCAATTTTTTGAAAGATGGAATCATACAGTTGACTCAAAGATGAAGAAACGTTGTGGAACAAAATGGTACATATTTGGTTGAATAAATCTATGTACAGATATTTGAATATTTTCTTAAGAAAACTCTGCGAGCTTTTGTTCCGAACCAATAATATGAAAGATTTCAACATAAAATTGATTTGTTTTCCATAATAGTTGTTTTCGTTTTTTCTGTTATATGCATTTATCTTTAATAGTTACAAGAACTTCTTTGTAACCATTTGGTGTAATGCTGTATTTTTACTGTTATTATTAATGCTGAAACAAGAAGAAAAAATCAATTTCACTGGTCCATTTATTTCAGGAAATATCATTTATATCTTTAATAGTAGTTTTAATTGGCTACTTACCAAGAATAATTGGAATATATTTTGCTTTTCTTATAGACTACAAATGTAAATAAAAATGTCATCTATACCTGTGAAGAGTGTCATATAGAATCCACATAGACAATGTGGGGATAATGAAAATAAAGATTTTTTAATTAACAAAAAACTTCGTAAAATAGACATTTCGTTGTTATGCATTTTATTTGTTTTGCCCTGGTATTAAAAATAATTACCTCTCAGGTCAAAGGTATCATTTTAATCGCCATCTTACCGCAGTCTTGACCTAATACACGGTGGAGAGGTTTTCTTCGGTTATTATTATATAATACCTTATATAATACGGAATTTATAATCTCAGTCTGTTTTCCTTCACACTTGCACATCAAAAGAGAAAATAAATTGCTCTATAGCAAAGTTCACAGAGAAACAAGATGAAACAAAAATTACAAGAAATATAAAGAGTCAATCCCAGTAACTACTGATAAATCAACTTTACTCGAATACAAACAAGAGCGATTTATTGAAAGAAGATAAATTACTAATTGTGCTGTTTTAAAACAACGCTCAGTCTATTGTTGGTGTGTCTTTATAAATAAATAGAAAATGAGTGCATGTTGTAAGGAAATTAATTTTACATGAATTTAGCAGAGGACGATAGATAGATAGATAGATAGATAGATAGATAGATAGAGACTGACAGAGATAGATAGATAGATAGATAGATAGATAGATAGATGACAGAGATAGATAGATAGATAGATAGATAGATATTGATGGATAGATAGATAGATAGATAGATAGATAGATAGATAGATAGATAGATAGATAGATAGATAGATGGATGGATAGATACAGATAGATGATAACGATTGATGAGATGATAGATGATTGAGATAGATAGATAGATAGATAGATAGATAGATAGATAGATAGATAGATGAGCAAATGATTGAGATAGATAGATAGATAGATAGATGCTGCCACATAGATAGATAGATAGATAGATAGATAGATAGATAGATGAGCAATGATTGAGATAGATAGATAGATAGATAGATGAGCAACGATTGAGATAGATAGATAGATAGATAGATAGATAGATAGATAGATAGATAGATAGATAGATAGATAGATAGATAGATAGATAGATACTGCCACAGATAGATAGATAGATAGATAGATAGATAGATAGATAGATAGATAGATAGATAGATATAACAAGCTAACTTGTTTGTTAGGGAAGTGTATTTTATAGTTCTGCTTTCTGGTAGTAACGAGTTGAAAGAGAACAAATTAGTCTGTCTTTGGGTGAAATCAAATTTTTGCAGAAAATTTGATTGAGAAACATCTGTTGTTCAAAAGACTTCAGATTTTGACAGGTGAAATCATTGTTTTGTCTGTGTTCGTCTAAAAGCTGATCTGATGAATATGTTAGGAACTTATTTTGACTGTAGATGGCCTTGAAGGTTGGCAATATTTAAAGTCTGGATAAATTAAAACAAACCAGAGGAAATGACCATTTTACCCCTCTTGTGATCGAGGGGTGATGAGAAAATCCGTGATTGCATGGGTCCTCATATGTAAATCATTTTGGTGAAGGCAGGCAGAGAGAAAGCCGGAAGAATCGAGAGCAGTGACACATCGAAGATCGGCTGATCAACACGATTCACACCCGCCTGAAATTAACTCGATGTTTGATTATCTGATAAAAGTTTGAGAATATATATTTTGGTTCCAAGTCGCTACCTCCTCTAGATGTGTTAAGCTATATCAATTTTTGGTAAATATTCTATCTTTATTTACTAATAAAACTATCATTTTCCACCAAGATCAGGATTTCTCCTTCTTCTGAAAAGAACACTACTTTCTTTTGTTCGGCCCAGTCGTCAACGAAAATACCACGGCTTACTAAATCAAGAAGAAGAAAAGCAACCCCCTTTTCTTGTCAGTAAGAAACGCAACACTTACCAGCAACTCTAGACGATCGACGACCAAACTGGCATCAACTCCTTCGCCAGTTTGAAACTGTATGTAACCAAGGTGACCCCACAGGCACCCCAAGGTGAAGATATCCATGAGAGATAGGATCCAAATTGTATGACTACACGTTCTTAGGAAAAAAGAGGTTACGTATATGCACACACACACACACATATATATATATATATATATATATATATATATATATATATATATATATATATTGAGATAGATAGATAGATAGATAGATAGATAGATAGATAGATAGATAGATAGATAGATTTTTTTTTAAAAATTTACATAGCTAGATACATGAAACTGACCAATAGTTAAGAACAAAAAGGAAGAAAGACACAGAGCTTAATATAGATGAAGAGGCTGCGGGATATCTAGAGAATGGAATTTCACAGACAACAATTCCGGCTTTTAGAATCGAAGTAAAAGCCATAATTTTCCAATGATCTTCAAGGTAAACACGCCACTCAGCTTAAAACAAGCCTTCTTTGATTGGCCTTACATATTCATAATTTTGTATAAAACTAAAGTAAGATAGATAGATAGATAGATAGATAGATAGATAGATAGATAGATGAGCAACGATTGAGATAGATAGATAGATAGATAGATAGATAAATAGATAGATAGATAGATAGATAGATAGATAGATAGATAGATAGATAGATAGATAGATAGATAGATAGATGTACACACTGAAATCGATGGTTTCATAGCATTAGATTTTCTCGTCTACCATTTGTCTTGTAAAGCTTTGAATATTTCTCGTCGCCTTTGCAAGATCTGAAATGACTTGGGGAATAAATCCTGTCACACTGTACGTCTGTTCACTGGCCATTATTAATAGACAGAAGATGGAGGACGGGTTGCTCAGCCAATAAGGCCCACTGACGTCGATCAGATCAGGAATTAGTGGCCACGCAAGAAGACCTGACCAGTGTAATGGATGGTAAAACGAGTTTGAATGAGGTTAGATCCGGTCCAGGAGTTTTGAAATTGGTAAAGGAAAGGAAGATAAGGGAATTAAATGATAGAAGAAAGAAAGAAAGAAAGAAAGAAAGAAAGAAAGAAAGAAAGAAAGAAAGAAGTAAAAAGTAAAAAAGAAAGTAAATGAGTAAAATGTGAAAAAGTGAAAAGTTACAAATGAAACAAAGAGAATGCAAACAAGAAAGAAAGAAAGAAAGAAAGAAAGAACAATACAAAAGGCAAAGAAAAGAAGACCAAACATGACAAAAGAAACAAAGAGTGTAAACAAAAGAGAAGAGAAAGAAAGAAAGAAAGAAAGAAAGAAAGAAAGAAAGGCACGAAGAAACAAGTTACAAAAGAAACAAAAAGTGAATGCGAACAAAACGGAAAAAAGAAAGAAAGAAAGAAAGAAAGAAAGAAAGAAAGAAAGAAAAGAGAAAGAAAGGAAGAAAAAAAAAGAAAGAATAACCTACTCAATGGATGACAGCGCAAACAAGACAAAAGAAAGGAAGATCAAACAAGAGTGAATGCAAAGAAAGAGAGAAAAGAAAGATAGAAAAACCAAACACGACAAAAGGCAAAGGAAAAAAATCAGACAAAAGAGAAGCCAAAGAAAGAAAGAGACAGAAAGAGCAACTAGAACATAATGAAAAGAAAAGAAAGAAAAGAAAATTACTCTAATGGACTGAAGTAAGCAAGGGACTCTCCCACCATGGAGACAGTATTTGGCAGTCTTCAAGACAACATGTCATTCCTAGGTTTAATCGATCTTCTATAGTTACGCTGATCCGATTTCTCGCTCACTCCGAAGAGTTGAAGAATTGCAATTGATATAACAATGTCAGGTGGTCACATTTCATTCAAAATTTTCTCTTAAGTGCTCAAAAGATCAAAGCTTACATAGGTATAGATAAATGCCGAAAACATTAATGACCTTATCCCTCCTTAATTACTCCCTGCCCTAAAATAGGTCATCACTTCTGCCCTCAGCAAAAAGGAGTCCAGAGAAATAGTCCTTCTTTCGCCAAAATACTGAAAATCTATAGAAGTAAAAAAACAATACGTGTATCTTTTATCCGGACGAGTATTTTAATTTCTGTTATTTAGATACCAACTCAGCCTTCTTCAGTGTGTTCTGAAATGTTGATGTTTTTATTATTTGAGTCATTATTTCGACCTGTCGGTTTGTGTCTCTCCAAACAGTTTAACTGATGATATAATACCCTTAAGAGTGTCGATGAGCCAACTTATCTATCATTATAACACTTGAGAAGGAGAGGTTTATCCATTGTTCCCTGTTTAGTATTGGGTTTCGCCTCCCAAAGTTGACTTCCACACTGTACGTCTGACGCCTCCGACTGAACTTTGAAACGTTATTCACTATTTTAACCTTTGACCTCTTCAAATCTAGAGTCAGCTGTTATCTTTCCTGCACAGCCCCAAGAATTATACTTATCATTTCTTTCCCTCATAGGACACCAGACAATAGCTTCCTACCTTGAGTGGCTCTTGGGACTTGTATTGGGTGAACATTAGTAAAAATTACTGTTTGGACGCCTGGCAGGTAATTTTGCGCATCGTTACGAACGAACTCGATATTCAAAAGTGCTCTTGTCAGCCAGTGAAATAGGAGATTGGGCGTAGAGAGATATTTTGTTATCAAAATACAATAAACACTTCAAATTCCGAAGGAGTTCTTAAAAATACTTGCTACCTTTCCATTTAAGACCCAACTTGGTGTTTTTCCTTAATCTTGAGGCCATAGAAAGACTGACGCAAATACACATGCCAATCACATCGACAAAAAACATATCTCTCTTCTTGAAAGAACTCCAGTAAAAAGTAATTTCCTATCTGAATTACCAAACAACTTGCTTCTGAGTTTGTCTTGAAGAATTCTCTTACGTCTCATGTTCCAAATTTCCCTGCTGCTAGATATTTGGACTGGGTGATGGTGAAGCGGGTGTTATTCCACTGTTTGCAGTGTGTCATACATTTCCTTTTTGTGAGATAATGAAGCCAGAATATATTTTCTAAACCATTTCTTCTGAAGGAGAAAATTTATGAAAGACTTTTGCAAAGCCCTTGAATAAAACGGCGGAAAAAATGCAACACAGAAAACAGTAAATTGCCAAAGTGTATTCTGTCTCTATTAGAGACAAGCGGGATAACGACAATATTCGATTCTTGTTCCAAAATCGATAACTAATTATTCTGTTATATTTATAATCGAATTTCGTTTAATAACGTTTATGTCTGTAAGTAAAATTGAACCATTCCATTATTGGAATCATTTATTCTAGAGAATATTTTCTTTAGATTAAGTTCTGTCACTGAAGTTAGGATTTCGAGATTTAGTCTCGGATTCTATAGGCCTTGTCAACGTAAAATCCAACATAGTACATTTCAAAACAAAGTCACTTTACATAGACATCATCAAATCTTGGGTTTAACAAACTCGCTAAGGTAATGGCATAAGAGAGAAAAAACACGAAAAGTATCGAACTCACAACCTTAATAATCATCAATAAGATTAACTTGCTAACCACGTTCCCTATTCCTTGAAGCTTAGATTAACAGGCGAGGAAAAGTGATATGCCAAATGGGCTGTATGGGAAGGAAAACGAGTATAGCAAGACAAGAATTCAAATAGCCTGCTTCTATGAGCGAAGGACAGATTAAAATTTCCATAGATTATGGTTGAAGATGACATCAAGCAAAGGATTTTATGAAAATTCATGAAGATGGAAAAATATCAAACTAAATGGATTTTAAAATTGAGATGATTGTAAATTTTGAACATCGAGGATTATTAGCAATGTCTCTAGTTCTTAAATTTAAAACATTCTATTCTGTAGTGCTGCGCTTTAGTTAAGCAGCTGTTTGGGTTTTAGATGCCACTTTTAGGGTAACCGTTGTGGCTAGATGCATAAAATGTGTCAAGATTAAAAATGATCCGATATCAAAAATTCACGGACTGATAAACCAATTGAAAGCATTACTCTGTTTTATTCATTCATGTGCTTCAACAGCGAGAGGAGACACGTGCTACTAGACTTTAGAGAATGGGAAAACTGAAGAGTGTCCTCGTAGCCCTGACTGGAAACGTTGTCGCAAGTGCTCATAGCAGTCAAGCCGAACTAAAGGATTATTCTTCCTCTAGCAGATCGGTTAATAAGTCTAATCGGAAATCGCTACACTGATACTGACGGCTCCTTACTTTTACATGCCGCATTCTTGATATATGGTTCTATATATCGAATATACCAGTACTGTTGTTTAGAAAGCCAGACAGCTGTTAAAAGACTGGGATAGATAGATAGATAGATAGATAGATAGATAGATAGATAGATAGATAGATATAAATATGAAGTAAATGTATATTACTTTTTGTATATTTGTCTATTTAAACGTAATGCGGTTCATTTATTAAATAAAAGCAGTATTCGATTTTGTGATTTGTGGTAAAATTGGTGAAATAAAAATTGGTCGTAAAGCGAATGAGATATTGTAATCGCTCAATCTCAAATATTGGTTCGTTTATCGTCCAGTTCCCACTCTTTCTAGGTGCTTTGAACAGGAGTAGGGCTCTATCCCTATGTTGCATATTTCTGCTGAACTCACATAAGTCGACGAACACTAATAAATAATAATAATAATAATATATATATATATATATATATATATATATATATATATATATATATATATATAGCTTTATTGTTCGAGATGAGGCGATTGTGTTTTGTACATTGAATTGACGGAAATAAATCTTTGGGGAAGCTCTATCCAGCCTCTCTTACAGGCCATAAGTTGGGACGATTTTATAACATTTGGACACCCTTGCAACATCACGCCTTCTTCTGGTATGTCGCTTATGCAATTTCGTGTGGCCACGTCTCTTCTGGCATGCGCCCGCGCAAGCACGTATTTCCTTCCGCTTTGCGCCCCGTTTATTCAAGGCTCACGGCATAATAGTTAACTCGACGTGAGGTGTGGTAGAAAGTGGGGAGGAAGAGGAGGAGGAGGAGGAGGAGGAGTTGGGAGACAATCAAGTGTATTGGAAATGCATCGGTTGGGAATTAAATGAAATATACATACTTTCATTTTATCCCACTTCGAATGAACTCAAAAAGGAACATTTTGTATCAATATAACAGGTCATAATTTCCGTTCTTTGATTCAAAAGGTTTTTTGGAAGAAAAAATAGTTATAATAACATTTCCAGACCAAAAAACCTTTCGAATCAGAGATCAGAAATTATGATCCGTTGCAGACATAATAAAAAGTTCCTTTTTCAGTTCATATGAAGCGGGATGTAAAAAATGTATGTATATTTCATTTAATCCGCCTTCAATACATTTCCAATCCAATTGATTTTCTCCTCTTCCTTTTCATCTTTTACCACACCTCATGTCGTGCGCGTATTCTTTTATTTTTTTATTTTTAAAATAAAGAGTTCATAATGTTTTTTTTAAGAAATAAAGCGTTAGGAAATCAAATGACCGAAATTGCCTGAAGAGAGCGAAAAGTTGAAACCAAAATAACGGAATTGACTGATCTCCTTATTTTCTATACTTAAAAGCTCTACATGTTATTTTTTTTTATCTTTTTATATGGGTATTGAGCACTTTTTTAATACCTGGTTTAATTCAACTCTGACCATTAACTTCTTTATTAAAATTATGTATATATAAGAAAATGAAAGAGGATATATAAATACACCCACACCCACACACACAGACACACACACACACACACATATATATATATATATATATCAATGAGTGTTTTGGTGATTTCCTTGATTGTTCTGAAGATAATATAGCTAGGTTTGGGAATTTGTGAAATTATTGGTCTTAATTTGGCTTTTGGTTTGAGGTTTTATTTTTCCATAACTATATCCTAGTTTCTATTTACCGGAAATTCTTTTCATTTTCTAGAATCTTATTTCTTCGTTGTTGGCATTGACAAGTTTGTTAATGAATTGTTATGATTACCAGTTGTATATCTATGTAGTGTGCTTTTAAATTTTAAGCTAGTTGGCCGCTTGCATTTTTTTTTTTTTTTTTTTGCTATAGCAGAAAGTAGTGTGGTTTTCTTGTTTTGTTTTGTTTTTTTTTCGTGAGTATAATTGAACTATAACAAAAACGACAACACGAACTGCCACGTGAAGACGCAAACCCAGATGAAGTCAACATTACAATATAAACTCTTGATAACCACTTATGACAGCCCAAATACTCGGCCAATGGAGAATTTATATTAAAATATGTACCGGAAACAAAGAAATTGGTCCGAAATATTGAGGAATAAATTTGAAAATCCTCCACAAAAAACGTTTCTTTATTTTAATGCATATCGCTGTTTGAATAGATGCACCATTTCTTTAATGTGTTTATTTCCTCTATATGCGTTTATGTGAAGCTAAGTTTAGTGCAAGGTCACAGTCGTGGAGTATTCTCTGAAACTAACTACTCTAAAAATGGCCTGCAATTTGTACGTACCAAATATTGCTCAACACAACGCTCCCTAAATTAGCTAAATCTTGCCCGACGAGATAAAAGTATGCCCTCCTTTCAATCTATTCAGTATACTGTAAATGCTATATCAGACGTTGTTACTAAGCAATGTTGAATGGCAGGCAGCCAAAATTAACCACAGAATGCGACACATCACATAACGCTAAACCTACAATTGGTATCCTGGGGGTAAATATTTTGAATGTAGTTATCTATAAACTCTTTGTATATGACAGGTGGAGGTCATCATCATCATTATAATCATCTCAACGATCATCGTCATCATCGCCACAATCATCACGATCGTCGTCATCATCACCATGAGTCTTATGACCGCTTGTGATTCTATGGTTACTGCGCTGCTGGGCACCTGACTAGCTTTTGTCACATGTCTTCGTTGCGTGATAATGTCTGAATCTCTCTGATTGATCTTCTAGTCTACTCAATGGCAATGTCAGCACATTTTTCCCATGGTGGGACCTTGTTGATTGTTGGCTTTTATGACGTGTCCAAATCATTTCCGTTTTACTAGATGCTCCAGAGTTTTAGCCCTCTGTCAACCCAAACTTAGCAATTGTCAGTATTAAGTAGCAAAGGTTATTCTTTCTATAAGGAGTTCTATCCTCACTTCATACAGTATACATTTGATCTCGTACCGAACAGATACTATCATTTGTCTAGAGCGCCATAGTTGTTGCCTTATGCCAGACTAAGTTCAGTAATTGACAATATTGACTGCTTAGTGCAGATCGCCGTGAAGCAAATTTGAACAAATTAGGCTTGCATATTATTACTGCTTTGCTCAGTTCGATTCTCCCAGATCGTCTCATCTTTATAGCTTTTCGTTGTAATGAAATGACTTTAGTAAATATCCCGACAAAGTTATCTGCATTTTGAGGTTTATGTATTCAAATATAAATGGGAATTTTGATGAAAGAAATGTTTACGTCTTTCCCTGCTTCTGCTCTTGTAAATAGAAAATGCCATTAAAAATGGCAAATCATAAATTATCACGAATTTATGTTCATATCATAGTCTCAGATTTGTGTCTCGTGGAAGCAATGTCTGAAACCATAATTTCTTGGAATAAAGAATAATTCCAATTATAAGCAACTGACGTCAAATTGACCTCAAAGACGATTGTTGATTGTAATGAGTTTAATCTTAATTAGATGTTTCATTCGTGCTCCTTGATCGAAAGGGATAGGCATTTCTCAACATTGCCGGAGTTTGGTGTTCGGACCGAGGTAAAAGACAGAATTTCAAATGGTGATTTTCTTATCAGACACGTGAACTATTGACAAAATACAGTCACCCTGATCTGCCAATATATTCCATTGTGTGCAATAGTGAATAGTTTTGCACCATACAACCACATTCCTCACAGACGCAAAGTCGCAAGCTCCTCACTCTTTCCATGGAAAATGGTCTGACGCGCTACGTTAGTTAGCTCTACAAATTCAAACCTTTACATCTAAGATGCAACATGCCAGTTACCATACTATTTGTACTTATTCTGTAATCCTCTACCATGAGTGGCTCTTGGGTTTTGTGTAGGGGGATCAATGGCTTTAAAAATATTTTCATTAGACTACTATATACACCAACTGGGGAAGTATGCATGTAAACATTTTATGCGTAAATTTGTTTCTTGTTAATTTTTTTTTTCATCTCTGCGATGATCACGGTTTTTATCATCTCTAGGATGATCAGTTATTTTTCATCTCTGGAATAATCAGGGTTTTTTTCATCTCTGGGATGATCAGTTTTCTTTTTTTTTCATCTCTGGAATGATCAGTTTTTGTTTTCATCTCTTTTGTTGACAATTGACATTCTATCTTCTTGTAACTGATGTTTAATAGCGTCTTCTGGCTTTCCTTCACCCACTATCAACACTGTGTCATCTGCATATCTTTTGTCGTTAAGATTGTGGCCACCATTAATGAATCCCGCCAGAACTGATTCCTCTTTAGTCAGCCTGTATTTGTTCCTAACATATTTGTCCAATGTCCTATATTCTGTGCCATTCCTTAGTATTGTTTTTTGTCTTCTTTTCATCATGTCAAGAATTGCATGTCATTTTTTTCTTTTTTCTTCTTTGTCTTATTTTCTTTAGAATGATAATATTTGCGGGTGTTATTGAAGCTTCTCTTAATATGTCCCACTTTTGAGCTTCCATTCTCATTTTGTCCCTCGTATCTGCCTTTACACCCGCCCCCCGCTCGTGCTTCTCTCCATCGGCATACATGAGCCTGCGTTTGTCACTGACGGAAACTTCATTGTTTGCAGACCTCATTTTGCACATGCCTAAAACATTAACATTTCACCTGTTCATTTACGACTTTTTATATTTCAACTGGCCACATTGATTTCATGTTCTGTCATTCCATGTCCCGAGAATTATTTTTTGTTTGATGTGAAAAGAGTCATGGGATGACGTTCCGGTGATAACCTGTCGCTCATGTTTTCCCTTACAGAGCAGGAGACAAATTCCAAAGAGTTTGGCTCCCTTTACGCCGTTGTTTTTACTAACAGTCGCTGGAAGACGGTCAAGTGACACCTGTTGCACATGTTCCTCAAAAAATTACAAAACAAACGCGGACGTTTCTTATATTGGTGGTTTTATATATAAATGCATCTAAATCCTTCTGATTCCATTTCAGAACGTAAGACCTCATGATTCTCCGCAGTATGCAATTCTTATCTGTAAATTACAATGTATTCTTTATTGTCTGTAAATTGCCATGTATTCTTGGGAAACATAGTGGTGTCTTTTCAAATTGCTTATTTCAGAGTTTTGAAATTCAGTGTTTTCTTTTTCGGAGATTTTTAGCCACACATGATCACGGGACCTTCTATTTAACCCATAGTTGATGGAGGAGCAACTTTTTTGTAAAAGTAAATGCAATAGACTAGACCAGAATTTAACCACGGCTTGTTGATAGCACCGTTAACTCCGCTATCCATTGCATTAACTGCATATTCTCTTTGGTTTTACGGTTTGTTTTTCTATAGTCAACACACATTTAAATAAACCATTTTATTAGTTTTCTTTCATATTCGCCATGTTAGATATTAATGATTAATGAAATAGGATAAACAGTAGTTTTGTAGACTGCTCCTAATTCTCATGTAATTACTTCATCTTGTCATCTTCATATTCCATGCAGTTTCAGTTAATGATGATGATGATGATTATTTTTATAGTCTCCTTTTTTCCGTTTTCACAAAAGTAACTCCAGAGGATTTCACTATCTTCGCTACTTCTGTGCCATTATCGGGATTCTGAATAATGTTGTCGTGTCAATGGTTTTTAATTCTTCCATCGTCATTACAAAACTGTTCTAGTCTGTTGAAAACGCGCAAGAATCAAAGTTACATCTGTCACTTTCATGCTGCACAATCTTTTTTTTCCCTCCGGCAAGGGACCACGTGTTTTTAAGGTCGCCTTTCAATCTCTTCCGACATATTAGATTTGCTCTTTTAATATGGATTTCGTCATCCGTTTGAAAATCTATTGAAAATTGCAAAATAAAAGGTTACTTCTCTAATCTTGGGCAGTTTCTTGTTTGAACACGTGACATTTCTTTAAACAACTGCATCCATGTTGTTACACAGTCATATCAAATTTTGTAATCATTTAAGAACAGTTTGCTAAACTGTTCGGATTATCATTAATTTTAATAAACTCGTTATCCACAAAATGAAGTGACTGAAAATGTTCTCAATCATCCAGTACTTTGAATATTTATTAATATATTAATCATTTTAATCTGTATTTAATCATCTGACCAAAAGTCGTTAAAAGCCACTAAGATAAAAAGAGCTACTAAGAGCGAAAAAAACTCAGCGAGTACTGTAAAAGGACAGGAATTAAGACGACAGAAGATAATGATTAACATTGCATTTCAATTCTTGAGGATTGTAGTTGACAGGGAGGCAGGAAGCCAGAAGAGATATCCACAAAAAAGAAATGAGATAGCTGAAACTACTGGCATAGAACCTATGATTACAACTAGCAACTTCAACAGTGAAATGATGAGACCTAGCTGCCAATCTAGTACTGCGCTTAAATTCGTGAAGTCGAGGTAAGAAGAAAGCTCATCAGCGAGAGTACCTTTAAAATGTTTATATAAAAAGCACAAGGAAGCTACGTCATGGCGGTGGACAAGTGGCTGAAACCGAAATGCCAGGTCGAGACATATAACGCTGCAGATTATTCTTTGGATTTTGTAAAGATATATAGCAGAAGCACCAGACTAGATGTGGCTACAATATTCTATGTACGGTAGATTTAAAAAGGTGTAAAATAGATTCTGTCAAGAGTAAAAATTGTCTGGCATAATATTGCGAACCGAACTTCCCAGCAACAGACTTAACAATAGCGACGATATAATGATTAGAAAACGTGAGACAAAGAAGGTGCCGTGAGTTTCTCTACTGGGGGTTAGAATCAGCCAAGAAGGAAGCTTTAATGCAATTAAGAGTGAACGGCTTCATTTTGGTGGCTTTAGAATTAAAAGTCCATTTCTTGCCCCTGTTAGCAACAGATTAAAGGTCATTTTCGAGATCAGTTGCCAGTTGGATTTTCTCGAACCACTAAAACTTACTATTAAGTCGCGAGTTACTCTAGTACTTGTGGTGTTTATCTGAAGAGCAAGGAGCAGCAAATGTCAGGGTACGGTTTTCCGAATTCTTGCTGATTTTGTAAATTTCACATTTTAATTGTTTATTGCCGCTAAATCTTGAAAAAAAAAATTGAAAAACGTTTTGTGCTTTCTTGATAAGGGAAATACTCGAAAGATAATTTAGGAAAACCTAAAAAATGAAAGATTAAAAATTAATTAGTCGAATGAAAATGGCAGCATTAAGTGGTAGGGTGGCCATGCAAGAAATTTGGATTGCATAAATGACGTCATGCAAGAAATACTGGCTGAAGGAGCAGCAGTTGCTTGTTAGCAGAGAGAGTAAAACGTCAATGCAGAAGTAGAAGATTTAGCTAAAGGGGGGGAGGGGAAATATATGATTCAATTTTCTCCCCCGAGCAGATTAACGGGGGCTTTTTTTAACAAGCAGATTAATGAACCAAAATTAATGCAAAAATCTCAAGCAGATAAACTTAGTTCTCACCTACGGATTGAGTCATGTCAAGGCTGATAATAGAGGTAACAGTTAACCCATTTTCCATCAGTGACAATATATATATATATATATATATATATGTATAAGACAGGTTACGTTAAATAATTAAGACATGTGCTGTTTACTTATTCTCAATAGAATTTATTCATATTCGCTGATAAGTTTTATTGTGCGGTTATTAAAAGACGAGAGGAAAACACCGTGTTGGCTTATATTGTATTTATTAGTGTCTTAATGAAAATATGCTGTCAAAATATACGCATATATATATATATATATATATATATATATATATATATATAAAGTCACTATATAATATATATATATATATATATATATATATATATAGAGAGAGAGGGTTAGTTAAAGAGTTAGTATTCTTATGGAATTAGTATTTAAAACGTATGAAACATTTGGGTTAAACTATGCAAGAAAAAGAAAAACTTACCGGGTTAGGAATCCAGGGGAAGTAACTCTAATATGACTCGGATGAAGTAAAAAGACACCAGTGTAGAAGAGACGAGTGTAAAAAGCCTTCTTTTTTTTCATCGGTTGACGTTGACTGACGTATGCCAATGAGAACTGTGGGACTCCTAACCATGTCAGAATGTTTCCTATGTCAAGGTGAGTAGCACGACGCTTTGAAGGAGGCGGTCTGACTCGTCCGCAGGTGCAGTAGAAGTGGTATTTCTTGGGCAAGATAGACTGAAGACGCCCAACACTCTCCAGGTCTGTTTTGAATTTATCTTTTCCTTCTCCTAGACCGGTTGCCTCCAAATGCTATAGAAACCACTCTGTCCCTCTCTTTAGCCATAATTAGGTGGAGAAGCTGAGCATTAATAACCTTTCTCAAGTGAATTATCAGGTAAGTGAATGTAATGGATTCGAACTCGGCTCTACGATTCCACAATCCCAGCCACAATCCATTAATCTTCCATACCTCCTAATAAGCACATATAATCATAAGAAAGAAAGAAGAGATGGATTCATGCCTTTCCCAAGGGTATTAGCATGTAAGTGAATGTAATGGATTCGACTGGAATTCGAACTCGTCTTTCCGATTCCTCAATCCGAGCCGCTATCCATTACTCCACCGTGCCTCCACACCAACACAAACGCACTCACACACGAAACGCACACAACCCAGATAAAACCGTATGAGTAAAAGTACAATGTTTAAAGGGTGTCAGCGTTCGGCGGCCTTCATTTAGCACAGCGCCTTTCGAACTTTTTTTATGTGCCGTGTCCCATGTAGGCGATCATGGCCCTCCACATCCTCCTGTTTTTTTTATAACTCTTAATATTCTTTTTGTTATTTCTCCCAAACCTTGTTCTGCAACCCACCTGTTAGGTATATCACGCATTGCTTTCACCTCTCCCTCTTTCCTTCTATCCGTCCTGTGAGTATCAAATTTTCAAAGCCCTCCTTTCTCATTACATATCCAAGAAATTTCAGCTGCCTCTTCTTGATGTTAAGTATAAGTTTCCTCTTTGTTTCCATTCTCTACAACCTCGTCTTTGCTCACACGCTCTGTCCATGATATCTTTAGCATCCTTCTGTAGAACCCCCCCCTGCCTCGAGTCTCTTCTTCATCTTTGTAGAGAACGTCTAGCATTCTAATAGACCGAAAACATCGTCCTGAAAGTAAAGGTTCAAACCAGTCTTTTCATTGCTGTTTTCTTTTTGCTCTGCTGTGATAGCGAGAGTTAAAAATCACCTCCATGGTGGGCAGAGTGCAGTCGACAACATCTATAAGCATGAACAGAGCTATGTTGTTCGCTGCTGAGTCATGTCGTCTGCTAGCACACTCTCTCAATAGAGTAGCGTTAGAAGATCATTAGCAAGACCATTTGTAAATTATTTATTCTAAAAATTATTAGAGGTGTTGTTGCCGCTCTTTCTTTGACTATCGGAATGGCATTTCTAGTCCGGGAGAGATCCTTTGCAAAACACGTGCCCCACCCTTAAAATTAATTTTAGCCACCCTCTCCACAAATCCTGTGATAAACAAAGGACTGAGTCCATCACCAGCATTGTTGTCTTTAAAGAGTTTAAATGCAATCTTATACATATATATATATATATATATATATATATATATATATATATATATATATATATACAGAAATATAGTGTGCTATATTTATGGTATAAAGTGCTCAATATCAGAGATAGAGCGTATATAAATATAAAAAGGAAATATTAAAGTCAACACTCAGAGGCATGCTAGAGGAAATCGTCAGGCCTCCTGACGACTGCGTCTAACATGAAACAGCCTGTCGTCTCGGAGTGTTGACTTCAATGTTCACTATATACATATATATATATATCACTAGCAGCATGGCCCGGCGTTGCGGTGCTTGATTCAAAAACCGTACGACTCATACAGCAATTGCTATCACTTGACTTAAAATATTTTTGCCCTTCCTTGCCTTTAAAGGAGTGCCCTTTGCCGTGCTGATGTTGCTACATGCCTTTCTTCTTGTCTATCTCATACTGCGAATTTTTTCTAAGCTCTATACTAAACATTAAATCTGTTACGAAAAAAAAAACTAAACAAAATGAACATAAAACGATCAGCTTTAAAAAAGGACTCGTAACTGGAAAAACCGAATGAAAAAAAAGAATGTTAATAACAAATACTTTTCACACCCAACCCAGTTCTGCGGAATCAGAATCAACGTTGAGTTTAAGCAAGCGAATGAGCCAACTGGAGTAAAGTGCCATGCAGATTTAATTTTTTCCCACTCGTGACGAATGCAGCTATCGATTTTTTTTCACGCTGGCCAATAGAATCATCCTGTCTATTCGTGGCAGCCAGCTATAGGCCAGTAGAAAATGGCCGCAAATTACATGAAAACTGCCGTAGAAGCATGAAAAAATCGATGGGAGTTGGGAAATGCAAAGTTGGTCTTGGCCTTCCCGCTAACTTGGAGCATGTGCATGTAAATGTTGGCGCAAATCCGTCGAAAGTTGCGGCCGTACATTTTATACACACACACACACAGCGAGAGAGAGAGAGAGAGAGAGAGAGAGAGAGAGAGGGACACACATCCTGCCTTTTATAGATAGAGATAAAAAAAGGCTCAAATACTAATATTCTATGGTTATAATTTATTACATTGGAATCGTAATCAGGATCCAATTCATCAGACTTACAAATTCAAAAAGAAATTGGAAAATATAACTCTGGGTATAAAAAAACAAAATTTTAGTGAGAGTGTGGGAGTGGGAAACAAGGATAAGAGGGAAGTGTATGAAACCTTTAGAGAGAGGGTGTAAAAGAAGAAAGAACAGGAAGTCCGAAAGGTGAAGTTGGGGATTAAAATTTAACAGAGAGAAGTTTTAAAGAGAGGAGTTATATATATATATATATATATATATATATATATATATATATATATATATATATATATCACAGAAATGAAAGTTTGAAGATTAATATTACTAGACATATTAAAAACAAGCAACCGGTTTTGCTCCCGCTCTTCAGGCTTCCATGGGAGATTTCACTTAAATTAAAAACACTAGAAAATGTGCAATGAAAAGGAAATTGGGAGGAAAAAATTTACAAAGCTAGGATCTGCTGATCCATGTGATGGAACTGCTTCAGGTGAAGTAAAAGGTCAGAAATTACTCCTGAAGTGGCTAAAGTCTGGGGTGCTTCCACAAGAAATTTCAAATGAAATTCGACCGTCTGGGTCGATTCGTCCCCGATTGTATGGGCTTCCGAAAATCCACGATGATGGGGTGCCATTAAAACCAATTTTGTCAATGGTTGATTTAGCCCAACACAAGGTAGCCCAATGGCTCTCAACGCTTTTGGAACCATTGTTGCAGAGCTTGAGTGGATTTTGCATAAAGGATTCATTTTCTTTTGTCGACCGTATTCAAAATTTGTCTTCTTCTGGCAAGTTCATGTGTTCCTTCGACGTCTGTTGGAAACAATTAATATTTGCTGTGATTTGCTTTATCGCAGTTCTTTGTTTCCATCGAGTATTCCTGAGTCTATATTTGTGGAGTTGATGAAATTTGCCACGTCGTCTGTCGAATTCAATTTTAATAATACCATGTTTAGACAGATTGACGGAGTTGCTATGGGTTCTCCTTTGGGTCCAACACTTGCTAATATTTTTGTCGACTTTCACGAAGAGAGAATACGTAGGAATGCACTTTGTTCTCAACTGTATTGTCGGTATGTTGATGATCCATTTTGTTTATTCAATAACGAAGTTGAGGTTGATCAGTTTCTCTCTCTTTTTTTCTAAATGGTATCCATTCAGCACTGACATTCATGGTCGAGAAGGAATCCAATTTTCAATTGGCCTTCTTGGATCTATTAGTACATCGAACACAAACAATTTTTCTCACCTCGGTTTAGAGGAAACCAACTTTTGCGGTATTATATACGCGTTGGGATTCCTTTTGTCCTACAAAACGTAAAGTAAACATCATTAGGACCCTCCTTCATAGGGCATTAATGATCTGTTCAGAGTCCTTCTTGGATGATGAAATCAATTTTGTTAAGGAAATCCTATGTGGTTTAGGGTATCCCCCCCCCGATACTGTTCATTCGGTCATCCGGAAAAAGATTGTGGAGTTCAGAAAGATCAAACTCTGTACTATTAAAAAATGCCCTGTTTATCTTAGATTGCCTTGGATTGGATCCAACTGGGAAAGTATAGTTAGACAGATTTCATCTAATGTTCATCGTTGTTTTTTCTCGGCTGAGGTTCGCATAGTTTTTCAAACCCGGCCTATGTTTCATTCTGGGTGTAACGATGTTCTCTCCCCCCATCAAATTAATTCTATTGTTTACAAATTTAATTGTGGTTGCGGTGGTGACTACATAGGGAGAACGGCTCAACGCCTTGACATGAGAATTAAACAACATATTCCCACTAAGATCAGTAATCACACCTTGTCTTTGAATGGACGTGTCCCAAATACCTATGGTTCTGCCATATGTGAGCACCTCTTCAATAACAGAGGGTGTGTTGCTAATTTTAGTGCTGATTGGTTCAGTCTGAAGTCGGGCGACCGGCTGATCGGTTGAACTCTCTGCCTTCGGGCGGGGAGGAACCCGAGCGTGTCTACGCCGAAGGGCGGAGTCTCTTTCGGGGAGGTAAACCGACCCTGAACCCATTTATACGGTTCAAAGGGCATATTTTTGGCCGAGCCCACGGTTTCGGAGAACCCACGTTAAACCGGTCTTGTGTCACATGATAACCACGTGGCGGGGGGTGACTAAATACTAGTGCTGATTGGTTCACTGTTTTGTCACAGACGCACCCTTTATTTCACCTCAAGCTGCTGGACGCAGTTTTTGTTGGGGCTCGCTGTTATTTGTCTCTAGCTGCTTTTTTTCTTCCCTCTTCTCCTTCTCATTGCACATTTTCTGTTATTTTTAATTTAAGTTAAATCTCCCGTGGAGGCCTGAAGAGCGGAAGCGAAACCGATTGCTTCGTTTCTAATATTTCTAGTCATATTAAGCTTCACACTTTTATTTCTGTGATTAAATTTTGTACCTACAAAAATATCTTTAAATATATATATATATATATATGTATATTGACCACTAATATTATCAATCTCTCTCTCTCTCTCTCTCTCTCTCTTTATATATATATATATATATATATATATATATATATATATATATATAATGACATATATTTTATATATCAAGAACATTATTGTGGAAAAGTGAAAAGTTTACTTATGATGTGTTTCGTCCTTCAGGACTTCACTGGAGTAAATTTGTTATGTTAGTAGGAATACACATGGCCACAGCAGAGGGGTAATGAGAATTTTAGATTTTTTATCCCCATTCATTTTACAAAATAGTACATCAAAAGAGACATTTTACCAAATAATACATCAAATGCGTTGGTTGCCCACCATAACAAAACTGACCACATTTTTAACATAAAAAATTCTACTCTAATCAAAGGAGAAAAAAATTCACTACAACATCAATGTCTAAATAGTGCCTTAATAGAAAGATCATCTACAGTAATTTTGCTCCCTGGCTCTTTCAACATTTCCCCATTACAACATTAATGGCAGATCTTCTAATGAATGAATTCGACTAGATAAAACAAAATTCTAAAATCCCCAAAACCCCTTTGTCGTACGCATACGTCTTACCAACATAACAAATTTAGTCCAATGAAGTCCTGATATAGGTATATATGTTATAAATACAAATATACACACATATTTCTTTTTTCCGTTTTTGGGTTTGATGAAGCCTAGAAAGAAAACGTGTAATCATATCTAGTAATGTAACAATTTTTCTATTTGTCATATATATATATATATGATGGAATCGATCATAAACGAAAATGATATGTTCATCATTAATTAATCATAGCTAAGGATCGGAAGCTCATGAAGGATTGAAATAAAGTTCAAATATATATTTATATTATCCCAGGATCATTTCCCAACTTATTCAATATGATCTTCGCCCTCTCTAACCTTCTAACTTTCTGTTCTGGAGTAACAACATGATCTTGGATGAGATTGAAAGTAAGACTAGACATCATTCTCTGGTTGTGTGTTTTCTGAACTCATTTGCATCAAAGTTTAAATACATTCCTTTCTCTTATTTCCCAACACATAAGAAATTTAAATTTGGGAGGGTGATGTCAACAGGATTCGTTGTTCAAAACAAACAACCGCTCAAGACAGCTCTCAGCCATCTTAACCAAAATGGAATCAACTACTCTTTTCTATGTTTGACAGAATTTAGAAGGAATTCTTTCTTTGAATGGCTAAAACCTAAACAAACCTCACAATTGACTAGTCTGAATGCTGTATTGAAACATAAAAGTCTTTATGTGGGCAAGGTAGTCGAACAGTGATTTTTGCTGCATGGCAGTTCCTCATGTTACAAATGCGACTCACCAAATGATAATGCTGCTAGGATGGAAAGCTCTTCTACTTTCGGGATCTTCTCAAATCTTGACTCCAGAAGTTGAAGCAAGCCATAATATTCTAAACAAACAATTAATTGAATAAAAACTTAAACATTTTAGAATAACATCACTTAACGCAAGGGAAAATACTTTGACAACTTCATAACGAAACTAATTCATACGAATTTATGATTTAAGTTGGAAAATTATAACATTGAAAAATAAAATAACGATATGTTCTTTTTTACTAACAAAGGTTTAATTTAATGATTGCATTATCAAGAGACACTTATTTAAGTATAATGAAGAGGTACTACTTGAAGAGTATTGCAAGAGTTTTTCGTGATTCAAATCACCTGCCATGAAAACAAAGCTGTTCTGTTTATGTATTTACGCTGAATACATAATGAAAATGAATACGTTTTATATATGTCGAGCTGTTTACACTCGCCAACGAACCAGTTACGATGAAATTCACTACAGTTGTAATTGCGCAGCGAGATAGCGTGGTAACTACTGCACCACGTCGATGCGAATCCTTTAAGATGAAGTGTAACCCCAACCCTATACGGTCAGTTATAAAATTAGGAATATATTGTCTGGGAAATGGATGGCTGGCCATTGCGCCAGTTGCTGATTTCTGGCCGTTCGAAATCGATACAAAAATCCACCGAAAGAACTTTTCGCACGCAGATCGACATTCATATCGATTAATATATAATGAATTCAATTGCGCATGTGACACATCTTATTTACCGCTTTCAATCTCTCTCTTCTTCCTATATATATATATATATATATATATATATATATATATATATATATATATATCAAGGACCTCGAATATTCCTCCACAGGTTTTTGAATGAGAGGTATTTTATCCATAGCGGTGGGGAGATGGGTTCGTACCTTTTCCAAGAGTATTTCCACAACCCTAACCGCTATCCATTACTCTACCGTACCTCCAATATATATATAATGAGACTGTCCAGAAGAGTTGAGGGGGATTGCGAAGTTGTCTGGAGGCCGTAAGAAATTTGAAAACGGCAGGCTGGACTACTAGGCATTCACACCAGAAGCTCCAATAGGGACATTTCAGAGTGCTTAGGTGTCAATCTGAGTGTAGTTCAGAGGATTCGGAAAGAGTTGGATGAGTCTAATGGTGATTACGAAGGTACGGCAGCACGGAAAATTCACTCTGATCGTTCTGATAAGAAAAGAACTCCTAAATTTGTTAGTGAAGCTCCCAGATTCAACACAGAGGCCTACATCAAGTGCCTTCAGGAAGTAGTGCTGCCTGGGTCAAAGGGTGGCTGCTGAAAGACCCTATGTCTGACAAGAGGACTCTGAACCATGCCACGCTAACAAGAGAATCCATTCATGGCTGTCAGACAATTTCTGCAACCACATCAGCCTTACATCTGACCATCTAACTCCGCAGAATGCAATGCCATTGATTATGTGTGTGTGGAGGTGCAGCTGAGTGAGTGACCAACAAAAGTCCTTGTAAACACCAAAGATGAACTGAATGCAAGGATTATGGCAGCATTTCCCAACTTAAACAAGGCAACCTCCCAGAACAGTTGCAGGAGATTCCGAAGTCGTCTGGAGGCCGTAGTTGAATCCAATGATGATTTTACTGAATGAATTTAGCGTTTAGTATTTCAAGTTATATTTGAGTATTTTTGGTAAATATATCTTTTAAAATGAGATGCCAGTGTTATTTTCATTTCTGCGTCATTTAGACGACAATTTATCCATCGCACCCTGTGTGTGTGTGTGTGTGTGTGTGTGTGCGCGTGCGTGTATGTGTGTGTCTGTGCCAGTGTTCCTATATGTGTGTATGTTGTGTGTGTCTCGTGTGCATATAAAAACTGATTTTTCAATTGTATTGATAGCTGTAAATCTCAGCGCTTAACGATTATCTGAATATAGTTTTTGAGAGCGTGAAATTGATTCACTAATAAAAATTACTAGTGGAAAAGGTCTTCCTTGAAAAACATTACTCTATAATGATATAGGGAGGCTTGTCCAAGAGTAATGGTTAGCAATCTAATCCCACTCGACACATTAACTTCCGAAAATAAATAAATACACATTATGTGTAAATGTTTCAAAACTGAATGTTGTTGGACTCTGACAAGTTGTGATTTTGAAGTTGTTTATTGTGAATTACAATTCAAATATTCTTCCTTATTATTTAATGTTTGATTTTTATTTTAATTAACAACAAAAGTAAAGGAAAAAATAGAAATATGTTTTCAAATGTAAAAGTTTCAGATCAACCCGTCGTGATCATCATCAGCAGCAGCAGTTGCAATCATCATGATGCCTTCGAAAAAGCTTGGCAAAAATCTATAATGATGTAAAAGTTACGAAATTAGCGAACCTAGTTCGAAATTCACCTGCAGTTATTTATATTTACTTCACATTCATCATATTAGAAAAGGCATGAATCCACTTCTCCATGGTTTCTTGTCCTATCACGAAATGTCCTATCAAAAGATCTCATCACAGGTATGTCACAATAGTTGAGTGAAACATTGGGCACACAATACTTTGACAACTACCTTTTACTTTAATGTCACTTCTGGATATAGGTGACCATGGCTCTCCACAACTTCCTATCCTTTGTAGCTCTTAGCAATATTTGTCTTTTTATTATCCCCTCTCTCCCTGTTTTGTGATTTATTTACACGTTTGTTAGGTAAATTAATTCAATCTTGTTCCTCTTTTCTTCATTATGTACTGTGAGTGCCAAATTTTCCAAGCCCCCTCATTATGTCTTCCGTAAAATTTCATTGTCTTCTTTCTGATTCACTGTATCAGTGTCTTGTTATTCCCATTTTCATTAATACATCCTTGTTGCTCAGATGCCTCGTCCATGGTATTCCCAGCATCCTAGAGTAGAAGCACATCTCTGTTGCTCCATGTCTTCTCTTCATCTGCGAAGAAAATGTCATAAAGGAGAATTGATATTACATTGTGGTTCAGCCTTTTCTTTGTTTTTAATGGCATTTTCCTGTTTCTTAATACTTTGCTTAGCTTTAGGAAAGCATAATTCGGTGGTGAAGCTACCATTCCTCGGTCATATTAATTCAATTCGAAAGTAGTTGAATTTTGGATCTTTTGGTTATATTTTTCTAATTGTATATGCCACGCGTTACATTTGAAAACATTGACTGCAAATAATTTTTCTGCGGTGTGTCTAAGTTATTTAACCATACATGGAGTAAAAATCATGAATTTGAATTGGTATACAAAAAAAAACGCAGTAAAACGAACGGTAAAAATGTTTTGAATTCACAGAAATACGTATACACCTTTGCAGACACCTTAAACCGCTGAATATGGTTACAGATGAGACTGAAGGTATTTGGGAAAATAAAAATTATTTGAATGAAAATTTTAATCAATTTTCTACGGCTGCCAAGAAATTGATTTGTGTACTCGAAAGAATTAAAACAAAAATAAAATGACATAGTATGTCTAAATTATTTAACAAAACCTGTTTATATTAAAATATGCTGTCTAAATACACACACACACATATATATATATATAGAGAGAGACACACACACATATATATATATATAGAGAGAGACACACACACATATATATATATATATATGTGTGTGTGTGTGTGTGTGTGTGTGTGTGTGTGTGTGTGTGTGTGTGTGTGTGTGTGTAATACCACATTATGAATATTTTATCGAATAAATAAAAATAATGAAAGAAGTGAATTAAAAGGAACAGAAAATGTTGATATGCCTCAGGGATTTAAAATTAAAAGCTGCTTTCGAAATATTCAACATCATTCTTATCCCCCTCTCTCTCTCTCTCCCTCTCTCTCTCTCTCCCTCTCTCTCTCTCCCTCTCTCTCTCTCCCTCTCTCTCTCTCTCTCTCTCTCCCTGCGTGAAATTTTGTCAACCTTCTCCTCTTTTCTTCCCTAATGCTGGTCTTTAAGAAAAAAAAAACAGAAAAATGTCTGCCTGTGGATTACGACCTGCCACAAGTTATAATAAGGCTATCTGAGATGAGCTGATTTCTTGAAATGACAATATCAATGGCGTCTTATTTTGTCTTTTCACAATTCATTTTTTCCATTGGAATCAGAGAAAGAAAGAAAGAACTGATTAGAATTGAAAACAAATACATATATATATATATATATATATATATATAGATAGATAGATAGATAGATAGATAGGTAGATAGATAGATAGATAAATCAGAAAGACCGAGAGGTTTTTATCACCTTGTCGGGAATACTGTCCGGTTTCACATTAGCCACTTCCTGTTTTATCACGATATAAACCAAGCAACCGATATTAATTGACTAAGTCGAGACTTAAATAATAATTTTAGACATTTTGTCTCGTTTCCTTATTAAGACTATTCGACAATAACGTTACACATGTTAATAAATGCAAGAGGAATATTTCTTGAATCGTAGCAACATCTGTCTGCGCAGTTACAATGAAATCCGATTGGTTCTGCGCAGATGAAAATGGACAGCAGGTATTTACATGAAAAATCTTGAATTTAGAAGACTCGAATTAATAGCCAGGTGAGAGTCTGAAGTTTAATCATGGGTATTAATACTGATTTAATTATTAAAGAGACATTTTTAAAAACTTCAGGGCTGGAAATTCTAAAAATGATAGGCAAGTACAAATGAAATGTGAAAAAGTTGGCCGAAGATCCTAGACGAAAAGTCAAGGTAAGGGCTTTACTCAACGATCTCGCTATCGCTTGTCAAGTTATGAAATCAAGTGAGAATCTGATCATAGCATCTTATTTAAAAGACACCCAGGAAAAAATTCGAATAAAATGATTAACGGGATATATTTATCCGTTCTTTACCCCGACGAATGCTAGGATGCTGTCGATGAGTCAAACGGATGGATCAAATGCCGGTAGGATACTGCTAGAAATTCCCCTACACTGGTTGATGATGTTTGAGAGTAAATTTATAAGCAGCGAAGTGGTATGCTTATGCCGAGTCGCAGATTATGTTAAGCTATAAAAGGTCAATTAATTGAGAGCGAACCTATTAGACAAAAGGTCTGCTAGAAATGTTTGCTAGCGATACCTATAAAACACATAGAAAAAAAAACTTTAAAAACTTTCAAAATGATGCAAGTATGGAACTTAGCTCAGATGATACTAAAATAAACTTTGCACTCAGAGAAGCCAAGGTGTTGATCTGAAAGATGACTTTCACCAGGTTCAGATCCACCTGTCACGGTATATCAATGGCTGCCGACGTGTGAACAGGTAGTCCACCCAGCTGCGCTTGGGATATGCACACGTGGGTCAAATTGAATGACAGGTAAATATATAAGCACCCACCTCAGAGGGGAGAAGAGAGTCTCTTACATTCACGTGAGAAGAAAAAACGCTCAAGATGAAACGATATTAATTGATAATAGATGAAAGCTGAAAAAACAATTATTTTCCTTATGTGTTCTTATTAAACTGTATGAGGATAACGCTACACAAGATTGTTAATAATCTCCATATGTATAAAGGCTTAACTTAGTCTGGCACAAGGTCATACGCATGAGCTTGCTAAGTAAACTTCTATATCAAAGACATTTAAAAGTTATTAATTCATCTTTAATTTAGCAGAAAGGAATAAGCGAAAGTTGAAATATATTCGAAAGACGAAATTGTTAACTTTTGCACTATGGTAGGCGCTCAGGATAATTTTGACGCGAGACATAAAATACTTAGATAGGAATCAATGCTCGGCAGTTACGATATTGAGGCCAGCTTTGTAACCATTGTTCCATGGAGAAGTGCGTGTACCATTCTGTATAAATAAATATACAAGCGTGTACATGCTTTTATACGGACACATACGTACACTCTTTTTGATCAGGTGACCATTCGATCGTGCATGTCACGCTCCAGATTGACTTTTCGATTTGAGTCATTGAAACACATCTGTTTCCCTCCATTTTTCACGGCGGGACACGATAAAAGTTTTCCAGATCGTGACGCCTGAAGATATCACCATACGACAATCCTTCGACCACCCAGCAGAGGCCATAAGTCAGTCTCACCTACAGTCACGGCAAATACCTCCTTCTAACAAACTCAAAAGAAAAGAAAAAAATAAAACGAGAAAGAGATAAAGAAAAAGAATTTTGATTGGACAGCATCGATGTTACCAAGTACGCTTGCTTCCAAGTACATAGAAAAAAATCACTCAAAAATTTACAGACTCGTCTGCTGAATTCCTTGCCTGCTGCTTCACAAAGACCAGGCGTGACAAAGACACATGGCAAGGCTTGACAAAAAGTGCATTTGACATTATTAAATATATTACACAGACTATTGTCTCCATTTTACAGAAAGAACGTTTCGATAGATATATACTTTGATCTCCGTGTGTAGTCTAAAGTTTGGCGAATTAAGTATTTTCAGCATTCCATATATTATTGGGATAACCATTATTGTTTTTAAAGATACATTGAGGGTGTTCTACAACCTTCCTCAAGAGTAGGTTGCGTCCGAACATATGGCAAGAATAATTTGAAAAATATAAGAAATAATGAAAATACGAAAGTAGGAGTAGGCTGAAAAATATACAAATATAATATTATAGTCATAATCCAAATATATATATATATATATATATATATATATATATATATAATGTGTGTGTGTGTGTATATATATATATATATGTGTGTGTGTGTGTGTGTGTATATATATATATATATGTGTGTGTGTGTGTGTGTGTGTGTGTGTGTCTGTGTATTTAGGCAACAATCCTGCTTTTATGTACGTTTCATTGAATATAACAGACAAGATCCTTTGATTATGTTTTTTATACAATTTCTCATGTGATCTTACAATTTTTTTTCTTTTCGGAGGATAAATTATATAAAAACTGTCGAATTGTTCTTTCTTTCCGAGCGCTTTCGGTCATACATTTAGTCATTTTCAAGGTTGAAATATATTAACTGTTAACAAGAAATATATTGTTGTATGTATGTATTTATATAATGTTTTCATTTTCAAAACATGGTCAAGATATTGTGTCCATGTTCATAGTTGATATTATTGAATTTTTCTTGTTTGTTTTTATTAATAAGGTTTCCATCATTTTTAGCCTTTTTTTTTTTTTACATATAGACGATGCTATTATATTTGTGTAGTCAACAAGTATGTTACGAATAGGGTCCAGTAGGTCTCCATGATTATTTAAATGAGACCTAATGATAATCCTAAGGAGCCAGGCAAACCTACCTAGGTTTAACCTAAACGGATCTTCAGGATACAGCAGGGTACAGTACCCCGAAGATCCGTTTAGGTAGGTGTGCCTGGATCCTTAGGATTATCTTAGGTTTTGCTCTACTTAACATATTGTCAAGATATTGTGTCCATGTTCATAGTTGATATTATTGAGTATTTTTTTTTTGTTTGTTTGTTTTTATTAATAAGGCTTCCATCATTTTTAGCCCTTTTTTACATATAGGCGATGCTATTATATTTGTTCTCTTTCAGTAAATATATCTCAATATATAATAATGTGTGTGTGAATGCGTATGTATATATATATATATATATATATATATATATATATATGTGTGTGTGTGTGTGTGTGTGTGTGTGTGTGTGTGTGTGTGTGTGTGTGTGTGTGTGTGTGTGTGTTAGGAAAATCTATGAGAAACTAGAAAAAAACGTTTCGTATGTCACCTTTGGTCCTTTTGAATTTCACCGTAATGAGGCTGCCCATAATTCTGATTTAAAAAAGTATTACTCTCTTTAATCGCTAGATCATCCGCAGTAAATTTACGCCCAGGGTCTTTACATTTTCAACTTCCTTAGCAGATCTATTACCATAATCTAGGATATTTAATAACAAAAGTGATAAAAAAACACTATTTACATTATTCGGACTATTGTCCTCATCTTTGTCGCCATATTTATTACAACGTTTCGGCCTTTCATTATCTATCTATATTTCTGAAATGAGCTATTATGTACACTATTTACATTATTCGGACTATTGTCCTCATCTTTATTACAACGTTTCGGCTGCTATACGCTCTGGCCTTCTTCAGGTGGTTGTAATGTCGCACTGAACTTTATTTCGCTCACTGGAGTAGACTGTTCTAGTTCCACGTGCCATGCATAATGGATGTCAGTTATCAGTTATCTCCTGTTAATTTTCCTCTTCAAGTACTCCAAGTACTGCCTTAACAGGGTATTGAACTCACACACTTTGGGTCTTGTCACTGGATCTAACCTTTATCCACTGTGCCATGTGTCCTTGATAAAAACAAAATAACAAAATAAAAAAAGAAACTAAATGAAATCGGCTAGACTATATACCCAAATACATTTAAATTCAAATGTTCAGCACGTGTCGTAATCAGTACTTTATTCTGATGAGGTCCTAAAGGTCGAAACGCGTCATAAAAAACTTCGACATTTTGTTATAAATTCTAATAATTTTTTTTTCTGGTATAATCCAATTTATATATCGTTTCCATATATATATATATATATATATATATATATATATATATATATATATATATATATATGTGTGTGTGTGTGTGTGTGTGTGTATTGAAGGATTTTTTTATTCGACATTATTTCTTATTACAATAAACGTCATTTTTAGTGGCTACACATGTTTGAGTTCCTATACCCGTTTTTATTATCATTACTATTATTATTATTATTATTATTATTTCTGCTATGGACACACTACCTACCAAGTCTGCGGAAAGACCTAAGGCAGGTCGTTGTGTTGTTATATTACACATTTCATGTTAATTTTTTTTTTTTTTTTTTATCTCCGATGAAGTTGCTAGCGTTACATAGACAAAGTTCTCCTTAGTGTGTGTGCTGTACTTAATAAGACAATTTTCTGTATGTCTCTTAAGCTGGGGTTTCAGGGATTCTTTCAATGTGTTGTTTTGTTCCATTTTTATAATTCCAAGTGCACCTATTACCACTGGTATTATTCTTGTTTTTTCAATTTCCACATTTTTTTCTATTTCAATTTCCAGGTCTTTGTATTTTGATAGTTTTCAAATTCCTTGGTTGCTATGTTACAATCCGCTGGACAAGCCATATCAATTAGTAGGCAAGTTTATTATCATTATTATTATTATCATTATTATTATTATCCTTATTATTATTATTATTATTATTATCATCATAATTATTATTATCATTATTATTATTATTATCATTATTATTATCATAATTATCATTATTATTATTATTATTATTATTATTATTATCATTATTATTATTATTATTAAACAGTGACATTTTTAACAACCGATGTAGATATAGCATCCTACTAAAATTAAAATTGTACCGCCGACAGGAATCGAACCTGCATCCGTTTTTCCACTCAGGGAAGTCAGTTTTATCTCCACTAACAAAGTAAGGTTTAAGAATAATAATTAGTTATTAATTTCACTGTTTAATAGAATAAAAAAATCATTATCTTAAAAACAAAATTACAGAAATTCCAACCAGAATAAAAAGGTGCCTTCCTTAAAAAGGACATTCCATTCTTGGCCGAACTAGTAGGGGCCCGATTTCTTTGGTTCAAAAAGAAATTCTTGTGTAAACTTATGAATACAAGTATCTATATACAAATTTATACAATAATAAATAAAAAGGTAATTATAAATATTTACTTTATTATTTAAAGTTAAAATTAATTATGTAAAAAAAATGAAATACAATTTTTTAAACTCAAGAAAAGACTAGAATGCTTGAAAATTAACGACGAAAATCTGTTTAGAAAAAATGGAAGTCAAATGGCAAGTGAAGAAAAAAAAGAAAGAAAGACAAATAGAGAAAAAAGAAATAAAAAAGAGAGAAAACGTGAAGGAATTAGCGTAAAATGAAAAAAAAAATCCGACGAAAATGAAAAATAATCACAAGAATCTACACGTATGCACATTTGTTCAGATGTGTACCTGGGCGCATGTGCACAAATGCACATATACACTATGAAAAAAACTTGCACCAATGATAATTTCATATAAAAAAAAAAAAAATCAAGAAGTATAAGCAGTCAATTGCTGATACCCCCCACCCGATGTGTGGACGGATAGGTCTGTCTACAAAACTCTAGAGTCTGGATGCTGAAGGTAAGAATAATCAGTAAATAAAATACTCAATAAACCGAAACACTCATAATTAATAGCCTAAAAATATGGGAAAATAACTTCCCCATTTAAGCACTAATTTATATATTAATAACAAAGCAAGTGTGCATGTGTTTGTTTGCGCGTTTGTATACATATATATGTATGAGTATTTTTGTGCGCATATCTATATATGTATATTAATGTATGTGTGCGCAAACGTATGAATATAGGCATATGCTTACAAATTCAAACAATACTAAATAAAAAAAAATACTTATAAACGTAACTTTCTATAATTAATACCCTAACAGTACTTAAGATTCCACCAAATCAGGTAAGAAAACGAATATAATATCCAAGTGAAGTCATATATAAATATTTATTTTATTATTTAAGCATTAAAATTAATTATCTATGTAAAAAATGAAATATAATTTTCCCAAGTCAAGAAAAGACTAGAACGCTCAAAAATTAACAACGAGAGCCTGTTTAGAAAAAAAACGGAAATCAAATGGCAACCATTGAAAAAAAAGAGAAAAATGAAAGAACAAAGGAGAGAAAAAAGAAAGAAAAAGAGAAAAAGGTGAAGGAGTGGATGGGAAAAACGATGAAAAGGACAAATAATCACGACATTCTACACAGAAGCATTTCCTGAAGCAAATTCATGGTGAGGAATTGGAAATTCTTATAAACTACGTGTCGTCTGATGTATTTGAACTGTTCAGCTAATGTACAAACTTTGAAGAATCTATTAATATTCTAAAGAGAGCTTTCGTCCAAGAAAAAGCTGAGATATACGCCAGACATGTACTTTCAACCAGAACTCAACAGGCTGGAGAAACCTTGGATCAATATCTTCAAGCATTGCACATTCTGGCGAAGGACTGTAAATTCAAATATGTTACCGCTCAAATTTAAGAGGTAGCTATTAGAGATGCCTTTATTTCTGGATTATCCGCACCTCCTATTCAGCAGAAACTTCTTGAATACAAAACGTTCACCCTCACAGAAGCTGGAAATCAAGCGTGAAGTGTGGAAATGTTTATCCTAAATTCTGAAGTCTATCCTGTTGATACTCAAACAAGTTATCAAGCGGCGTCGGTATCGGAACTCCAGACTAACACCTTAACGTCTCAGCAAGAAGGAAGATCAAAAGGAGGAAGACTCTTGGACATCCACTGCTAGTAAATCCCTTTTAAAAGAAATGTGATTTTTCTGCCGAGGTCCTAGGCACCATAGAAGTAAATATCCGGTTCGAGAAACTAGTTCTAACAATTACAAGAAGGAAAGTCATTTCGCTAATGTCTGACGTTTGAAAACCAAGTTTTCTGCTGCATTACCCGTCATAGCCATGATAACTACAGGGCTAGAGGGAGTTTCAAAAACCATTGTAAAATGCCTCGTGAATAAAAAAAAAAAAAACTTATTGCGCTAGTAAATTCGAATCTTGCTGTGGGGTACAGAAATTTGGAAAACAAATCAATTGAATTTTAATGGATAATTTATGTGCTGATGTGATCCATGGACAAAAGACTTGCACAAAATATAGTAATTTTATATGAGGTCGACAACTCAGCTCTAAAACTGTGTGAACTAGCTATCATGAGGATTTTAGCTCCTCAGTTTGAAAATCTGCCGCCTGACTGCAGACATATCTGTGAAATCCCGAAGATGCTCTAGAGAAGGAGGCATTTATAAGAAAAGAAATAAAAAGCTTGTTGAATTCAGATATCCTTGAGCCCAGTAGATCTCCTTGGAGAACGCTTGTACTGGTAACTAAGGATGAGAAACGAAAAAAAGGTTTGGTCATAGATTATTCACAAACGATAAATCATTTTACCTTAAAAGATGTCTATCCTCTTCCTAAGTTTACAATGATGGTTTCAGAGATAGCAAAATATAGTCTGGACTCTATAGACCTAAAAAAATGCGTATCATCAAGTTCCCTACGTAAAGCAGACCGCCTTTACATGGCTTTTGAAGCAGGTGTAAAATCGTATAATTTTAAAAGAATGAGATCAAAAATGGTGTGACTCGGTTTCAAAGAATTTTGCATGGAATAATCGAAAAGGAAGGCCTAACGAGAATATTCGCGTATATAGATGACGTGATCATTTGTGGTATAAATGAAAGAGAACATGATACTTACTTGGCAAGATTCAAAGAAGTCAGTGAAAAGTATGGTCTCCCCTTAAATGAGAATAAATGTGTCTACAAAAATAAAACTTCTAGGCTATGAAGTAAGTAAAGGGACCGTTAGACCAGACCCTGAAAAGATGAAACCACTGCGAGAACTCCCTCCTCCGGGCAATATAAACGCTCAGAGGAGAATCGTCGGAATGTTCGCTGACTACAGTCGTTGGATCATAAATAATTAGCTAAAAATTCACATGCTAAATAACCGCAGTAGAATTGTTTGAGATAATACAAATTTGCTTAATAATAAGCTTTAAGGTACTTTGCATAGCAGCAGAATTCTGAGTATATGTGTTCAGGATAGATTCATTAATGTGGAAGTTGGATAATCCCTTCCTTATTCTTAGAGAGGGAAGAAGTCTGAATCATCCTTTGCAGTCTGCGAGTCCGTGGCGTATTGCCAGGAGCATGTTCTTCCTCTTTCTCGCTGTTGCGTTTTCATAATCGTCCTCTGAAATATTGGTAAGTAGGTGGGAGATCTCTTCTGTGAAAACAGTTCGTCACCACCCCAGGGACCAGAACTCAAGGGTACCTCGTAATCTTCAAAAGGAAACCATGTTTCTATTTCTTCAAATTCAGTTAAAGTGTCCCGAGAAGAGCCCTCGCTTAGGTTTGTGAATCCCGATTCATCCCCTGCTGAAACCAAGTGAGAATTTCTTCCCGTTCATCAGGGTAACGGACACGGGCATACTAGGGTTTGGAGTCTAGAAGCTCTACTTGATCGGCCAGTGGTTCGTTCTTATCCAGTCGTGTCTGTCTTTTTAGTAATATCACTCCATTTCGAGAGCCAAGCTGGTAGGGACGCCCAATCCGAACTTCTTTTGAGAAACGGAAGGAATTCTTCATGGGTTGTTGTGTTGGTAGCTTTGCAGGATAGCGTTCTAGTTGCATGCAGAGCCTCTGTGAGTAATTGTTCCCAATTCTCAAAAGCTACCTCTTTATCAGCAGCTGCTAGTTTTACCGTTTTCCAAATTATTCTATTATACCTCTCATACTGGCCGCTACCTTAACAGATATATGGCGTTGTTCTACTTACGAAGATTCCTTTGCTTTTTTATGAATCGCCATACGTGTTCGGACATAAATGAAACCCCTCTGTCCGAATGAACATACGCGGGTAACCCGAAGACAGCAAAAACTGAGCAAAGTGCGTGTATGACCGTTGTAGAGGATACATCAATTCAGGATATCACGAAAGGAAACCGCGAATATTCGTCAATTATCGTCAGCAAATCTTTGGTGGAAACGGTCCTTTAACATCCAGAACAGTTCTTTGATAGGGTTGCGCGGCTTTTATGACCTATGCTGGTGTTAGGATGGTAAAAACGAGGTTTAGTTTCAGCGCAAATCTTACACGAGTTGATGATTTCTTTCACATCCTCTACTGAGTAGAGAAGGTTTTTGATTTTCGTTATGTTAACCATAACACTCTTCTTTGCAAGCAACCGAGCTACATACACGAGAGAAAGCCGTTTTTCTTTTTTCTTTTTTTACCGGGGCGGTACGTTACGTCCAACGAGTAACACGAGAAAAAACACCTCTCCAATTATCTTATAATGGCGACTATGCCCGTTTTTAACTCGTTAAACGCTTTTCTTTGCTATGATGGGAGATAACGAGAAATTTCATACTGTTAGAGGGTGGATTTTTTCTGAAAAAAGACGATATCCAGTGGACATAGTGCGCAAATATTCGTAATGTAAAGCGACGAACAGGTAAATCTTTTTTGGCAGGGAGGCTGATTAATGGATTCAGACGTTCTGGGTCAGGTTTTATGTTGTTGTTACTTATGTTTTCTATCTTATATTTTTAGTCTAAAATAATCTTTGTCTTGATTAAGTGTAAGCGTGTACTTTTTAACAGACGCCATGAATAATTTTAGATTTATGTCAGCTTGATTTTTCCCACAAATATTATTGATGTAAGAATAGCCTTGCAAGTTCTCTTTTGATATTATCTGGTCTGTCACCCGTTGAAAGCTAGCCTTATAGTCACCTGATTGTAGGAACTTTTAAGATCCAGAGTACTAAAGAGGCTAGTTTTGACTATTTTCTCGAACATATCGTCTATTCTTGGTAGAGGGTAGGCATCCAGCGAAGTAAACCTGTTTATAATCTGGGAATAGTTGATTACCATTCGCTTTTTTTTTTTTTGTTCTTAGGGGAGACAACGAAGGCTTGGCCTCTTCATGACGAATGTCTTCATTCGATTATACCTTTCTTCAACATATTTCGGTTTGGATAAATAATCTATCCTCCTCCGTGTGTCGCCTAGATTTAATATCTACATGTTTACAATCCGGTGTTAAATTATTGAAGAAAGCCAGGTACGACATCCTCATAGCCAGTAGGCTGCAGACTGTAAAGGGTGGCTTAGAACATCCAAATCTATTATTGAATGTTGGCATAAGAAGTTGTGACCTAACATTAGGTCGCAGCATAAATTTTTCATTAATAGACATCTTTCTTCTTGATATAGAGTACCCTTTACTTGTAGATCAACTAAACAGTATCCAAGTATTTGTATGGAAAGAGATGAGCTAGCCATCGCCACTTTGGCGCGGTTAAATTTTCCATGAATTTTCTTTCTCAGTGCTTATGTGAAGGAAGTTTTCTGTGTTCCCCGTGTCAATCAGTGTTTTTAATGGCTGTTCGTTAGCCGTTATTTCTATCGATGTAGTTGATAAGAAGCCAAGTGTATCCAATGATGCCGAACAAAATACCGTTTCGCTTCCCTTTTTCTTACTTTTACAAACTTTAGCCCAATGTCCCTGCTTTCTGCATGCATAACATCTGTCCCTTCTATCGGGGCATAATGATATTGCGTGTCTCTTGACCCCACCCCACGAAAAAAAAACATTTTCGAAGAGCCAAGTGTTTCATACGATTGAGAGAGGGACACAACTGGTCTCTGAAGTTACTACAACTGTATCGTAATTTTTAGAATTTTCTTCTTCTCAAGTACTTTTACTTCAACATAGGCCTACTATAATGTTAATGTGCTATTTTCGAGTATTCCTTGTCGGATATCCGTCGACCATAAGCCGTATCATCTCGTATTAATTCAGCTCAGTATTGTTCCGTTGATACCGAAAAAAATGAACAGTCCTTAGTTTTATTAATGCTTATTAAAAACCGTTAATAGAGTCTGAGGGCCTTTGACACTAGTAAGTGTCTAGAGAAGATTTTGGTTTTCTTTTTAATGTAGATCCTGTCCAGTACTGTTATAGCGTCGTCGTAAGAAAAAGGTGTCCACGAAATACTCGTAAACTTGTGCTGAGAGATATTTGGCGAGATAGTGTAGCTTATTAAAACTTTGGTCACAGTCCGTACAAAAGAAGTTCATGAAAGTTATTCTCCAGTGTCGATATTCCAGTTCGGCGTCAGACGCGTTGGGGTTAATAGTTTCTTTGGACAGAATCAAAATGGTTAACAATGAGTCCATTAAATTGTGATAGAATTGTTTGAGACGATACGAATTTGCTTAACAGTAAGCTTTAATGAACCCAGCATTTACCCAGTCTCCACTCACTGAGATGAGATGCGACACAAGATCAAGATTTATGTGGGGAACTTGAGCGTTTCCACCAAGGCCAATGGTCAAACCAATTTCACTCACAAGACATGGTATGGGGTTCCGGCACTTTCCAAAGGTGCTGCACGCTTAAATCGCATCCTCAGGACATGACAAATCGACCATGGTGAGATTCGGAGGACCCGGATCTCACAACGGGAACATTCTAACTCACTCAACCACAATACACACACACACACGCACACACACACACACACACACATAGTTAAACCTAGAGAGCCAGACAACCTACCACAATTTGACCTTAGCGGATCGGAGCCAGCCTTCCCTGACGACCCGGTAAGGTGAAACCGTGTTAGGTTGTATGGCTCTCTAGGTTTAACTAGGTGCGCTCTACATATTGTATTGAGCACTGTATTTAGTTATTTTGCGTACTCGTATCGGAGTTTTTTTTCTCTGGGCTTTGGACTTGCAGGCTAGACGATTATTTTCGGCTAACGTACCTGTCCTTGGTTCTTCATTTTTTTTAATACCTTTTTTCCCTTTGGTATTGGTTTGATTATTCGCAAATCAAGACACCAAAGGTTTTCCGAACGGGTATAGTTTCTTATATTTATAAGGTTACTACTACTACTACTAATATATATATATATATATATATATATATATATATATATATATATATATATACTTTATTTAAATAAAGAATATTGCTCTACTTTGTATTGAGTCCTCTGTTAAATTAAATGTTACGAACGTTGGATATATAGTGTTATATATATATATATAGAGAGAGAGAGAGGGCTAATATTGTTTCATGCAGTTCTTATCTTGATTTTGCGTATTATATTTATTTTTGTTTTATTTTTATTTATTTATAAATAAATAAAGTATTTTTTTTTTTTTTGTAATTAAATTTGTTGGTTTTTGGTTAAGTTTTATTCAACGTTTGCGCAGCCCCCGGGGGTCACGTCCGAGCCTTTTTATCATAACAATTTCACCTTTTCTCATAGTCACTCAAATCTTTTTTTACTGCTCATAAATACGATATTCAACACCTAATAAAATGAAGTATTCGAGATTGCCATATCTACTTATGCCCCTTTCACCTTGATATGATTGCATGAAGAACACACTGCAGAAGGCGAAAATCGTGCGAAATGACTGGGGAAATTTCTTTCTAGTTTATTCATCCTGACAGAAATCTGTGCATAATGATAAAAGATACATTGAACAGAATTCGCTTGAGCATGGAAAACTCTAAGGAGGTTGATAGTAAGGGCCTGGATGTTTCCCTGTTAACGTTGGTTGATTGATTTTTTTAACGTCATATCTTTAATGCCAAAATCTAAATATTTTAAACAAAATTTTATACTTTCAGCGTAAAAGGTAGTTTTTTAGACATAATTGATCGATAATAAAATGTATTATTGGTAATTTCACTACAAAAAGTTGTTATTAATGTTTTTTATTAAAAATGTATTGCTTGCATTTTTATACTTTTTTAGTATTGTATTGAATGTTATTTTGCTACAGAAATGTAATGTTGGTCATTTTACAATAAAATGATCTGTTGATTTTTGCGGGTGGTGGGGCCTACTATTTGCCGATAACTGGGACCCTAAAAGGAGCTACCACCACCTGGGAACAACAGCAATTAAGAGATTGTCCCGTGCTCCACAAAATCTCGAATCTCTCGATCAGAGACCTTACTGCCTAATGTAGTTTATCGTCAGACCCAGGACGAACATGTAAATGTTGGTACAAAATTTGATATAACGGGCAATGAGCATTGTCGCATCTGTCTAAATCGGACAGGCCACGAAAATTACGAAATATACCCCATAGACTTAAAGTTCAACAAAATATTAATGTAACGACAGCTACAAAAGGTTTCATTGATTGATTCGTTTTCTACGGCTTATCAACCCTTTGCGGCTTATGTAAAGTCAGAAAATATTTATAGAATCTAAGAATTTTTTTTTGAGATAATAATAATTAGTGATAGTAATTAACCCATATCTATGGGGGGTTAGAAGACGTGGATTCATACCGAATCAGAATTTGATAAATAAACAAGAAATAATATGGATATAAAGTGGGAGTTCAATTCTATATCACAATCTACATAAAAACTGATCCCTCATTTTGTGACCACATTAGTTCCTATACATTAAATTCCAGAGAATCATTAATTAATTGATTCGTTTTCTAGTGGAGATTATTTAAACCAAGAAATATTTTTAGATCGTAAGAATTTGGAAGCGGGTAGATACTCATGGTTTAGTGATACAAGTCTTACTAATTAACCCATAGATTGGAGAAGAAGAGGTGGATTCATGCCTTTACCAAGGGTATTTGCCATTATCCATTGCACCACCTGCACACCCAGTACCGGTCACTTAAACAGTGTTTAAATCAGTCAAATCAGGAACCCTGAACATCTATATATTTCTGCCATTGGGTGTTATTTACGATCAACCTCTAAATGTTTAGATGCCAAGAAATCTTTGAATTTTTGCAGTTTCTGTATCTTCACTGCAACGGAATGTCTTTTTGCTTAGAAAATTATCAAGATGCTTGAAAAAGTGACAGTCAGTGAGTGAGAAATCAGGGGAAATTGGTAGATCCCGAGTCAATGAGTTTCTCTGGTTTCATCCTGACAGCAAGTAGCCGAGAATTTTCTTGAAGCAGAATTGTACCTCATCGATTAATCAGTACCAAATGCATTTTGCTACCTGAATGTGCATTTCATCAAGTTGCAGGTAGTAAACTTCTGCAGTGATGCACTGTTTAGATTTCAGAAAGATGTAATGGATACGGCCAATGGCGGATCACCAGACAGTCATCATAATCTTTAATTGATGCAATTTTGATTTTGGAATGTTTTTGGATGCTTCATCATCAGTCCATTGAGGTGATCGTTTACGATTGTCATAACGAATCCATTACTCAACCCAAGTAACAATTAGAACAAGAAATGGACTATTTTCACAGGTGCAACATCGAACACATTTGAAAAGGTCGAACTTTTTGACTGAGTTCATGTGGAATCCATTTATCGAGTTTCTTCCTTGTCAATTTTCTTGAGATGGTCCGATATTGTTGGAATGCTCACAGCCACTATCTGATACTTTAACCTGGATTTTGTTCGACTAGTGTCTTAACCTTCAAGACTCGTATTCTCACTGCGGAACTTCAGAAACCGGCGCCGTACTGTTTGATAGTAAATCTTATCGACAGTCAAACTTGTGGAGCAATATCGATTTCTGTTTTGTATCTGGTTTGGTTTGGTTTCTTTTACGGCATTTCTACCTCAGTGGGTTATTTAATGCGGGCAATATTTTTATTGCTGATAATATTTTTTTTCAAAAATGTATTGTTGGTAATATTTTTTTCAAAAATGTATTGCTTGTAATAATATATTGTTGGTAATAATATTTTTCTTTAAAAATTTACTGCTGGTGATACTTTTTTATAAAAATTATTGCTGGTACTAAAACCTATTTTTACACTTTCATAGTGTTTTGACTCTAGTTTGGGGGCTACTTATTTATCCACAGCTGGGACCCGAACAGGTGCTACCACCCCGAGTCAGGGTGGATCTGGGAATACCAGCAATTAAGAGGTGGTTTCACGCTCCACAAAACCTGCTGATCAGTGGCTTTGCTCTTGGATGTAATTTATCTCCTTACCCAGGATGTGTACCTTATTGGGTGTTCTAACCTAAACGCTTCTTACTGATTTTTATCGAAATAACAGTCAAAACAGATTGCATAATTAGCATTTGGTGTGTGGATAAGTTGCGTCAATCTTGGTTTACTTCATATCTGGAAATGAGTTTTTTTTTTTATCTGGTGCCCTGATTACACGAATTTAATCGTGCTTCTAGATTGGCCTTTAGGTCCCACCCGTTTACTGTTGAAATAGCGAAAAGCAAGCACCACTTCTACTCCAGCAGTTTCTTTTCTGGCAATCCCCGCCTTTGGAACTCCCTTCCGTTTACTTGCTCCCCGGATAACTATAATCTTCAAAAAATTTAAATGCATTGTCAATCGCCATCTTTTATATTCTTGAATCCCTTTCATCTTATGTTCCTTCCTCAATCCTTCTTATGTCCAGTCTTTTCTCTCTCTTTCACTCCCTGTAACCCACTGCTTACTCGTGGTATCCTCGCCTTGCTTGTGGTGAAGTAATTTAAAAAAAAAACACATTCGTCACCATTCCAAAACATTCCTGAGTTTTTGACCCGATATATTTTTCCCTTTTTTTTTATTATTTAATGTTCACCGGGAGAAGCTACCTGTCTCTGCTGAAGCCGCCTTTACAACAACTGACGATCTGAAAAAGGCCCCTAAACTACGACAGTTTTCCAACTGACGAGTGTGCACAACTAACGGTTATAATCCGTCACCTGCATGAAAGAACTTTGCAATAACTAAACCAGAAGAGATTGCATTGGTTGACAAGTTCTTCCTAAGAATCACGCTGGGCCCACGGATATTTAATCTGAATTTTCTACAACTTTGTGTTCTATTTTGGAAATTCTATTGAGAGATAAATTTACACGATATCTTTCACGTCACGTTTATTTCCAAGGAAATGTCTTTTATCAGCAATGATTTGCCAAAACCTGCTGAATGCCACATCGCTTGTTGCGAATCTATGATCCTTTCTATCGGGACATCGCGTGTTCTGAATTCCCGTCCTCATCTGAAACTATGTCGGATTCTTTGTCTGCATTCAGACACTTACATGGAAGTCTCCCGCCTACGACATTTCAAGATTTGAACGATGATTTGAAAGTGGTGAATCGGCCTCTCCTAACTACAACCCGGGTGAAGATTTCTTTGTCTTTCTTTCTCCAATGATTCAGATCGCTTTCATAGATCTGTGGTTAGTGTAATGGTCATCAACGCAGATAGTGGAATCGGCCAACTGCGGTCAAATTCTAGTCAAACTTATACAAATTATAAATAATTCGAAACACCGGCCTTTATGCTACCACGGTTTCTACAGGAACGATATCATTAGACAGTAAGTTTAGGTGTCTCATTTCAAAAATTATTTTTCAATGAAAACCTAGCCTTACTGCCTGATTATACTGTTCTGGTAGAAATCGTAGTAGCGTATGATTAGTAAATAATGCCTGGACTAATCATAGGATTCTACCTCAGAGCCCTTCGGATATTTGGCCCGGAATGCTTAAGTAAAGAGACATATAGCATGAAAACATTTAGACTTCTACACTACTTACAACATTTCGACCTCAACAATAAAAGACAAGATTACAAAAATCTACAAAGTCCCCCCCCAAAAAAAAATAACACGACTAACACTTCTACCAAAAATTACACATAATTCATAATCCAGCACTCCAACACTCTTTTTACTAACCTTGCAAACAAATTAGTTATCCCTAATACTAGGATCATTACCACCATCTCCAAGACAATCGGTGATATAATTAGGAAGAAAAACAAACTCAGCACCAATTCAAATACCGGGATTTATTAAATAAACTGTTTACAATGCAAAAAGTTTTTTGTGTGGAGACATGACGTAATCTAAAAAGCTTATATCTACGGACACAACGTTTAGACAAACGATCTAACTCTCATTTTGCATCGAAACGAATGGATTTAACTTTGCTTTCAATAATCCCACCCTAATTTAAAAAAAAAGAACATAATTCTTTAAAGAGAAAATACTTTGAAAACTTAATAATAACATTATTACCAACTATAAACACACGCCTAAAACATTACATTACATCGCAATCTTTCTTTACTTATATTCTTAAAGAATCTAACTTATATCAATCTAATACAAAGAATACAGTGGCATAAGAAAAGTTTTTAGCCAGGAGAAATAAACTACATCCAATTTCACAATTTAATTACCTAATCTCTGCTCAACATAAATAAACAGTATTTGGAACTAGTATGGAGTAGGTCCTCCATTTGCTAGTTTCAGTGCTTGTATTCGATTTTTCATATGTATATATATATATGAATTCATCCTATTTTTATGTGATGTGTCCCAATCAATGATTAAGCGCCTATTTAGTTTCAGTCAGAAACTCACCAGGTGTTGAAAGCAGAGAAAACGCCAGCACCTCTGTCCCCACGTAAAACGGGAGTAGTAATTGTTTAAAAGAAAATTTGAGCTCCAACTATAGCAAATATTCATCTTCTTGAAGAAGTATAACGTGAACTGGTTATAAAATGTAAACGTGATAGGTCACGACAATCCATTTATGTGTCGACCATAAAATATGTGTCAGGTTGAAAAGGAGTCATTTAAAAATGGTTTATAATCTTTGCTTTACGTTTTGCTAAAATTAATGCACCCACAGGATTACATGTTTTATGTTTGTTTTGTAGTTATGACTTTGAGTAATCACATTACTGAATCTATAACGAATGATTTATTCTACTGAATTGCCTCAACTAAATTGCGTCGACTGAATTTCGACATACCAATATAATACTTCTTCCCGCCATCTTATTAGTAATAAAATGAAATATTCTTCAACTATTTATTCATCATTTATATGTGGAGCGAGATTTTTGAGTTTATGAATCGATTCTGACGACAAATATTTTTCGAACGATGCGTTTTTTTTTTCGTTAATTTATCAAATTAAAGATACCTTTTATTCAAAATCTTTTATTCAACTGATTTCTAATCGGTACCTTTTGTCATCCGATTTCTGTTTGCAAGTTTGGTTTTACTGTAAACACAACAAAAATGGCACATTGTAGCAACATTAGCGCAATACATTTAAAATGCTTGAACAATAAAACGATTTCCAACTGAATTTCCAACTTATACATCGTACAGACGTCATGCTCACTCGAATAATAATCATCCGATTTTGTATGTTTGTGTCTGTGTTTATTAAAAACGCGTATTATAAACTGAAATGCCAAAATATCAGAGATAGTAGTGCGTAGATTGTTTTCGTTCTACATTAATAGACATATAGTTAAGCAGATAATAAATAGGAAAAGAGGTAGTGTAGCTGTGTCAGTGTTGTTTTAGCAGCATTTGGATGCAAACAGGAATTAACACCGTTTGACGGAAGAATTATTCTTGGACTTGAAAAGCACAATCTCCCGGACGGCAACTGCTCAGAGTTTTTCTCGTGTAAGAGTATCATGGTCATGCCAGGAATGTGTGTATTCAGCACAGACATCAGCTGCAATGGTAACCCAACAAAGAACAATGTATTAATTCAAACCTCAACTTTAATTGCCTCTCAATGTATCAATCAATAGGAAATACATTGCATTTCATTTGACCAACGTTATTGACCCTCACAGCATCTGTATTTGAACGCCCTCTGGTGCAGAGAACATTGTCACATGACCATGGAAGACTAGCTATATGTTACTTACACTAGTCGTGCATTCAGGTCTTTCTAGCAAATGGTCGATTTCAGGTTTGAAGACCATATGAGACCGCAGATCTAAAGATATCGAGGAAGCTGGTTATGACAATGTAATCTCTTTTTCTTTTTTCTTTTTTTTGACTAAACTTCACCAGTACAAAACTACACAGTCACTCAAAGTAGATTTTTATTTGATGCGGTGTGTGATAAGTACAAAGAAGTAATAGAAAGAAGTGAATATTATGTGGATAAGGAGAATAGTAAATTAACTGCAACCACACCAAACAAACAACTCCGTTATGAACAATCATAGATTCTATGTCACGTAGCGTCACAGTCGTAATTCACATGAAAAGATTAAGTATATTTTATTAAGTAGCTGTTTTAACTATTCAGTCCTCTACTTTAATAAAAATGGATTCGGTATCTAACTTAAACACCGCCTTCAGTGGCCTTATGCGATCATTTTTAATTTCAGTCATCTCAAAGTTTATTTTCAGTCTTTAATAATCTACTCGACCATAAAATTCGATTAGTAACCCTATAAGCTCTGCTGCGTGCTAAATGGTGATTTTTCTAAGCGTAGCTTAGATGTTACCGAAAGTATAGGGTAGCCGGTGAGCATCGAACTCACTATTCAATCATAAACTGATCTAGTGGGATAACCTTACTAACCGTTAAACCACGTTGGCGTGCCCAGCTATATGCTAACTGTTTTTATGACTAACAGATGGCTATTACTAAATCTTTTCCTAATAAGATATAAATTAACCAATCTATTCTCTTCTGAAACGCCATGACAGTTGGAACAAATGGTCTATGTTCAAAACCAGGTAAATACCCGGATATTCAATGTTTGCTTTCTTTTTGGAAGTCTGACAAAACACAATATTCTCGATTCCATTAAAAACTTTCAATTTTTTAACTTAGTTTAAAAATCTTTTCAACACGCATATGAAAATGTCTGGAAAAATAACGTATTTTATACTTACACCGATTCAAATATTTTAACTCTTTCTTGCTTAGTTTTTAGAAGGCATCTTTTAATGTTCCATCGCCCCTTCGAATTTCGGTATCAGATTTTGCGTCCTCTTTTAAAAATCACCTTCGATATTTAAATGTTCGCACTTACCTGGTTTCGGCAGATCCAGTTCATATCTTATATCTTGTGCTTTTACGTGTTGCTGACAATTCTGTCTCCTGCAATTCATCATTTGTTCTTCCTTTCCATATTACTAATTTGTCTCCGTGCTTCCTCCGTTTCCTTTCTGCTATCAACACTGTGTCGTCTATAGCTTTTATGCTCTCTTATGTTCTCTCAACATTAACTCGCTATAAAACTAGAATAGGCTTGTTGACAAGACACATGTAAGAAGAATGTGCTGCACCAATGTCCCAAGAAGAGGAGCACTTTCGTTCTTGAAAGTTTGCATTTTTGTTTATACTTAAACAGTGAATGGGGTGAAATGATAAAGTGGAGACTTTAGGTAACAGAGATGTGGTTCTACAGAAGGATGACGAGAATATCATGGACGAAGCATGTGATCAACGAGGAAGTTTTACAGATGAAAGAAAAAGGTCACCTATAATTACAATCAGAAAGAGACAATTTCAATTAAGTTTGGGAAATATGACACCGGATATATTGACGGCAGTGGGTAGAGGGAAACATCCAGTAACCAACATCAGCTTTTGTAAATAAATGGCAAAATAGAGACTGACAGAAGTTTTAAGGGGGAAAATATTGCTTAGAGCTACAAAGGATAAGAAGGTGTGGAGAGTCATAATCATCTATCTTCTGAAGAAACACTACACATAAAAGAAGTCTATACTTGGGCCCCATATTTATTGGTCTTAGTTTCGTCTAGCAAAAGGTCAAAGGTATATATCGTAATTTAACATTTGAAGAGGGTTTGGCTGATTCGAAAATTAACATTTGAAATTTTGACCCTGTTCTGAGTTCCAACCTCAGTTAGGTATGAGAAATATGCCATGACCAAGGGCCACGAATTATGCTACCTTTCTTATTGCTAACTTGAAATATATAAAGAAGATTGTGTTGCGCCAGATTAAAAAATTGAGACAGTCAAATCATCATTTCGATTTTTTTTTTACCTGGACTAGAACACCAACCAGTGATGTCGATTAGAAATATACAACTGCCTCAACCGCAAAGTAAACTAAATCAGATGAAATAGATCCAATTAACGCCATTTATAAATGGTTCCATTAAAAGAATTTAATCCAAACTGCGTAAGAATTTCGTCCATATTAGTAGAGAAGAATGGCGCCAGACGAACTTTGACTAATTTCTTCTGCCAAGCTGAAATCTACGAAGTGCCGAATATTAATTAGTCGGCTGTCAGAACTGAAATAAGACTCTAAAAATAATTTTCTTATATTTTTTCTTTTCTTAT
>CAHIKZ030004970.1:1822500-1840000 GCA_903632075.3 Acanthosepion pharaonis | reverse complement strand
GTTCTTCTTAATTTACCTTTTCTTTACGTCGGAAGATTTTCGAATATTTTTAGCGTTCTCTGTTAAAAATTTGAACCTTATTTTTCTCTCCATTATTTATGAAAAGGGGACGCATTTTTGATCTCTGCCAGTGAACACATTTTCTTTACTGATATTTTTATAATGCTCAGGCCGATAGACGTAATACTCACTATTTAACAAATAAAATGGCACCGTCTATTTCAAATACGAAGCATCCACCCTAATAACATTTGAAATAATAAAATATTTCGGATTAGAAATCAATACATTCCTTCTTTAGAAGCTTCACGTCTGTATATAATTACAGGTTACTAATTAAAATTTCTACACTTACCTTGATAAGTGCCTCAAGGAATGAAACGCTTTTGTATAAAAGTATTTCCTCTTGTCATTTCACTTAATTAACATTATCTATACAGATGCATTTATTTATATATGATATATTGCATATAGAAGAGTTATAAACTCCTGGTAAGGCCACGCTTGGCGGCACGATCGAAGACGAAGACCCGGAGTGAAGGCGGGCAATCATAAAGACACAGCAGTGAAACAAGCGGATGCCGATTACAACATCTCAACGGTTGTACCAGCAGATGAAGAGGACTACGCATGAGAGACATGCTAGAGAAGACGTCACTCGAAAATTTTCTTGCAGTTTCATAACTGGATTCTCAATTGTCTCATTCCATACGTGCCGCAGATGAATGTTCTGAAATCAAGTGTGTGCGTCACTTCCGGGCAAGTTCAGGTCCACCTTAAACAAATTCACGCTGTCGACACGTTTTTCTACTCTGATTTTCTGTCACCTCCAACCAACTCTTGCAAATCTGAACGGCGATAGGGAATGGGTGGCAGTAGCTGGCTTTGGTGAAACTGGAAGCCTCTAGTCCTGAACCTGCACGTTGACGGCAAATTTAGCCAAATCAATGCCATCATCATAAAGGAAATGATCAGCAAAGAAAAAATTAAATTCTTGGATACGAGATAAAGCCGACATCGTTCTCTGAGGGGTGTATGTGTAAGTGTTTTGGACAAATATAAGTGTACCCTTTACGGAACATTTTAATAATTCCATCTTCCACCAAGGAGTTCATCCTGTGGCTGAAACTCCTGGACGCACAACACCACGACACTATAGAGAAGTACAATAGTGGGTTGCATTCTGTATTTTGGTTCCGTCCCTGGATCTTGCTGTATTTACAGTTGTGAGAACGATGCCCGTTGCATAGCAAATGCTTGGCACCTAATTTGGTGTATAAAGCTCCAGTTGGGGAAAACCGGATGGGCTCTTTAATAAGAGAAATTACTAATAAAATGCCGTCGTATCAACGAGCAAATTTTATGCTATTTACCACGTGATTGATGATTGATATGTCTTACTGAAAGAACGATGTGAACTGACTGAATCGATTACTGAACAAAAGCCTCAAGGAGGCCGGTATTTTGATCTACATCCGCACCCTCCGACCAAGAAGAACGAGAGTTTGCTGTGCATAAAGCCAACCCTACCCACCTGGTTATACATACGATGATGCATAACGAGTTCATGTAGATTTTTATTGTCATGGGCGTGGTGAATGTAATGTTTTCGCCACCTTCCAGAGGGTATTAGGTCCAATGTTACTACCAGGTGTATAGCACGGCGGTCAAGCTTTGAATCGATGCGGTGGCTAAGGGAGACCGCAGAAGATCCAGAATGTTCCTGCAATTTTGGCAACGTGACCAAAAGGAGGCTGACCGAGAATATTCATCGTCATGTCATCCCCACGAATGGATTACAACGGTACATCGTGAAGTGTGAGCCGAAGATGCAGCTGTATAATATCAAGGACAAATTAAAGGCCGTCATCAGGATTAGGATCGCCCATCATGAACAATAAGTACTTGATCTGGTTATTTCCTTCGTTTCCAGGGACCATCGACTTCTTTCTCGAAAATGACGACAGTTTTATTGGATACAAGTTTTTTTTAATTTTCTTTTTTTTTTTTTCTAAATCAAACATTTCTGTTATTCATTTGAAAATATACGGATTTTTTTTTCTATTGATTTTTTTTCTCTCTCGTTCTTTATTTTATAATTTACCCTCAATCATCCGGCGCATCTTATAAATAAAAAAGGCGGGAAAATAGAAATACCGAAAGAATTATTTTTTTTCAAAACAAATTTATTTTTAATTTCTGACTGCAGGCTAATTAATTTTAAGTACTTTGGAGATTTAGACTTGACAGATGTAATCATTCAAATTCTCATATATATATATATATATATATATATATATATATATATATATATATATGTGTGTGTGTGTGTGTGTGTGTGTGTGTGTGTGTGTGTGTGTGTGTGTATTTAAGTGGGAAGGGTAATATGTCGGATAAAATGGGTATTAACCAACCGACGTTGAAGTTTTCAGGTATATATTTATATAGACAATCTATCTTGTGACTTTCTGTTTATATCATTAAAATATCTCTATATCTAATGTTGTAACCTCTGCCTCCCTCTTTGTTATCGAACTCCTCTTAGGGTTTTGGAGATTGACCCCATGATCATATATATTCTGAAACTATATTACTTAGGGTACTTGGATAAGTATATTTCATTTTGATTAAAGGGAGTCCCCGGTGGGTATGGCACAGACCCCAACTGATTTTTTTTTGTTTTTGATATAAATCAAATTTAAATTTGAACAAGGGATTGACTCCTATTGTACTTGCGTAAGTATATTTCATCTTGATCAAAAGGGTTCCCTGGGGGCGATGGCACACTCAACCAACTCAAATTTCCCTTTGATTAAAATTAAATTTAAATTTGAAAAATGGAATGACTCCTATCCAAAATATAGAAGGAGAAAGCCAAAAGATGGAGGTCATGTCGGCAAGATCAAAATGAGACAATATGGTCGTCAAGTTGAGCAACAAATTGCCAACCAGTGAAATATGTCCATCATTAAATCAAGTTTTGCATCAGATATCTATCAAAGGGGTCAGATCAAGCTGTTTTTGACCCCCCCTCCACCGATTTTTTTTTCCTTTTTATTTAAATTAAATTTAAATTTGAACAAGGGAATGACTGCTATCCAAAATATAAAAGGAGAAAGCCAGTAGTAAGTTCACAGCGGCCAGATCACTGAGTAATAATAAATGCATCAGTTTTCTCCACAAATTTTACAGGTTGTTGCACCAAAATCCGACCCTTAACAAACAGAAAACGAAATAGACAATAAAAACAAAATTTGTATATGCAGGTACCCGACAGTTTGTCAACTAACAAACGTTTTTCTCTCTACCCTTTTCCAGGATGGAATATGAGCGCAGAACAGCGGTAGTAGCTACTTTTCTCGTCACGAAGAAGCCTGCGGAAGTGATGGCCTGGTTTGGTTTCAAGAGGACCATGCTCATGGACATTTGGAGGAAGTGGAATGTGTGTGAGAACAAGGACGAGTTTACCACCAAACGAAAGGCCCACAATGTTCCTTCTTCGGCCGTTAGGGCCGACGAGTTCGTCACCGCCGTCAAGGAGACAGTCGACAATGATGGAAAGCCAGAGCTACGCCAAGATCGCCGCTGACATGGGGCTGTCACAAGTCGATGATCTACCGAACGATCAAGAAAGACATTGGTTACTCCTCCTACTCCAAGTCTCACCGCATGCTTATCACGAATGCCTCCAAGGAGTCGAGGAAGGTCAAGGCGGCGGCTTTGCTGAACGAGCTCAAGCACGAGTCCGCCGGGATGCTGAGGTTCTTCTCCGATTATAAGAATTTCAACCAGGACCAGACCAGCAACAGACAGAACAAGAGGTGGATCTGCAAAGACATCGAGAAGGTTCCCGTCGTGAAGCATACGAAGTTTCCCTCCTCCATCATGGTCCTTGCGATGGGGATGTCATGCCTCCGTTCTTCTTTCAAAAGGGCATGAGAGATCGCTGAGATCTACCAGGAGGTGCTGAGGAGCGTAGTGAAGCCCTGGATGTACGAGATCTCAGCCGGACGCCCTTACGTCTTCCAGCAAGACTCTGTTCCTGCACACAATGCCAAGATAAACTTAGGCGTGGCTGCTCTCAATGGTTTTCACCGCTGCTCGCCGGATTCGTGGCCGCCCTCCTCACCCGACTGAAAAGCACCTTGACTATTTCTTCTGGTGCGTGATCGTGGCCAAGACCAACAAGCAGGTCCACAACACGGTCGATACTCTGAAGGCTGCCATCGTGGAGGCGGTTACATTGAAAAATAATGTAGTATGTAACTCTAACTGTTGCTAAATAAACTGTCGGGTCTCTGCATATACAACTTTTGTTTTTATTGCCTATTTCGTTTTCTTTTTGTCAAGTGTCGGATTTTGCTGCAACACCCTGTAACAATGATTTAAAAACAATTATCATTTTCTTACAAAAAATGTGTGAAAAGCAGCAAGACGCGAGTAATTCGGCAAGTTAATAATACTTGGAAGGGTAAGTAAAAAATTATCCCTACATTTGCCATAACATCTATTTAGACAAGAGTGCGGTATATTTTTTTACTTTCCCTCGGATAAGGTGTTATTATGTAAACAATATAAATTTTAAAAAATAAATCCAAAATATATAGGTCACCGAATCACTGATCAACACAAATCCCTCAATAGATTATTATTTTTGTATTTTCACGCTAATCTGCGCTCACTGATATTCAGAGCTGTTTATGAGTCGTTAATCCAGAGTTTTTCGGTTTTACAGGAGACGTGATAATTCAAAGGGTGGTGGCCTTCCCATAGATTTCTTTACGAATATTTGAGATGTCATGAAAAAGTGCTGAAAAGAGATCGATAGAGGATATAAAAAGAAAATCGGCCACTTGGCCATTTGGTCAGATCTTGGGAAATTGGTCGGGCCGAGAACTTTTCCGCGCTTCCGCATATTCACAAAAAGGCACTTATACGCACTCATATACACACAGACGCGCGTGCGCGCCCACACAGACACACATATATATTTACATGGTGTAATGAATAAATTGTCGCCATTTTATCATTTTAATTCCGCGCATGCGCATTGTTTGTTTTTGATTTTGTCCACTGCACAGTATAGTAAGGTCAGCTGGGCAACGTATGTGTGAAAACAGGCACCATGATGCTATTCAATACGCAAGAAATTTGCGAACGGCATTCTGTACTACTTGGCATTCGCTCCAGTACGAACATTTCAGAGTGTCTGGGTGTCAATTTGAGGACACTGTAAAGCATTAGGAAAGAGGTGAATGAGTCTAATGGTGATTACGAAGGTACGACAATTCAAAAAACTCACTCTGATCGTCCTTATAAGAAAAGAACTAGAGAATTTGTTGGTGAGGGCCTCAGACTCAACATGGACACCTACATCAAATGCCTTGAGGAAGTAGTGCTGTTCTGGTTCAAGATGATGGCTGCTGGAACACTCTATGTCTGACAATATGACTCTGCACCATGCTACACAAACAGGAGAACTCAGTCATGGCCGTCAGACAATTTTTGCGACCACATCACCCTTACATCTGGTCACCTAACTCCCCAGACTGCAACCCCGTAGATTACTATGTGTAGGGAGCAGTTGTAACACCAAAGATGAAGACAAGGATTATGGCAGGATTCACCAACTTAAAAAAAAGAGACTGTCCAGAATAGATGCAGGTGATTCCAAAGTCCGTCTGGTTGAAGCCAATGGCGATTTTATTAAATAAATTTAATCTTTAGTATTTCAAGATATTTTTTGTATAATTTTGATAAATATATCTGTTAAAATGAGATGTCAGTGTTAGTTTCATTTTTGTGTCATTTAGACGACAATTTAACGATCGCACCCTGTATAAGTATGTATGGTTGGCGCAGTTCGCTAACCAGCTGGCAAAATCTGCCACATGTATACCTATATGTATACCTATATGTGTGGTTATGCGCACGCTTTCTTTCACTTCTTGTTTTTGCTGAGGCAAAATAATCATACAAAGACGGAAGGAGAGAATTATTCTATTAATATCATTTTTCCTAACGTAGAATCCTGAGCGAGACAATGGCCGGCAAATAAAAATGAATCGATGCAAACAATCGTTTGAATTGAAATCAGATTTATATTACGATGAAAGATAGTTTGTTTTCTTATGAGGGACAACTTTCTTTTTTTTAAAGTGGGGACTGTCAATATTGGTTATGCGAAAGCTGAATGGGACAATTGCTGGTCCTCTTTCTGGAAACAAGAAAACCAAATATGGAATTGTTTTCTCAGTGAAATTTGATAATGAGATATTACAAATGGTGTGGATTCCGTCAAATATTGAAGAAGAAGAAGAAGAAGAAGAAGAAGAAGAAGAAGAAGAAGAAGAAGAGCCAAAAGAAGAAGGAGGATGAGGAGAAGAAGAACCAGAAGAAGAAGAAGGAGGAGGAGGAGAATCAGAAAAAGAAGAAGAAGGAGGAGGTGGAGGAGGAGGAGGAGAACCAGAAAAATCACAAAAGAAACACAGAAATGATAGTAAACACAATCATCTGCTCTGAAATGATAGTTTTATGTCGTTCATTTTTCTGTAGAGAAGTTTGTATAAAGGAGAACAAACATGCTGCCAACATATTTTATCGAAAGATTGCATCTTAGCGTCTCCAAAAATCTTTTGAAATATCACTTTTACTGGACAGCCCCAATTAATAGAAACACCATATCAAAGCTCTTAGTTCCATTTGGTTTTCGTGATAAAAAAATAATTCTTAGAAAAGTTATCACCGAAAATTACGTTAAAACTTCAGAGAACAATTTCGAATAATGAATTTTTGTTGATTACTGTTTATATGTTGCTCAGTATTTTTCTGCGTGTGAACATGTGGCTGTATGTTTGTATGTATAGATGATGAGTACGATCGTTTGAGTATGGCTTTAAGAAGGCAGTCTGTCGGTTTTTATGTGTGAGTATGTTTACATGAGTAGGTATACCAGTTATATGTGTAATGTATATATATATATATATATGAAGAAATATATAATTATCCACGTTTCCTACAGAAAGTTATAAGTTCATTTCCATAGAATAAATCGACAAATTCTTACATGCAATTCTCGACACAGAACATCGATCTGCCCAGGTCTGTCATAATGTCGGAATAATTCCAACATCAATCGTTTCAAAAAAAAAAGAAAGGAGCCTAAGACAAGGATGCGTCCACTCACCGGACTTATTCAACCTTTAAAGTGAAGCGTTCCTGAGAAATTTAGTAGTCTTACCTGGGTTCAATAATAGCGATAACAATTTTAACAACATAAGATATGCAGATGACACAGTGTTGATAGCAGACACACAAAAGCAGTTCACCCCAAGCAAGGCCGGAGTGCCACTAACACAAAAGGATTTACAGAGGATTGAGAACAAGAGTGAAGTGGCATGCTTGAGGAAAGGATACAGATAAGGACGGGGAACAAGCTCAGGGTGTCAGATGACGAGTGACATTACACTTGAATATTTGAAGATTATAGTCATCAGGGAAGCAAGTAAGCAGAAGGGCATTCCACGGACGGGAAGTGCGAGAGAAGAAGCTGTTGGAGTAGAAGAGACGGTTACATTTAACCGTTTTAACAAAGAAATGGTGCAACCGAGTAGCCACCCTGGTAGCTCGCTTAAATTCATGGAGTCTGGGAAGTAGCTCGTCTGAACAGTTACCGTGAAAATACTTGTAGAAGAGACAGAGGGAATCCACGGCACGTCTGTGGGAAAGCGATTGTAGACTAGATGCCAGATCAGGACCTATCATATTGCATATTCGTTTCTGGATTTTGTTGAAGACCTCGAGACGTACACCGGGTGCACCAGAGCATATATGACACCAATATTCCATGCAAGGACGGATGGTTGGTTTATAGAATGTAGTAAAAGAGAGCGAGAAGAAAGGACTAAACACTAATTGTAAGAAGACAGAATGTATGTTTGTTAGGAAAAGGAAGAATTGAAGAACTGGAAACATAAAAATCAAAAAAGTAGGAACATTATGAAGGAATTTTAACAGGGGATACCGAAATCCGAAGGCGCATTGGGATAGCAAAAGATGCTTTGCAAAAGCTAAGCAAAGTATTAAGAAAAGTAAAGATTGCTGAACTGTTATGTAATATCAGTCCTCCTATACGGCAGTGAATGCTGAATAATCTCCTCACAGATGAAAAGAAGACTTGAGGTAACAAAAAATTGGTTCTACAGAAAGCTGCTGAGAATACCATGTAGTTAGCATGTGAACAACGACGATGTTTTAGGGTAAATGGAAACCAAAAAGACATATACGTTGAAACAAAAAGTGTTAATTTAAATTTCTCGGGGGTATACTGAAGAAAGAGCGCTTGGAGAATTTGATACTCACAAGATATATTGAAGGCAAGAAGAACAGAGGAAAACAGTAAATAATGGTTGACAGAACATGGATTAGTAGAAATAGTAAAAAGACAAACCTTACCAAGTGCTACAAAGGACGGGAAGTTGCGGAGAGCCTTGATCGCCCACGTACTGAGAGCGTAAAGCACATAGAATTTTGATCACCGAACACAAGTTAGTAATATTCTCTTAGAAAGTGAGAGAAAGGACAATTTTCTAGATTAAAGTTTAATCTTCCGCTTTTTTTCGTTTTTAGAACTCTCTTCTGGCTTCCTTGTCAACTTCTTCAAAAATTGAAATGCAATGCCAATCGTCATTTTAGTTCCTTTTCTTTTATTGTTCTCTCTACTTAATACTACCTTTTCTTTTCTTTTTTTTTTTCATATTCTTTCTCACTCAATAACCTTTGCATCTTAGTGGCTTTAACGCCTTACTTGGTGGGGAAATGATAAAAAAACTACAAAAAAGAAACATGAAACCCCTCCACTATATTTCCTAAGAAGCCAAAGCAATTTAAATAAAGAAAAGTAATATGAAGAGATTTTTGATCGCCTACATCCTGAAAGAACATGTCATTTAAAATTGTGTTAAATTTTAGTTCAATCCATTCAGAAGAACTGCATTGCTTACTTTTTTTAGAAAACATGCACATTTTTAAGCAAATCAACCCAAACAAGGCGGGAGTCCCACTTGCACGCAAAGGATTATAGAGAGTGAGAGTAAGAGTAAAGAGGAGTGTTTGCGAAAAGGATAAAGAGAAGGGCAGGGATCGCGGTCAAGGCATCAGAAGATGCCGATTGACATTACATTTGAATATTTGAAGATTATAGCTATCAGGGAAGCAAGTAAGAGGAAAGGAAGTTCCACTGTTGGGAAGTGCGAGGTAAGAAGCTGTTGGAGTAGAAGAGATAGCTACATTTAGTCGTTTCGACAGTGAAACGGTGGGGCATGAAAATACTTGCAGAAAAGACAAAGAGAAGCCACATCATGTCTGTGAGAAAGTTACTGTAGACGAGATGCCAGATTAGGACCTATCACATTGCATATCCGTCACTAGATTTTTATTTTATTCCGTTAGGAGATACATTTGTGATATATTATATAGGGTGACCCCCAAAAACGGGAATTTTTGAAGTGCGTATTGCCAGACATGAGTAAGTGGCAACACTGCGAGACAGTGACCTTGAGCAAGTAAACATTTCGCCATTTAGAATTCAAGATGAAATTCACAGTATCTCAGCTGAGATATTGCAGCAGTCAATGAGGAATCTCAACAGCAGATTTCAAGACTGCATTCGTACAGGAGGAAGCCATCTACAGGACGTAATTTTAAAAAAATGAAAATTCCATCATTGTTTCTTAAATCGCATGTTTTAAGGTTTCAATTACTATGAATAAAATAGTTTTCTTCCATCACTCTTGGTTTTATTGGATTGTTAAGAAGTTCCCGTTTTTGGGGGTCACCCTGTACATTAGCATCACGTATATATGTATATCTATGCGCACGCTCGCACACACACACGAAGTCTATGCTTCTTAAACTTCATTCTCCCATTAACAATCTTACATTATTTAGCAGAGGAGACAACGTGTTAAAATTGTTCTAAAATTAGAAGTCTTGCCACGGTCAAATGGCCGCGCGCAGCACGTGACCACCAAGAAGCACATAAACCGCTTGAACTCACTATAAAAAAAATGCATCCTTGATAGTGGCTAGAGAAATAGCCGAAAGTGTTCGGAACAATTATAGCTAGGGACGATTCCTATATTCTATAACCACTAAAAAACGGAAGAATTTTAGATTGCTGGAAAAACTCAATAAAACATCAATTAAATCTTCCTTGTCGGACGTTTTCAATAAAGGATGCATGAAAGAAATGTTTCTGCCCTAATAGAGATCAATATATATATATATATATATATATATATATATATATATATATATATATTATTCCTTCACACTTCTGGGACTATGCCTATATAGGTATTCTTGTTGGTTGAAATAGCTATTCGAATGAGGTAAATTTGATTTTTTTTAATGTAATATATATATATATATATATATATATATATATATATATATATATATATATATATATAACGGCCAGCACACACTTATGCTCGCGGACTAGCCAGTCCCTGTTGCAGACGCCGGTTCATGCACATTTCTCCACCAGTACTTTATACTGTAAATCTACTGAGTGAACCTTAGTTACAGTTTCTGTAAAAAGCGCATAATCTGGCGTGATCAGCAGTTTGAACAAGGCTCAAACCCTCGTTCATGATGATTTGTAACTTCGTGCTAGCACAATCCTTAACGGCTTCAGACTTTTCTGCATCCCATCAGTATGGCTGATGCTATCCTCCAGTAGAGCAGCTTTATGCGCTTTGGTTTTCCACTGACATGAAGTGAAGTGATTATATTGAATAAACTACTCAGTCTGCTACAAGCATTTTTTTCTTCCCCGAAATTCATCTTTCACATTTATAAATCTACCATTCATCCATGCATTGAATATTGCTGCCATGTCTGATGTAGGGCTTTTGCTGTTTATTTCATGATTCTAGACAAAATCCAAAGAAGGGTCTGAAAGGTTATCGATCCCGACCTGATATTTCGATTCATTTTCCCATCGTCGTGACGGGGCTTCTCTCTGTCTTTCCTACAAATATTCTCTTGATAACTGTTCTGATGACCTTTCCTCCTTGGAATCTCGACTGCATGAATATAAGCGTACTACTAGATTGGCAGTTAGGTCTCACAGTTTTACTTTGGTACTACTTTTGAACTAGCTGCAACAGTAAGTTCTATTCTAATCGTTTCTTACCTCGCACTTCTTGCCTGTAGAAGTGTTTTCTGATTTCTTGCTTCCCTGTCATCTGTAATCTTCAAATATTTAAATGTAACGCCAATCGCCATCTTCCTGAATCGTGTTCTTTTATTGTCCTTTTCTAACTCATTAAAATCTTCTCATTCTCTTTCACTCCCACTAGCCACTTGCATCTTAGTCACATAACAGTCTTGCTTGCGATAAAATGATTGAAACAAAGTTCCATCTCCATAATTTCACTCGCAAGGCTTAGGTCAGTAGACAAATTTTAATCATTTCGCGCGCTAGGGTCGCTTCTCCAAGCCAATAACATCAAGAAACTACTTCCTGATTAAATCGACTATAGTGAGATTTCAATCTGGGTCTCATAGTGAGAAAGTGTATGTTATAACCCCTCGACTAAACGCCCTTATCTATAAATATCTACATACAAACACTTATTTATTTGAAATACTGGCATCAAACGCTGCAATAGTTGGATAGTATTTTCACGTTCAATGATAACTCTCTTGAACTCATATTAATACTACAATCGTTTTATTTGTGGTTGCTAATTAGCTCACCAATTTCTTGTTAATGACTTCACAACGAACATGGGAGTGAAAATTGCCTAGGTGATAGATTGATATTTAGAATGCTTGAGACCGATATCAATAGGAAGATTGTAGAGCCACAAATAAAGGATTCAGCGGCTCGAACAACACTCTTCGATGTTCATATCTTAACTTTGAAGATAATGGCCGTGCAACCTGAAACGTTCAAAGAGGAGGCATCTGAAATGGTTTTAGCGGATATGACATAAACAATTTCCAAAATGCTACTTCGTTTCAGCCAAGCTAAGCCAAGCAGTGTCATAAGCTACTGAAAAGTCATCAGCGATGCGCGTTCCCACCGGACAGACAGATAAAGAAATCATGCTTCTTTTATAATATATGTTAGAAATGACATGTCCTGAGGTGATGAGTCAATTTACAATCGTTTCTCCCTCAATGCTTGTATATGTGACAAATAAATAAAGCTAACGAGAAACAGGATAAAACTGCAGCCGTCACGAAGACTGGCTTTCTATTCTGTCACAGAAATAGACTAAATAAATATGCGGTTTTTCATATTTGTGTACGCACAATAGATTCAATCAAATCGCCTAAAAATATTGTATTCATGTTTCGACAAACATTATTATCAAGTGTTTTGCCGAATGACACGAACATTAATATTAAGAGCAAAGAACTAATCAAATATACGTGAAAGAAAAAAAAAGAGTTACATCAATTGTCCTGTATTCCCCGGTAAATAAAAAATCTTCGATTGAGAGCTGGCATTTCTGCGCTAAGTTCGACAGAATCACAATTCTCAGGAGAAACATCGGAGTAATTTTTTTTAAGCATTTCACCCAAGGAAAGCAGGAATGCCACTAGCAATATTAAGAAATTTTAGAAATATGTAAGAAAAATTTTAAAAAGGGTGGGACCGAAATGCCAACCAAGTAGCACGCTTAAATTTATACAGTTGTGATACCAATGAAAGTAGCTCGTCAAAGCAGCTGCCATGAAAATATTTGTAGAAAAGACAGAGGAAACCCACATCACGACTGTGAGAAAGTGACTGTAGACGAGATGCCAGATGAGGACCTATGGCATTTCATATTTGTTTCTTTACTTTTATAGGAACGGATTTCGTAGAATTTTGGTCGCAGTTCACTCATATTCTTTCGAAATAAATACTGACTCTTATTTTTCCATACTTTTAATTTTTATTAAACGTTGAAAACAGTTGCAAACAACTAAGAACTAAATAGGAAGAAATTATATTCTCTGAATAAATCCCCGTCAACGTTATGCAATTTGCATTTTCCGGTTCGCCTATCGCCCGGTTCACACACTTCCCTGCCTTTTGAACAGGAGTAGAGGTTTATCTCTTGTTTCCTGTTTAGGATTGGGCTTCGAGTTTCTTTTTAGAGTCTTATTCTCTTTAACTCAAAATAACCCCCGCGTCTTAGTGGCATTATATCCTTGCTTGGGATGAAATAATTAAAAAGAACCTATCCATGGGAAAACGATATATAATTTTTTTTATATATCAAGAACAATTTTAGAAATATGTATGACAAACTGGAAAAACTTTATGTGAGACGCGTTTCGTCCTTTACGATTTCATCAGATTAAAGTTATGTTTCCGTTAATGCGAGGAGACGTTAAAATTTTTAATTTAAATATTATTTTTTTAATATGTGTTTTAGGCATATAGTCTACATAATTTAATGTAACTTCTTTGTGTTTATGTTTTCATAACTTTTGTTATGATAGGTGATCTGCCAAGAAAGGTGAAATATTGGGAGAATCTGGGCACAAATTTACTGTTGATGTTCTAGCCATTCAGCTTCTATATATTTTCGTCTCTGTAAATTGTTTTAATTAAAGTAGAATTTTTTTAAATCAGAATTAAGATCAGACTCATTACAGCAAGCATCTAATGATTTGTGTCGTTTTGTAAAAGATCCCGTTTGTCTTCATATAACCTTTTATTTAAATTAGAAATATTTTTAAAAAACTAATTTAAATTAAATTTTATTTAAATTTTTTATGAATTAATTATTTAAATTATTATTTTTTTTAATGGTGTCTCCTCTCCATCATGCTCATATGTAGTCGCATCGACGTAAACATCACTTACGTCCGATGAAGTCTTAAAGAACGAAACACGTCACACGAATATTCTTGTTCCACTTTGTCATAGATTTCCTTGTATCATTCATCTATCTCTGTTCATATCTATCTATCTATCTATCTATCTATCTCAGCCTGTTCATATCTATCTATCTATCTATCTGTCTATCTCAGTCTGTTCATATCTATTTATCTATTTCAACCTGTTCGTATCTATCTATCTATCTTGACCCAAAGAGTTATGAGTTCAATACCTGGCTACTGCAGTGGTGAACAAGAACTAGGAGAGTTATGGGAAGATAAATGAGACATCTGGAAGAGGTATGGCACGTGGAACTAGGACAATCTACCCAGGTGGACGAAATGAAGGGTTCAGTTCGAAATTCCAATCACCTGAAGAGTCCGGAGCGTACAACAGCCGAAACATCGACAACAGTGCGAACAATGTAAATAAGTACATATGTACGTATGGATAATAATGTGAAAGATATTAATCCAACCGAATCATGAGATTAACACTCAAGGTAGAAAATAGATTTAAGATTAAAAGCAGTTTCACAGGTGATGGCAGGTTGTTAAAAATGAAGATAGGCGAATATGAAATATTAGTTAGCTAAGCAGATATGAATATAGTGATTTTCCAAGCATAGCTTAAATGTGGTACAAGGCCGAAAATATAGGGCACCCAGTGAGGATCGAACTCACTATTCAGTCGTAAATGTTCTAGCGAGACAAGCTTGCTAGCCATTACACCGCCTCGAAGTGCCCAACGCGGATGAATATATAGGAATATATATAAAATAGGTAATGAACAGACTGACAAATATAACGTAACAAGCTGATCGAGATCTGAATAGTATCATAAATACCATGTGATTGATACGATAAAATGAACAGAGAGAAATTATGTATGAACAGAAGACAAAAAAGAAACGATACGTCCATATGTCATGCGACGAACTACTTTCACTGGTTCTCAAACTGCATGAATTTAAGCGTGCTACTATGTTGGCATCTCCGTCCCACCCTTACATTGTCGAAACGGTTAAATGTAACCATCTCTTATATAGCAACAGCTTCTTATCTCGCACCTAGCTTCATTAAAAACCCCCTTCTTGTCACTTGCTTTCCTGATAGCTATAATCTTCAAATATTCAATATGTAATGTCAATCAACATCTGATGCCTTGATCCTAATTCCTGTCCTTCTCTTTATCCTTTTGTCAAACCCTCCTCTTTACTTTTACATTCACTCTATGTAATCCCTTGTATGCTAGTGGGATTCCTGCTTTGCTTGGGGCGAATTACTTAAGAAAAAGTCAGTTTTGTTTTTTGTTTTTGTTTCAGTCAGTGAAGTTCATTATTTCTATGTTTAGTTGAAATAATGTGCCGATGATTAAGAAAGACTTACCTCAGAAAATCATAAGATTTAATTAGGCGTTTGTTTTCAACATGATTTTGTTTCAAATTCGATGACAAATTTGGCAGTAGGTAATAAAAATAAAAAAATCGAGCAAATATTTCGATAGAATCTCCAAGCGATTCTTGATATAAATAATGAAAATACTTTCAGAAATTCTTCAAAGAAACGTGATATTTTATATCGCGTGTTGTTTAGGGTTTCTCTCGAAGTGTTTTTCCTTATTTTTATCACGAATTCCGGAGAATCTTTAAAGAATTCGTGATGAAAAGAGTCGAATTCAGGAGAATCAACAAACAACTTACCATATAAATAATGGAAATTTTTCAGCAGAATTTCCAAACCCAGAATACAATAATGAAAACAGTTCGCTTAGAAGATAACAAAAAAGAGCGTAATTACCATTATTATTATATATTAAACAATGGTGATAGTGGCCCCCAAAGTCATAAGTCATTGTGACCCATGGATTCAGTGTACTGGTTTTGTTCGAACTGTTGATCTCGCCAAATTATCCGCTCTCACTCCCAGAAAATGTAATGTAGGTTTGCTCAGGATAGTTGCAGAACTTCACTATCCCAAAACACATCTTTGATAATGTCTGGAGAAGTAGCCGAAAGCGCTCAGAACAATGATAGCTATGGACAATTACTATATTCTTCAACCTCTGAAAAATGGAAGAATGCTAGATTGTTGGAAAAACTCAATAAAACATTAATTAAATCTTTCTTGCCGGCCGTTTTCAATGAAAGACGCACGAAAGAAAGGTTTCTACCCTAATGTACATCACTATATATATATATATATATATATATATATATATATATATATATATATATATATATATATATATATAAAAAAATTGAAGTCAACACTTAGAGGCGACAGCCTGTTTCATACTGGGCACAATCGTCAGGCCACGATATATATATATATATATATATATATATATATATATATATATATATATATATATATATCAATGTTGGCACTCGTTTGGAAAAAATCCTTGGATAGCTCAACTTGCAGAACAAATCGGTACCCGTGGAAAAATGGGGAATAAAAAAAGAAAGAACCAAAAACATTGTTTAAGTCCAAAGAAAAAAAAAACAAAACGAGTAAAAAGACATTTACGTAAAGTGCTCAATACACTAAGTAGAGCAAAACCTAAGATAATCATAAGGAGCCAGGCAAACCTACCTATATATATATATATAGTTGTATATTTAGGCAGCAATCCATCCTTTATGCATGTTTCATTAAAAACGACAGACAAGGTACTACGGTTGAGCTTTTTATTTAATTTTTCTTGTCTTCTGACAAGAGCTTTCTTTTCTGGACAAAGGGTGTGTAAGAACTGTCCGAATGTTTTGTATTTCCGAGCGCTTTCGGCTATACCTTTAGCCATTATCAAGGATGATTCAATTATCAGCTTAGTAGAGTGTGTGCATTCTGTGTATGTTCAGTGTGTGGTAGTGATGTTTTTAATTTCCGAATACGGTTAGCACATTATGGCTAAGTTCATATGTAAAGTTAAGGACGGAGTTTTTCTCAAATGTGGTCTTAAGTGTCTCTATTTCTTTAATGTTATCAGCTAAAATAAAGATATCGTCTACTTAGCGAACATAAACATAGCCAAAAAAAAAACAAACTACCATTCTTAGATGTCCTTGTTGAACACAACAATAACACTTTCATTACATCATTATACAAAAAACCCACCAGCAAAAACTCGTGCCACCTTAATTTCAAAAGCGAATGCCCACTTAGGTACAAAGTAGCAGTAATAAAAAACTTCCTAAATAGAGCACACCAAAACTCATCCTCTCGACTACTCTTTCTCAAATAACTTAACAACGTTAAACAAACACTAATCAACAACGGTTTCCCTAACTACCTTATAGACCAACAAATTAGACTATTCCTCCCCAAAGCAAGTAATAACGATAGCGAACACGCAGCTAAAAATCATATACACATTTATTACAAAAACCAAATGCATATTAATTACAAACAAGATGAATCTTCTCTAAGGCATATTATAAAGAAATATACTACTCCTATTGATCCGAATAAAAAAATCAAACTTATTATCTATTAAAAAAAAATTTAAGACGGCCAACCTTATCCTCAAACATAACAACACACCAACTAAGTCAAAATTACAAAGAAGAAACATTATCTATGAGTTCAAATGCCCTTTAAGGAACTG